>SJYT01071623.1:687502-837609 GCA_006410635.1 Cephalophus harveyi
AGATAATTTGGAAGTTTTCAATCTTTCCATTTTATAGAAAAGCAAAACAAGCCAGGAAGAATAAATGTATCTTAGATGTTCAAACATCAATTACTCATAAAGATGGAAATATAATAAAGTCTCTTGTCTACTAAACCAGTTCATTTTTTCTTTCATTGTGTGATAAATTCTGAACTTGGAAATTTACCCTAAGTTAGTGGTAATACTCACACCCACAAAAATTACTCAATAATGATTATTCAATTATTTTTGCCTCTTTTGATGTGATCTTTAAGGGGGAATGGGTTATGCTAAAAAGGTTTTGAAATTAATTAAATGATAGAAATCTTTCTCGTATAATAATGCATACAAAACCTTTTATATTTTCAGTAAATGTCACATATCTCATTTTTTGCAGCACACATCTTACGTTTGTTCTAGTTAAATGAGCCAAGGATGTGGGCCTGAAGTGTCTTGGTTTGTTGCTTTTAACAACATCAGTAACTTTGCAAATGCTAATAGGTAAATGCTGTTTTTCATCATATTCTTTGCACTTATTTTTTTTTAATAAACCAAATGCTCAGTAAATTCTTAATAGCCTCACACAATTTCCATTATCTCCAATTTCTTTTTGAAAATTGTATCATTCCTTATGCTTTATCTTGGCTCATCTTTTGAACACATAGCTAGTTTCAGAAAATAAGTACAAATAGGAGGTTAAATTTTTTTTTTCAAAGAAGATGAAGAAAATATTCAGGTGCTATCTCAGTTATGAGATCTTATTTCTAATATCTTGCCATTTTGCATTTATATAATTATTCCTAGTGGTTCTCTAAGTTTTAAAGAGTTTCAGATAGTATGAATTCAGATAAATGTTAACTGATGATTTGTATAACTGCACATACATTTGTATTAAAACTGCTTGAGCCATAACTTAGTTTCTGTCTCTTATACACATATCAATAAATGAAAAAAAATAAACATTTAACAACTGTAAAAATGTAATAATTAATATATAAAAACATATATCTAATGAAAAATCCATATGAAAAATGGATGAAAAATCCAAGCTACATAAACTATACTATATTAACAATAGGTACACATGTGTTACCCTAGGCAGCCCAAGCAATGAATAAAACATGAAGAAGAATATAAAGGATGATATTTTGCTTATCTAAAAAACAAATATGAACCAACAAAAATTCCAAAAATCAAGAAATTACTTTTGATGCTATTTCTTTCCATGCACTTACCATTTCTAGATTTTTTTCTTTCTTTAATTGTAAAACCCATTGAAAGAATTGCCTATATCAAAGTGTCTGATTCTTCTCCTCTAATTCTCTTTTAAATACACTCCACTCCTTAGCTTCTCCACTCGGATATCTAATAGATATCTCAAATTCAAATATGTAAAAATGAATTTTGATCTTTTTGAATTTGAATGCTCCTAAATTCAAGCTTTCACCAGCTTAAGGTGATGACTTTGGTGACATCCATTGAAATCTCTCTGTTTTAAAAATCATTTTTCACAGTCCATTTGTCAACAAATAATTTTGGCTCTGCTTTCAAAGTTTGTCCAGAGCATGAGAGTTCTCACTGTCTCCATTTCTCTCTCTCTGATCCACGTTACCATGCTCTCTCTTATTGCATAACAAGGCTGTAAAATGCTTCTCTGCTTCTCCTCTTGGGCCCAGTCTCAGCCGAGGGTCCCCTAGAAGAAGATTTAAGAAAAGTATTCAAGCAAATGTAGTTGATTTGGGAGATTATCTCCAGAAGCACTCTTGATAAGTGGAGAAGCGAAGAGAGAAAAATAGATAAAACTTATGTCATGAGCAAGATATCACTGCCAGCAATTTGAACTTAATTAAGAAGGGGTCACACATCTCAGTTATCCCTGCAAAGGAGTGAGAGAGAGCTGGGGTGTTTATCCACTGATCAACATTAGTCACAAGGTCAGAGGCTTCTGGTCTGTGCTCCACAGCACTTTTAATTGTCTGTGAACAGATTATAGTCTCACTTTCTTTAAGAGCAAGCATAGAAGAGGCTTCATGCAAAAAATCATAAGAATTGGAAGTCAGGCTGGAGAGTTAAGTGATGAGCAGATAAGAGTGTATTATATGTTAACACATATATGCGAAGTCTAGAGAAATGGTATCAGTTCAGTTCAGTCGCTCAGTCGTATCTGACTCTTTGTGAACCCATGAATCGCAGCACGCCAGGCCTCCCTGTCCATCACCAACTCTGAGAGTTCACTCAAACTCATGTCCATCGAGTCGGTGATGCCTTCCAGCCATCTCATCCTCTGTCGTCCCCTTCTCCTCCTGCTCCCAATCCCTCCCAGCATCAAAGTCTTTTCCAATGAGTCAACTCTTCACATGAGGTCGTCAAAATATTGGAGTCTCAGCTTCAACATCAGTCCTTCCAAAGAACACCCAGGATGGACTGTAGGGTGGACTGGTTGGATCTCCTTGCAGTCCAAGAGACTCTCAAGAGTCTTCTCCAACTCCAAAGTTCAAAAGCATCAATTCTTTGGCACTCAGCTTTCTTCACAGTCCAACTCTCACATCCATACATGACCACTGGAAAAACCATAGCCTTGATTTGACAGACCTTTGTTGGCAAAGTAGTCTTTCTGCTTTTGAATATGCTATCTAGGTTGGTCATAACTTTCCTTCCAAGGAGTAAGTGTCTTTTAATTTAATGGCTGCAATCACCATCTGCAGTGATTTCGGAGCCCAAAAAATAAAGTCTGACACTGTTTCCACTGTTTCCCCATCTATTTCCCATGAAGTGATGGGACCAGATGCCATGATCTTCGTTTTCTCAATGTTGAACTTTAAGCCAACTTTTTCACTCTCCACTTTCACTTTCATAAAGAGGCTTTTTAGCTCCTCTTCACTTTCTGCCATAAGGGTGGTGTCATCTGTATGTCTGAGGTTATTGATATTTCTCTGAGCAATCTTGATTCCAGCTTGTGCTTCTTCCAGCCCAGAGTTTCTCATGATGTACTCTGCATAGAAGTTAAATAAGCAGGGTGACAATATACAGCCTTGACGTACTCCTTTTCCTATTTGGAACCAGTCTGCTGTTCCATGTCCAGTTCTAACTGTTGCTTCTTGACCTGCATATAGGTTTCTCAAGAGGCAGGTCAGGTGGTCTGGTATTCCCATCTCTCTCAGAATTTTCCACCGTTTATTGTGATCCACACAGTCAAAGGCTTTGGCATAGTCAATGAAGCAGAAGTAGATGTTTTTCTGGAACTCTCTTGCTTTTTTCATGATCCAGCGGATGTTGGCAATTTGTTCTCTGGTTCCTCTGCCTTTTCTAAAATCAACTTGAACATCTGGAAGTTCACAGTTCATGTATTGCTGAAGCCTGGCTTGGAGAATTTTGAGCATTACTTTACTAGCATGTGAGATGAGTGCAATTGTGTGGTAGTTTGAGCATTCTTTGGCATTGCCTTTCTTTGGAATTGGAATGAAAACTGACCTTTTCCAGTCCTGTGGCAACTGCTGAGTTTTCCAAATTTGCTGGCATATTGAGTGCAGCACTTTCACAGCATCATCTTTCAGGATTTGAAATAGCTCAATTGGAATTTCATCACTTCTACTAGCTTTGTTCCTAGTGATGCTTTCTAAGGCCCACTGACTTCACATTCCAGGATGAAATGGTATAGATGAACCCATTTGCAGGGCAAGGATAGGGACACATAGGGAACAGATGTGAGGACATGGGGGAGGGCTAGGTGTGGGGATGAACTGGGAGATCAGGATTGATAGATATATATCCTATGTGTTAAATAGATAACTAGTGGGATGGGCTGGATGGGAGGCAGGCAGGAAGAAGGGAGGTCCAAAAGGGAGGAGATATATGTATACACACATAGCTGATTCATTTCATTGTACAGCAGAAACTAACACAACATTGTAAAGAAACTATACCCTAACTAAAAAAATAAAAGAGTGAAGTCAATCTGCATTTGATATACGTTCTGACAGTCTATTTTAAATCCAGCAACAGAGTGAGCCTGCAAAGTATAAGTCAGATCATTCACTTCTCTGCCTGAATCCTTCTAATGGATTTTCATCTCACTTTGAGAAAACAAAATCTCAAGTCCATCTGGTGCTTTACAAGATCTTATTAGATATTTCATCTGATCCCCAACTACATCTCTTTTCCTTGCCATTAACTCCTTGCTTTTCTACACCTGCCCTGGGTATGATTCTACATCAGGGCTTTTGCCTTAAAGGTTTTCTTTGTTTGAAATGTCCTTTCCTTGGATATCTATCTGTATGGGTTTATCACTCCCTTCTGAAGATCTTTGCTTAGTTGAGACCCTGCGTGACCATGCAACTGTAAAATAAACCCATATCTGTCTTTCCATTTTTTCCACAGCACTTAACTTCATCTAAAATTTTAGTGTACATATTTCACTTATTGCTTTTGTTCATTGTTTCTCAACTCCCAGTACATATGAGCTCCACAAGGACAGGGATTGTTTCTATCTTGTTCATTTCTCTATCACCTATCCTTCTAATAAAACTGAACATGATAGACCCACAAGGAAACAACAACAAAAACCCAAAACCCAAACCATGATTGCAATATCAAATATCATTGAGTATCATTATTTATTAAGAAGAAATAATACCAGTGTAAGTCACTCAGTCGTGTCCGAGTCTTTGTGACCCCATGGACTGTAGCCTGCCCGGCTCCTCTGTCTGTGGAATTCTCCAGGCAAGAATACTGGAGTAGGTTGCCATTCCCTTCTCCAGGGGAATCTTCTCAACCCAAGGATTGAACCCAGGCCTCCTGCATTGCAGGCAGATTCTTTACCATCCAAGCTACCAGGGAAGCCCCTCATTATTTAATAAGAGAGTTAGCAAATAATCAGGGAAAAAAAGTTTTCAATCTTTATGTATATTATTTGTCAAATGAGCTTTTATATATAGGGCAAAGGATAAATTGATCCTTCAGAAAATTTTTATTTTGTACACTCTCACTTAGATATTCTCTTTATAAAGTTAGGGTATACTCTATCTTTTTATTCAGGCAGTCTTAGAGAAGGGATCCAAGGTACCTTAATTTAATTATATTTCCAGCTCTGATTCAACATATCAATAAAACACGGAGCACTCTGACCCAGTTGTTTCCACGTTTTAAGTAATGTAAATAGATTTAAAGCAGCTTTATGTTGAAGCAAACATAACATAGACAACATCTGAACTCCGTGTGGGGTGCTGACTGTTGTCCCCTGCTATTTACACCTGCCATGCTTTTCACAGGGCCATATCCTGAAATAAGTCATTCTAGGGAGACAGTTCAGGTTCGAAGTCAGGCATATAAAGGGATCTGAAGGTTCATATTTAGATGGGCTGCTCCTTTAAAGGAGGTCTATCACCTCCACAAAAAGTAGACCTCTTGCTTATGGATATTCAATACTTTCCAAAGGGATTTAACTTTGTGGCTGGGGAAAAAAAAAAAAAGAGTAAAAATAGGTGATAGAAAGAAAAAAATAGATCTATGAAAGTAGCAAGTTATCATTTCCTTCCTGAATAGCAAAATTGGAAAATTTTTTTAAACTTTATTTTATATAGATTTCAAAGATTTCTTGAAGATGTAGTTAATTATTACTCAATCTGAAAAGTTGCCTGTATTCTTCCCAAATTAGAGGGACTATAACCTCTCATATAACCTCTCATATAACCTCTGTTGTGAGTAGAGGAACTTTTGTTTTTCTAATATTGTTTTATCTTAAGTTCATTTCTAATATCAAATTCTTAAAATTGCTTCTTGAATAATTCATTATTTAAATTTATGGTCAAGAAACATTTTAAGCCAACACAATTATTATATCATATATATGAGTGACACAAGAAATGTTAATAGAAGATATTTCTGGCTTACTTTTCTAGATAATTGCTATAAATTTTCAGTTTGTGGATCTAAATAATCTGGGGAAAAAAAAAAAAAAAACTAGGTCTACCAAAACGTTCTTGAAGTATATAGCATTAAATTAACCTATAGCTAAGTAGGAGGTAGAATGTAACTATTAGATTTGTATAAAACTCCACCTAAGCATTGTATATGGCCTTTATAGGTTCATTTATATTTACAAAAAAATCTGTTTTGCCTGACTTTTTCCTCTGCTACTAAGTCAATATAGATAAGCAAGAAAAAATATAATTCTTGCATTTTGTTTGCCATTTAATAATATATTCATAAATAGACAAAGAATCACTAAGAATCATATCATCTGCCAACTGGAAACTAGAATTGTGTCATTGAAATTAACCTTTAGAATGTCACACACATGTGTTTTTGAACTGAAATACATGCAATTTGATGCACCTTCTCTAAGCTTCCTGTTTGCACTTGCGAGAATAGTTAGCATGACCTAAACATAAATAGAGAAAAGAAATGGAAAGAACAGCAAAGATCTAAGTCTGAATGGAATTTCACTAATCACTTCATTGATGCAGCTGCATGGAAATTCTTGAGTTACATGAATTTGCCTAAAGCAGAGCAAGACACATAACACCAAAGAAAACAGATGAGGTCTAATACATCTGTTCTGCCTGTCCCTAGTTCCAAATACAAGAAGCTCCAAGGACCAAGAGGGAAAAGAAGATAATCATCCTCTAGAATTTGGGAAACCTTACCAAGCATGTCTGTTTTACTTACTATTCTTGTCAGCTCCACTCTTTCTATGCCCATGGAAGCATGCAATGTGGATGCGAACAGGAGGGAAATGAGATCATTACTTATCCAAGTGAGAAATTGCAGCTAGGCTAAAGCAGGGAAGAGAGGTGGAATCAATATTTGTTGGGTGATTTAATCTTTTTAATCCTTTAGGTGAAACTTTATTTCAAGAATTTAAAACTGTAGCTAGTTCTAGTTGAGTTGGAGTACATCATAGTTTGTAGAAAAGAGATTTCAACATTAGCTCCAAATGCTCATCTTGTGAATTTCTTAAATTTAGATGGGTATTATACTCCTATGTGGATTGAATACGAGGAGGAAGACTTGCCAGTAACACTTCTCTGGAGTTCATCATTGTGAGAGGGAGAGGAGCTGCAAATCAACCCTTAAAAAAAGCAAATGAACAATGGGCATGTAGAGAGGAAAGATACACAAATAAAGAGAAAAGAACATTGGACTGAAGACTCAAAAACAAGGCATGGTTAAATATTATTTTAAGAAACAGAGGACAATCTTGGGAAAATTACTGCTTGAGAATTTCCAAAAATGAAACAGGATGGTCGCTTCTCTGGAAACAGAGTAAAGACTCCCGAATGAGTTAAGACAAAGACAAAGAACAAAAAGCAGAGGAATTAAAATAGATAAATTCTAAAAAATTATCTATATTTTACTACTCCTTTCCCCAATGTTTTATGATTTGATGACCCATTTTGTGTCTTAATGTTTGTCTTTTTGTCATTTATTAGGGTTATAATCAGTTTCATATTTTTTTAAATTAAAAAAAAATCTAAGTGCTAGCTTATTTAACTGACCTATGTATTCATTTTTTCTGTTGTGATTTTCCTTTTCCTATAGATTCTTGCTTCTTTTTTGTTTAGAGAAAAATTTTCAATATTTCTTTTAGGATAGGCTTATTACCATTTTAATTTTCACTTATTTGAGAAATGATCTCTCCTAAAAATTTTCAATATTTCTTTTAGGATAGGCTTATTATCATTTTAGTTTTCACTTATTTGAGAAATGATCTCTCCTATTCTAAATGATAATCTTGCTGGGTAGAGAATCCTAGGTTGCAGGTTTTTCCCTACTGGACTTTGAATATACCTTACCACTTCCTTCTACTAATTATCATCCTAATTATAAATGGGTTAAATCCACCAATTGAAAGACACAGAGCTGCTGGATGAAAGAAAAGACACACCTATATGCTGCCTCCAGGACATTCACCTCAACTCTAAAGAAAAACATAGGCTTAAACTGAAGGGATGAAGGGAGATGCTCCAAGCCAGTGGCAGTCAAAAGACAGTGGGCACAGTCATACTCATACCAGACAAAATAGACTGTAAGCCAAAAAGAGGTGATAATACACAAAGATAGACCATATATAATGATAGAAGGGACAATTCACCAGGAAGACATAACAGTTATTAGTACATATACACCTATGTAGGAGCACCAGCATATATATAATTGTTAGTGGACTTAAAGGGAGAAATTGACAGCTATATGAAATATTATACCAGATGGATCTGACAGATCCATGTATAGGATATTCCATCCAAATGCAGCAGAAAACACATTTTTCTCAAGCACACATGGAACTTTCTCAAGGATAGAACATACAATGGAATCCTACTCAGCCATTATGAAATCTTGCCATTGGCAACAACATGGATGGACCTTGAATATATTATGCTAAGTGAAGTAAGTCAGAGAGACAAGGACAAATACCATATAATTTCACTTGTATGTGCAATATAAAAAACAAACAACAAAATCCAAATAAATGAACAAATCAAACAAAATGAAAAGAAACATTCAGATACAGGGAACAGAGTACTGGGTAGCAGGGAAGGGATTGGGGGAGGGTGAAATGAGTGAAAAGGATTAACTGTATGTAATGAATGGAAACAAATTTTTGGTGGTAGAGCTCTCTGTAAGTGTGTATAAAAGTAGAAAAATAATGCTATAAAGATGAAATAAATAATGATATAAACCAATGCTACCTCAAATAATTAATTAAACTAAAATAAAAAATAGAACAGTGAAATGAGACTTGAAATTCAAGGGAAGAGTTTAAAACATTCACCAGAGGTGCTAGAAACTAGAACCAACACTTAGCTGAGAAATAACCCAGACATAAGAGAAGGAGATAAAATTTTGTAAGGTAAGATAATACATACAAGTAAGTATAGTCTAAAAATTAAATCAACTGCTGAAGAAAATTGAGCACTAAGCAAAGAATAGCAAATTTTTTAAATATGAAACTCAAATTGGATGACATGTATTCATACAGTTTTAGCTAATATGAGTAAGGATTGTAGAGAAAAACTTGCTACTTCTCAAAAAGCAAAATATCAGGTTTGACTAAAATTATTTCTTCACAGAACAAAAGTGCAGAGATATTTGGAAAAATATGTACAGAATCAGATTTTAAAACTATATTGCTATTAACAATGTTATGTCCAGTCAATCTTACATTCACTTGCTGAGGGATGGGATGGGGAGGGAGTGGGGAGGGGATTCAGGATGGGGGACACATGTATACCCTTGGCTGATTCATGTCAGTGCATGGTAAAGGCTACTATAATATTGTAAAGTAATTAGCCTCCAATTAAAATAAATAAATATTAAAAAAATTGCACTCTACCAAGAAAGAGGAATTTGGATCTACAAATTCAATACATATATCAAAATTAAGACACTGACATTGGGGGAAATGTATGAATAACTATAGCTTTGACTTCCCTGGTGGCTCAACAGTAAAGACTCTGCATGCCAACGTAGAAGACAGGGGTTCAGTCCGTGGCTTGGGTCAGGAAGAGCTCCTGGAGGAAAAAATGGCAACCCATTCCAGTATTGTTGCCTGGGAAATCCCATGGAAAGAGAAGCCTAATGGGCTATAGTCCATGAGGTGGCAAAGAGTCAAACATGACTTAGCAACTAACAACAACAATCATAGTTGAATATTAAAACCATATTATAGAATAACTGCAAATAATTTGTAAATGAGCATGCAGAAAAAAGGAAATGATGAAAACTATTATACAAAATTGTAAATTATATTGTAATATTGTATAAGATATATTGAGCCTATAGTTACAGGCAAGAAGAGCCATAATTATACTAAATGTTTTATTTTCAGTGGAAAAATTCTGAAATTACTCTATAGATTTTAGTCTTTAGGATGGTATAAATGAAATTATAAAGAGATATGTGGAATCATGAAAAATTATAAATAAGACAGAGGGAGAAAGAGCAATAGATGCCTTTACTAAACAATTGACAGACTTAAAAACAATGGTAGAATTGTTTGCACATATCACTTTCAAAATCACTAAAAATAATCTTAGAAAGCCAACAAGCACAAAAACGTAATAGCAAAGTTGTGGGGGGAGGACATTTTAAGGATAGAAGTTGCAGACACAAGAAAAGAGTATCTATATTCAGCTAAATTCTTTTTACAAAAGGATTTTAAATAATGTGCATTTTCACTTGATTGCTGCAATCAAAGAGAAATTTGCAGGTAGAGAAATCAGATGAATGGGAATGTTTACCTGGGACAGTGAGGGGCAGAGCTCAGGTAGTCAGACACCAAAGGCCAACTCTTAAACCACTGTGCTGTACAACCATACCTCAAAGATAGTACGGATTCTCTCCAGACCACTGGAATCAAGCAAATATCGCAATACAGCAAGTTGCAGGATATTTCTGGCTTTTTAGTGCACATAAAATAGTTATATTTACTCTATATCATATGTAGTCCAAAATAATGAATATCCCTTAACTTTAAATTATGTTGTTGCTAAAATGCTAACCATCATCTGAGCATTCCGGAAGGTGCAATCTTTTGCTGGTGGAGAATCTTGCCTCCGTGTTGACAGCTGCTGACTGAGCAGGTTGGTGGTTGCTGAAGGTTAGAGTTCAGTTCAGTTCAGTTCAGTTGCTCAGTCGCGTCCAACTCTTTGCCACCCCATGAATTGCAGCACTCCAGGCCTCTCGGTCCATCACCAACTCCCGGAGTTCACTCAGACTCACGTCCATTGAGTCCGTGATGCCATCCAGCCATCTCATGCTCTGTTGTCCCCTTCTCCTCCTGCCCCCAATCCTTCCCAGCATCAGAGTGTTTTCCAATGAGTCAATTCTATTCATGAGGTGGCCAAAGTACTGGAGTTTCAGCTTTAGCATCATTCCTTCCAAAGAAATCCCAAGGCTGATCTCCTTCAAAAGGGACTGGTTGGATCTCCTTGCAGTCCAAGGGACTCTCAAGAGCCTTCACCAACACCACAGTTCAAAAGCATCAATTCTTCAGCACTCAGCTTTCTTCACAGTCCAACTCTTGCATCTATACATGACCATTGGAAAAACCATAGTCTTGACTAGACGGACCTTAGTTGGCAAAGTAATGTCTCTGCTTTTGAATATGCTATCTAGGTTGGTCATAACTTTCCTTCCAAGGAATAAGGGTCTTTTAATTTCATGGCTGCAGTCACCATCTGCAGTGATTTTGGAGCCCCCCCCCCAAAATAAAATCTGACACTGTTTCCACTGTTTCCCCATCTATTTCCCATGAAGTGATGGGACCAGATGCCATGATCTTCGTTCTGTGAATGTTGAAATTTAAGCCAACTTTCTCACTCTCCTGTTTCAAGAGACTCTTTAGTTTTTCTTCACTTTCTGCCATAAGGGTGGTGTCATCTGCATATCTGAGGTTCTTGATATTTCTCCCAGCAATATTGATTCCAGCTTCTGCTTCATCCAACCCAGTGTTTCTCATGATGTATTCTGCATATAAGTTAAATAAGCAGGGTGACAATATACAGCCTTGACCTACTCCTTTTCCTATTTGGAACTAGTCTGTTGTTCCATGTCCAGTTCTAACTGTTGCTTCCTGACCTGCATACAGGTTTCTCAAGAGGCAGGTTAGGTGGTCTGGTATTCTCATCTCTTTGAGAATTTTCCACAGTTGATTGTGGCCCACACAATAGTTAATTACTAATAATGGTGCCCAAAGAGTTGTTCAAGGCTCTGGCAGAGCCTACCCTTTGAATAAGCTGACCGTAGGTCAGATAAAGCAAAAATAATAGTTGACTTTCTGTACTATTTTATTTAATGAACACAGAGAGTTCTTAAAACTTCACAGTGAATTTCAGCCAAAATAGAGCCACTGGCAGTAAGCCGATGCAATCTGTCCCAAAGCAAGCTGAAATGCCCACAAAGAAACAGAAATTTTAAAAAGGCAAAAGACTCTGAAAATTAAGACCAAAAAAAGCCCACTTGAATTTAATCTGTAGTTTTGGAGTCACCATTCACTGAAAGACAAATAGCACTGAATTGAAAAAAAAAAAAAAATGAAATGCCATCTTGGACAAGATGTTATATTTAATCTATAAAACATAGCATTGTTACTTTCTTGCTGTTGTTCAGCCTCTAAGTCATGTCTGACTCTAGTGCAACACCATGAACTGCAGCACACCAAGCTTCTCTAATCTTCACTATCTCCCGGAGTTTGCTCAAACTCAGGTCCATTAGTCAGTGATGTCATCCAACCATCTCATCTTCTGTCACCCCCTTCTGAAGGCTTTCTTATCTCTTCTTGCTATTCTTTGGAACTCTGCATTCAGATGCTTATATCTTTCCTTTTCTCCTTTGCTTTTCGCCTCTCTTCTTTTCACAGCTATTTGTAAGGCCTCCCCAGACAGCCATTTTGCTTTTTTGCATTTCTTTTCCATGGGGATGGTCTTGATCCCTGTCTCTTGTACAATGTCACGAACCTCAGTCCATAGTTCCTCAGGCACTCTATCTATCAGATCTAGTCCCTTAAATCTATTTTTCACTTCCACTGTATAATCATAAGGGGTATGGCAATTTCTTAAAATAAGACAGCAATGATGTTTGCCTCATTGACTGGCTCCTCGTTACAAACAAAAGATTTCTTTGTAGCATACAATCTTGTTTGATTGTATGCTACAAAGTATTTTACCCACAGTAGAACTTCTTTCAAACTTAGAGTCAATCCTTTCAAGCCCTGCCACTGTTTTATCAGCTAAATTTATGTAAAATTATAAATGTTTTTTTGTCATTTCAACAATTTTCACATGAGTAGATCCCATCGAAAGAAACCACTTTCCCTAATCATCCATAGAAGCTATTGTTCAGTCATTCAAGTTTTATTCTAAGATTGCAGCTATTCAGTCACATCTTCAGGCTTCATTCCAATTCTAGTCCTCTTGCCATATCCATCACGTCTGCGGTTACTTCCCCCACTGAAGTTTTGAATCCCTCAAAGTCATCCAAGAGGCTTGGAATCAAGTGCTTCCAAACTCTTGTGAATGCTGATATTTTGGTCTATTCCTTTGAAATCATGAATGTTCTTAATGGGTTCTAGATTGGTGAATTCTTTACAGGAAGTTTTCAATTTATTTTGTCCAGGTTCAGTAAGATGAATCACTATCTATTGCAGTTCTGGCTTTGTGAAATATGTTTCTTAAATAAAATTTAAAGCTCAAAATTATTCCTTGATCCATGGCCTGCAGAAATAATGTTGTGTTAGCAGGCAGGAAAACAACACGAATCTCCTCGTACATCTCTATCAGAGCTCTTGAGTGTCCAAGTGCATTCTCAATGAGCAGTAATTGGAAAGGAATCTTTTTTTCTGAGTAGTACCCTTCAATAGGAGGCTTAAAATATTCATCAAACCATTTCATAAGCAAATCTGATGTCATTCAGGACTTTCTGTTCCTTTCTAGTGCACAGAGTAGATTTAGCATAATTCTTAAAGGCCCTAGGATTTTCACATGCTAAATTGATATTGTATTCAACTTCAAATCTCACCACTAGCATTACCCTTAACAAGAGAGTCAGACTATCTTTTGAATCCAGGCATTAGACTTCTCCTCTTTAGCTATGAAAGTCTTAGATGACATCTTTTTCCAATAGATGTTTCATCTACATTGAAAAACCTGTTGTTGAGCACAGCCACCTTTATGAATTATCTTAGCTAATGTCTGGACAACTTGCTGCAGCTTCTACATCAGCATTTGCTGCTTCAACTTGCACTTCTATGTTATGGAGGTGGCTTCTTTCCTTAAATCTCATGAGCAAAACTCTGCTAGTTCCATACTTTCTTCTGCAACTTCCTCATCTTTCTCAGCTTCCATAGAGTTGAAGGGAGTTAGGGCCTTACTCTGTATTAGGTTTTGACTTAAGAGAATGTTGTGACTGGTTTGATATTCTTTCTGGACACTAAAACTCTCTCCATCTCAGCAATAAGGCTGTATCATTTTACTTAAGGTCTGTGTGTTCACTGGAATAGCTCTTTCCATTTCCTTCAAGAACTTTCCATTTGCATCCACAACTTGGCCCACAGTTTGGCACAAAAGGCCTACCTCTTGACTTATCTCAGCCTTCAGCATGCCTTCCTCACTAAGCTTAATCATTATTAGCTTTTGATTTAAAGTGAGAGACATATGTCTCTTTGTTTTATTTGAGCACTTAGACGCCACTTTGAGTTATTAACTGGCCTAATTTCTATATTGATTCATCTCAGGAAATAGGGAAACCCAAGAAGGAAGAGAGAGATGGGGAAAGAGTCAGTCATTGGAGCAGTCAGAAGACACATTTATTGGTTATATTTGCTATCTTACATGGTTGTGGTTCCTGCTGCCCCTAAATAACTACAGTAGTAACATTAAAGATCACTGATCACAAATCATTACAAAAATATAGCAGTAATCAAGAAGTTTGAAATATTGTGAGAATTATCAAAATGTGACACAGAGACACAAATTGTACAAATGCTGTTGGGAAAATAGTGCTGCTAGACTTGCTTGATGCAAGGTTGCCATAAATCTTGAATTTTTTAGAAGCAAAATGTTATATCTGAGAAGCAAAATAAAGCAAGTACAGTATAATGAGGTATGCCTGTACTCATTCACATTCATAGTGCAAAATGTAATTAAAAAAAAAATGTATTCATTCAAGTCCCAAACACATTGATAGTATGCAATGCATAAGGTTTTGATGGATTTAGATTTTTGACTGATTGATTAAATCATTCCCTTATGAATTTTTCATTTCATTCACACAAACAGGGGAGAAACCTGGAATTTTAATATAATATTTTCCTCACATCATCAATTACAGTGACTATTTTGTTCCCTAGCTTTAAATTATCCTCAGACTACCTCTTCTTGTTAATGCTTTTTAGAGTACAACAAATGTGATTATTTTAAAGTGCATGTAAGAGCTATCCTTAAAAACATAATTTTGTTTTGTATTTACTGTCTCATTGCTTTTTTGATAGATAGAGTGTAACATGAGGAAAAATCAATTTAGTACATAAATTTGAACATGTTTACTAGTGGATAAATTAGAAGAAGAAAGGAGATAAAACAACAACAAAAAAATAGCATTAAAGAATTATTAGTAGAGAAAAAAGAAATTCATGGGTCAGTTTTCCCCAGGAAGCACCTATATTACCCAAGATAGAAGGCCACTGTTTACATTTCTGAAAGTATTCAATCTTTACTTTTCTAAGCATCTTTAGTAGTCTCCAAACTTTCAAGATAGTGGCCATCCTTAATTTTGTGGTGTTGTGTAAAAAAAAAAGAGTCAAATCTACAATATCCTCTTTCCTAAAAGTAGAAATTTGAGCTAGATGATAATCAAGTGGAACCCTTCCTCAAAAATTTTGGTGGACACTTGTGCTTTTTGTCATCCAACATCCATTTCTCTTTCTCCTGTTAATAGTTGCCTGATTTTTCTTTTGTGGAGAACGCCCACAAGGCTCCTGCATTTCATACAAGTGCATCCATTGGCATTGGTCATGCTCCTGGGAGTGGGCATGAGATTTATAATTGGCCCACTGAAGCATCATGTCATGTTATTTATGATGGTTAAGATGACAACCTGACCCAAAGGCAAAGTCAACAATGTTCAATCTAAATTAATCCTGGGATTTCGTCTTAGCAACCAGAAAAGGAGAATGACTTTTCCCACTGGAGTTGATCCTAGTGTGTCACAGAAACTTGAAAACAAAGCAAATGGATAAGAGAGAAGGGTTTGAAGATGGAAACAGAACAGATCCTGATGGCAGCATTGAGAAGTCTGGATCCAGGCATCTGTGAGATGTATCCTAGCCTTTTCAATTCCATGAGCCTTTAACCCACCTTACCCCACTAAACTTCTTTTTTGTTAGCTGGTTTTCTCTGCTGTGTTCACTTGCAGCAGAGCAAATCATGGGTAGTAGCAATAGTTCTCAGACCAAAATCCCACAGTGCTCTTTAATGATTCGATATCAAAATGCAGTGAGGAAAGTCAGAAGATAGGCAAGCAAAGCAGTGATGCTCAGAGCACTCAGTTCAGTTCAATTCAGTCGCTCAATCATGTCCAACTCTTTGTGACCCCATGAATCGCAGCACGCCAGGCCTCCCTGTCCGTCACCAACTCCCGGAGTTCACTCAGAGTCACGTCCATCGAGTCCGTGATGCCATCCAGCCATCTCATCCTCTGTCGTCCCCTTCTCCTCCTGCCCCCAATCCCTCCCAGCATCAGAGTCTTTTCCAATGAGTCAACTCTTCGCATAAGGTGGCCAAAGTACTGGAGTTTCAGCTTTAGCATCATTCCTTCCAAAGAAATCCCAGGGCTGATCTCCTTCAGAATGGACTGGTTGGATCTCCTTGCAGTCCAAGGGATTCTCAAGAGTCTTCTCCAACACCACACTTCAAAAGCATCAATTCTTCGGTGCTCAGCCTTCTTCACAGTCCAACTCTCACATCCATACATGACCACAGGAAAAACCATAGCCTTGATTAGATCGACCTTAGTCAGCAAAGTAATGTCTCTGCTTTTGAATATGCTATCTAGGTTGGTCATAATTTTTCTTCCAAGGAGTAAGCGTCTTTTAATTAGTGAGTGCTAAAACAATTATAGACCAGGTTTGGAATTAGGGTTGCGGCTAGAGGCAGGATTTGGGTTAGTGTTAGAGTTTGAGGTAGCTTTGGGGTTAATGTTAGGGTTGAGTTAAAGATAGTGCTAGGGTTAATTTTAAGTTTAGGGTAGGAATTAGATTTAGTGTTACTTTTAGAATTTGATGCAAGATGAAAGAGAGGCTCAGGATTAATGTTTAAGATTTAGGTTAAAGCTGGGTTTAAAGTTTAGTATGAGATTTAAGATTAGTGTTAAATATGTGGCTGCATGTAGTATTAGGGATAGAGATAAGGTTTAGGGTTTGTTTTAGTGTTAGGGTTATTGATCAATTCAGTTCAGTCGCTCAGTCATGTCCGACTCTTTGCGACCCTATGGACCCCATAGGGTGGGGTTATTGATAGGAATAGGATTAGGGTTATAGGTAGAATTTTAGGGTTTTGTATGGTTAAGATTTGTTGTGTTAAGGTTGTGGTTAGAGATATGACTGGGGATAGAATTAGAATTATAGTTAGGCCTAAGATATTTTGGGTTTCACGGGTGGCTCAATGATAAAGATTCTGTCTGCCAATGCAGGAGATACAGGTGATGTGGGTTCAATCCCTGGGTGGGGAAGATCCCCTGGAGTAGGAAATGGCAACTCACTTCAGCATTCTTGCCTGGAAATTCCATGGACAGGGGAGCATGGCGGACTGCAGTCTACTGGGTCACAAACAGTTGGACACAACTTGCAACTGAACAACAATAACAACAATACAGTTAATGTTAGATTAAATTGGGGTTAATTTTAGTTTTATGGTTAAGATTAGGGTTAGAGATACAATTAGGTTTAGCTTCATGGTTGGCTTTTGTTGAGACGTACTTTTGATTTTAGTTTTACAGTTGCTTTTCAAGTCAAATTTAAGAGTGATTGGATTATTTTTTATAATAAAAGTATAATTTATTTTTATTTTTTAATATAAATTTATTTTTATTGGAGGTTAATTACTTTACAATATTGTATTGGTTTTGCCATACATCAACATGAATCCTCCACGGGAATACACGTGTTCCCCATCCTGAACCCCCCTCCCTTCTTCCTCCCCGTACCAACCCTCTGGGTCATCCCAGTGCACCAGCCCCAAGCATCCAGTGTCACGCGAACCTGGACTGGCGATTCATTTCATATATGATATTATACATGTTTCAATGCCATTCTCCCAAATCATCCCACCCTTTCCCTCTCCCACACAGTCCAAAAGTCTGTTCTATACATCTGTGTCTCTTTTGCTGTCTCGCATACAGGGTTATCATTATCATCTGTCTAAATTCCATATATGTGCATTAGTATACTGTATTGGTGTTTTTCTTTCTGGTTAACTTCATTCTGTATAATAGGCTCCAGTTTCATCTACCTCATTAGAACTGATTCAAATGTATTCTTTTTAATGGCTGAGTAATACTCCATTGTGTATATGTACCACAGCTTTCTTATCCATTCATCTGCTGATGGACTTCTAGGTTGCTTCCATTTCCTGGATTATGACTATGATCAGAATTAGAGTTAGTTATGGAATTAATGTTAGATTAGCTTAGAGGTAGAATTGTTGACAATATGGTGAGGTTAGGTTTCTAGGGATAATCAGATGCATTGGTCATGTTACAGTACAATTAGTCATAAATATAGATTTGTGGTTCTTGAGGGCACAGCATACTCCTTGACCTGTTTAGTTAGAGGTCACTGGAGGACCACACAGGCTACCTGCTTGTGTATCATCTTCATTCTTCTCCATAAACTTAAATCTCTGACAAGTGTAAACCGCTTCAGAAAATATAGTCAGAGCTTCTCACATTCCTTCTCCATTTTATTCTTTTTTTTTTTTTTGTAATTGAACTTTCATTTTTATCTCTACCTTCTCACTGCCTGTATGATGTGGGTTGGGATTAAAACAACCTGTTTTAATCAGTATTTTGCAGTACAACAATCCAAAATCTAGTAAGTGTAAACAAATAAAGTTCATGTGGATGGGAAGGGGTGGTCTAATTAGGTCTACAGAGCCCAAAAAGTATCTTGAGGGTTCTTTCCATCTCTTGATCTCTATCTGTGGAAGCTGATCTAATTCTGCTGCTATTGTTGATTTTTCCTCTATGTTGTCAAGGAAATATCATAGGCATCTTTAGGTATAACCATGCCTAGTAGCAAAATCTCAGATTTTAAAAAAAATTTTCTTTATCTCCTATAAGTCATATGTAAAACCCAACAGAAAAACTCTATTTCCATTTGGGTCAAAATATTGTCCCTTTACTAAACATGGTGATGGGTGATGGAGAATGATTAGCCCTTGTGTCTCTGACCCTTAAAAAGGCTGAGCACAGAAGACTTGATGCTTTTGAAGTGTGGTATTGGAGAAGACTCTTGAGAGTCCCTTGGACTTCAAGGAGATCCAACCAGTCCATCCTAAAGGAAATCAGTCCTGAATATTCATTGGATGGAAGGATGCTGAAGCTGAATCTCCAATACTTTGGCCACCTCCAGCAAAGAACTGACTCATTGGAAAAGACCCTGATGCTGGGAAAGATTGAAGGCAGGAGGAGAAGGGGAAGACAGAGGATGAGATGGTTGGATGGAATCACTGACTCAATGGACATGAATTTGAGCAAATTCTGGGAGATGGCAAAGGACAGGGAAGCCTGGCATGCTGCAGTCCATGGCGTCACAAAGAGTTGGATATGACTTAGCTGTTATTCTGAGGAGTGGGCATACTTTGAGTGGCAGTTTCTTCCCTCTCTTCATCATATTTACATGGAGTGGCGAACAATGGTTTCCTAAAGGTAAAAAGCTAGTGCTGATATGGGAAAAGCAACAGGTATCTATTACAGATCCCTATGCTGTAGTGAAATCTTAAATTCTTGACATTTTCCACATCGTTGAGTTGTAGAGATTATGCGTCTTTTATCTTCTGTATTCTTACTATGCCTATTTCAGCTACTCTGATTTAAATTTAGGTAATTTTTTTTTTTTTCATTTACTCTGGTTTTATCTTCCTTGGATACCTAGAACAATTTGATACAGTACTTTCTTCATGATTCCAAAATGATTCTTCAAGTTATTTTGGTATGTTTTTCCTTTCACTTCATTATTTTGATTTATGTTTGTGTGTGATGTTTCCCTTCTTCAATTGTCTTATATTGTGATGTTTCTGTATTTTAAAAAGTCAATATCCTACTTACATTTCATTTTATCTTCATTTACTATTTTTGTTCTATATTGTTACTAGGTCTTTTCCCCATTCATTCTTCTCTTCCTGCCCTTTATTCTGAAAGTGCATAGCTTTGTAAATACCATTTCCACAGTGTTTTTGGTGATAATTAGCTGAAAATATGGTTAGAGATAACAATATCTTTATCTGCATTATTAGATTTTTAAATATTTTATATGAATCACTCCATGTTTAATTTTTTCTTATTTTATATTTCCATATAATTATATTTTCATTAACAGCCATATTTGTATTGTTTTATAGATATTCAATAGGCCAATGTCTCTGTCATTCAAAAAATACTAGATTTCTGATCAAGGACCGTCATTGATATTTCATTGTCTTGTGTCCCAAAAGTCAGACTTTCAGCTCACTCGGTGACAAAGACACATAATTAAATATCAAACTTATAGAAACAGTATATTGGGAAGCGTAACAGAAGAGAACAGACTCTTCCAAAGTAAATCTCAAGTTTCCATGACTTTGTTCATCATGTTTATTATAAAATTAGACTTCAGAATTAATATTTTAAGTCCAATAGTGATCACAGTGAAGTAGGAATAATACATAGTTAAAGAATAGTTACCATGTGCCGGGGGCCAGCGTGAGGAACTCCGCCCATGGCAAAGGTCATGAGGAAGGAAGCTTGGCATACGCAAAGGCGTGATCAAACCTCAGGAAACCCCCCCAAAACCAGAGTACTTTACGGGGGCTCTCCCCCATAACCATTTCTCTCGGAGAAGGAGTTAACTTGCAGCTCCAGTTAATAAAAATTCCTGGGCGTGACAAGAGTGTTTCAATTTACGAACTCTGAAGGTTCTCTGGCCTGCCTGATCAGGTTCCTCCAGCCACATGTGATTGTTTACAGCCTCCCAACTGTGAGAGGCATGGGAGGCTTTAAACTTTCTAAATACAGACTTTTTTGAGATGTTAGAAGATTATTAGTATAGTATTAGTGGGTTGATTAGAAATTATATTGGTGAAGGGTTTTTTTCATTTGTCCTGTCAATAATTACTGCTAATTCCCTGCCCTGGGTGTGACAAGGGTGTCTCAAGTCAAACCTCTCTGCTGACAGATGAGCTTGTGTGACAACCTCTCAACCATAAACAGCACAGAGAGTTTGGAGTATTAGCATAGGGCTTTTCTCATTGTTGAGTCAATGATTGCCGCCAGGCCTCCATATCCTTAGGCACCTGGGAATATATTAATCAATGTATTTGGAATATAGAAAAGGAAATATAGTAGTTTTTGATGTTAGCAATACTAGACTTTTTGAGTTAATGAATTTTCTCTTTTGTTATAGATCACTGTACTTTGTTATAAATCACTGTGTCCTTGCTAGGTAAAAATGTAACTTTATCACTATCTTAAGACTAAATAGATCTTAAAGGGAACATTGGTGAAAGGTTTTCATTTGTTGGGCTAATGTTTGCTGCTAAATCTCCATATTCCCTGCCTTTATAATGAATATAACTAGCATATAGGAGCGGAGAAGGCAATGGCACCCCACTCCAGTGTTCTTGCCTGGAGAATCCCATGGACGGAGGAGCCTGGTGGGCTACCGTCTATGGGGTCACACAGAGTCGGACACGACTGAAGTGACTTAGCAGCAGCAGCAGCAGCATATAGGAGAAATAAGTATTAACCTTTAAGATTAATCATGTTAACCTTAGGTTAAGTAAATTCCTTTCTTGATTGTAGCTCACTACACCCTCACCCTATAGGAATGCAACTTTATTTGGAGGGTGGTGCCTGATTTAAGAAAAAATCACCCCTGGAAAAATAAGTTTTCTAGTTAACTGACCGGTATCAGAAAAGGCCATAAAATGTCAGCAGACCTCATGGCCAGAAGATGATGTAAAAACCCATAAAACCTTTGTATAATTTTATATGAAGCACCTGATTGTGACAAGGGTCAGGTCTGCTGACCCCCGCATGACTCTGTATTCATCCCTATGTGTAACAAAAGGTATATAAACAAACCTGAAAAATAAAGAAATCGATCAGTTTCTGGAAAGACTGATTCCCTTGTGTCGTTTCTTTCTTGCTCCCAGTTTTCCTGGCTGAATTCCCATCTGGAGCATGGATGCTATTCCACATAAACCAAGTTACTCAGCCTCCTTTTCTCCACTAATTTTCCTACTACACTATCCATTTCTAATCTCTCTTTATATCTGTAATTAAGTTTTTTCCTAGGATGCCGACTCCATCCCCACCTTCGAATCACCCTGGATCCACCGGGGCTGGACCCCGGCAACCATGTCAGATATATTTTATGATTTGAAATTTTAAAATAAATATATATTAAATCATTTTCAAAATTCCACTAAAATGATCAGTGTTTCCAGATGACAAAATGTGTTACAGTATAAAAGCATATGTTTAAAGTGAATTCTACTTCTTTAACTACTGTTTTTCAATAACAAAGCACTAATCCTTTTAAGAGGGAAGTCATTTAAATACTCAGAAACAAAATATTTTCTCCTAATAGGATTTTAAATATATGAGCTTGCAAATAAACAATGTTTTCAATTATACTGTATGTGTCCTAAAGCTATTGCAAATAACTAAAACTCAAACACTGAAGCTAATTATAGAAACTCTTATTCTCAGATTTGTTAAGGTCTACTCCTATTCTTAATAATGCTAAATTAATAATACAAATGTAGGAGATACTGTCATTATAACTCAACTATTTAGGACCATGGAAAATAAAGAGGATTTAGACAAAAGAAATAAAAACTTACTTAGAGTACGCTTTTTAAATCTGTTATGAAAAAAATAAAACTTTGCCTGATGCTACAGAGGCATACAACAAACTTAAGATTTTTCGCTCATTCATGTTCCACTGCTGAGGTGGAGCAAGTCGAGAACCGATCTTAAGTCAGGAACAGAGAAGAAAGAATGAGCAAAGAAAGCCAATAGCATTAACATTAACGGAATTGACTCTGTAGTTTTAGAATCTGACATTGATAAAATGAGTGATGCTAACTCTGAAGGGTTTGTTTAAATTTATTTACTTTTATTATTTTGTCATATTGTTATTATTTGCTGCACCATGCAGCATGCAGGATCTTAGTTCTCTGACCTCCAATTGAACTTGTACCTCCTATAGTAGAAGGGTAGGGTCCAAACCTCTTGACCAGCAGAGAATTCTGTAAAAGATTTATTTATTTATTTTAAATCCATTTAAAAGAAAGTAATAAAGAACAACCAAACTGTTATACCAGATGAAAAATTTGTAGATAATGATACTTTGACCAAGTCTTATAGGTGAGTAGGAGGATGTGATGGATGCTATGGGAATTTCTCCATAGACTCATTTGCCAGAGAGGCAGAAAACCCTAAGGTTTGCTACCTGGAGTACAGGGACAACAGATTATTAAGGACCAAGACCGTTCTGTGATTCCGAGAATACCAAAATCTGGAGGTGGCAAAAATTTAGTTTGTTTTCATCCTGTACCAATAGTAGTTTTTGGTTCGTCTTTTGTCCCTCTTGTCCTTCACTGCCAGCTGCCCCAATCTCTTGTGTTAATGTTTTTACTGAGTTAATTTTATACACATATCTTATATTCAGTGGGGCTTCCTAGGTGGTGCTAGTGGTAAAGAACCCACTTGCCAATGCAAGAGACATAAGAGACACGGGTTTGACCTCTGGGTCTGGAAGAACACCTGGAGGAGGACGTGGCAACCCACTCCAGTCTTCTTCCCTGGAGAATCCCATGGACAGAGAAGCCTGGTGGGCTACAGTCCATAGGGTCACAAAGAGCTGGACACGACTAAAGTGACTTTGCATGCACACATAATCAGTACATTGTTCTTACTTCTTTAACAGTAGGTACCACAGGGCCTTTTTCTTCTATACATTGCATTTCTGTCCTTCTGGGAGACTATTAACTCCTTGAGGACAATGATGGTATCTTTTTAATCTTTGTTTCTTCTAGAAGAATGCCTGTCAATAAATATATGCTTATTTAATGAATAAATGAATGAATATTCTATTATTCAGAATTAATTTGCACTCATAAACAGTAGCTCATCACCCAAATTAGATCTCTGGAGAACATCAGGATCCAGGCAAAATGCTGACCTTCTCTTACGAGAAAATAATATTCCACGACCAAAGATATCAGTTCCTACAACCTTGCAATCATTTTCAGAAACCTTCATTAAACATTCTTCACTCCTTAAATCAGCACAGATCATGTTTTATTATAATCACACAATGCTACCTGGTCCCATTACTTCATGGCATACAGAAGGGGAAAAGTTGAAACAGTGACAGATTTTATTTTCTTGGGCTCCAAAATCACCACAGACAGTGACTGAAGCCATGAAATTCAGAGATGCTTGTTCCTTGGAAGGAAAACTAACAAAACTAGACAGTGTATTAAAAAGCAAAGACATCATTTTGTTGACAAAGGCCTATATAGTCAAAGCTATGACTTTTCCAGTAGTCATGTATGATGTGAGAGATGGGCCATAAAGAGGCCTGAGTGTCGAAGAATTGATGCTTTTGAATTGTGGTGCTGGAGAGACTCTTAGACTGCAAGGAAATCAAACCAGTCAATCCTAAAGGTACACCCATGGTGGATTCAGGTCAATGTATGGCAAAACCAATACAGTACTGTAAAGTAAAATAAAGTAAAAATAAAATAAAAAAAAAAAGAAATTATAGCTGAATATTCATTAGACAGATTGATTTTGAAGCTAAAGCTCCAATACTTTGACCATGTGATGCAAAGATCTGACTCACTGGAAAAGACCCTGATTCTGGGAAAGACTGAAGAAGAAGGAGAAGAGGGTGGTGGAGGATGAGATGGTTAGATAGTATCACCAACTAAATGGACACGAATTTGAGCAAACTCTGGGAGATAGTGAAGGTCAGGGCAGCCTGGCGTGCTGCAGTCTATGGCAAAAAGTCAGACAAGCAATGACTGAACAGCAACAAAAATAGAATTTTCAACACTTAGCTATAATATTGAATAGAAAAATAAGCAGAAGTAGATATTAATAGATCTGATATACTTTTCTTGAGATAAAAATATGTGCTTTAAATTTGAGTTTATTAATTGAATATAGAAGTCCAAATAATCTATAAGTAATGCCACTAATAACTCCATAAACTACATGTAAGTATACACAGGTCTTTGTGTATATGTACAATATATATGCAATATTCAGGAAAATAATTGCACGTACATAGCCCAAACCTGAATTTATTGTAATCCAAAATAAAAATATACCTTCCCTAACCTACTGTAGCCAAATATTTCTCAAGTCCTATAAATCCTTCACAGTGTTTTTATAACACCTGCTTTTTAGAGGTAGAATATTTGCAAATTCAGGTGAATTGAAGAAAAGGGTACATAACCATCTGTCTACAGTGGCTTAGATGGACCTCGTTAGTGTCTTATTATTTCCTCCTTGTTTCCATATAGCTTTTGACTATGTGGATCACAACAAACTGTGGGAAAATTCTTAAAGACATAGGAATACCAGACCACTTTACCTGCCTCCTGAGAAATTTGTATGCCAGTCAAGAAGCAACAGTTAGAACTGGACATGGGACAGACTGGTTCCAAACCAGGAAAGAAGTGCACCAAGGCTGTATACTGTCACCCTGTTTATTTAACTTATATGCAGAGTACATCATGAGAAATGCTGGGCTGGAGGAAGCACAAGTTGGAGTCAAGATTGCCAGGAAAAATATCAATAACCTCAGATATGCAGATGACACCACCCTTATGGCAGAAAGTGAAGAGGAACTAAAGAGACTTTGATGAAAGTAAAAGAGGAGAGTGAAAAAGTTGGCTTAAAACTCAGCATTCAAAAAATGAGGATCATGGCATCCAGTCCCATCACTTCATGGCAAATAGATGGGGAAACTATGGAAATCGTGACAAACTTTATTTTCTTCGGCTCCAAAATCACTGCAGATGGTGACTGCAGCCATGAAATTAAAAGATGCTTGCTCCTTGGAGGAAAAGTTATGACCAACTTAGACAACATATTAAAAAGCAGAGATATTACTTTGCCAACAAAGGTTGGTCTAGTCAAAACTATGGTTTTACGAGTAGTCATGTATGGAGTGAGAGTTGGATTATAAAGAAAGCTGAGCACCAAAGAACTGATGCCTTTGAACTATGGTGTTGGAGAAGACTCTTCAGAGTCGCTTGGACTGTAAGGAGATCCAATCAGTCTATCTTGAAGGATAACAGTCCTGAATACTCATTGGAAGGACTAATGCTGATGCTGAAATTCCAATACTTTGACCACCTGGTATGAAGAGCTGACTCATTGGAAAAGACCCTGATGCTGGGAAAGATTGAAGGTGGGAGGAGAAGGGGACAGCAGAGGATGAGATGGTTGGATGGCATCACTGCCTCAATGGACATGAGTTTGATCAATCTCCAGGAGTTGGTGATGGACAAGGAAGTCTGGTGTGCTGCAGTCCATGGGGTCACAAAGAGTCAGACATGACTGAGTGACTGAACCATTAAACTGTTCTATATAGAGGATTAAGGACATTTCAGTGAAAATTGCACTTCTAAACTCTTAGTTTAGACAAGTCCTTGGAAGACAGTGTTTATTCCTTGTCTTAATACTTATCCTTTCAGTGTTCCTATCCTTTCAATGCTATTGCCAAAAAGTTTTTGATGTTTAGAATGTCACATAACCCTAGTATCTATTCTGTGACCAATAACACCTGACATTTACACTTTAATAAATCTGCACCACACATCTAAATCAGAACCCGAACTTTTGTGTGGTCAAACACCTTTTATCTTCATAGCAGCCACTCAGTTCTTTCCATGACATAATTAACCACATTTATTATGCATGGCAATATATGTTTAATGGTTTATATACTGAAAAAGGAAGTAAATTTTGTTTTAATCCTAAAACAGTAACTCCATGTAGAAAATTATAAACTAGAAAATATAGAAAAATGCTTTGCACTACTAATTCTACTTTGCTCTATAATTTTTCTGTTGTTGCAATAGTAATTCTATATGCAGTGAATTCTGCCTGTCATGCCAGGCTTCTGAAATGTCCTATTTAGGTAAAGATGTATCACTTCATGGGAAACAGATGGGGAAACAGTGGAAACAGTGTCAGACTTTATCTTTTGGGGCTCCAAAATCACTGCAGATGTTGACTGCAGCCATGAAATTAAAAGACGCTTACTCCTTGGAAGAAAAGTTATGACCAACCTAGATGGCATTTTGAAAAGCAGAGACGTTACTTTGCCAACAAAGGTCCGTCTAGTCAAAGCTATGGTTTTCCCTGTGGTCATGTATGGATGTGAGAGTTGGACTGTGAAGAAAGCTGAATGCCGAAGAATTGATGCTTTTGAACTGTGGTGGTGGAGAAGACTCTTGAGAGTCCCTGGGACTGCAAGGAAATCCAACAAGTCCATTCTAAAGGAGATCAGCCCTGGGATTTCTTTGGAAGGAATGATGCTAAAGCTGAAACTCCAATACTTTGGCCACCTCATGCAAGGAGCTGACTCATTGGAAAAGACTCTGATGCTGGGAGGGATTGGGGACAGGAGGAGAAGGGGACGACCGAGGATGAGATGGCTGGATGGCATCACCGACTCGATGGACGTGAATCTGAGTGAACTCTGGGAATTGGTGATGGACAAGGAGGCCTGGCGTGCTGCGATTCATGGGGTCGCAAAGAGTCGGACACGACTGAGTGACTGAACTGAACTGAACTGTACTGAACAGATAACAATGAGCATGTGCTGGCTACTACAATAATAAATTGAGCCACCGCGCACATTGACACCTTGTTTAAAAATGTTTTAATAAAGCATTTCTTCAAAGTTATCTCGGAGAGGAATTTGGGTGCTCCCACACATTTAACCTTTCCTTTTCTTCCTTTATTCCCTCCTATTAGTCTTTTTGCCTCATTTTTGTTGTTGTTGCTATTTTTCTGCCTAATCCCATTTGAAAGCAAGTTCTTATATCTTCTCTCCTCTGGTAGATCTTTATTGACACAATCGAACTTGTGTCAAATGTAAAAGCATAGGGCTTTCATTTTGGCCTCCAAAAATAGGAGGTCTTAAATAATGAGGCTCACCTTTACTTTTTTCTGTGACAGGAATTTCCTATTCAGTGTACTGGAGTCCTATTTAAAATAGAGATTCTACAATCAGCATCCCTAAAATTCTGACTAAGTAAGTCATGCAAGAGCACTGAAAATGAAATTTTTACTGCATTCTCCAGTTTTTTGTTTTTGTTTTTTTAAAGTACAGTTCAAGGTGACCATTTTCAAGATTCAAGGAAATATAGCTGTAATGACTTCATATAGGTAAAAAGGAAAAGAGTAAAATAACCTGTAAAGAACTTTTTTTTAAATTCACTGTGCATTTCCTTCTATAGTTTTTCATATCTGCAGGGAATATGTTAAAATGAGTTTGGGATGTACAAGTTACACTCTGCCGTATTTAAAATGGATAACAAACAGGATCTACTATGTAGCACAAGGAACTCTGCTCAGTTTTATGTGGCTGCCTGGATGAAAGGAGAATTTAGGGGACAATGGATATATGTATATGCATAACTGAGTCCCTTTGCTGTAAACCTGAACCTATTACAACATTACTAATCAGATATATTACATTATAAAATAAAACAAACAGAAAAGAAGATATAGCGACCCCTTTTATTAATTCTTATCTTTAACAGTTCTTTCAATAAAATTTTCCTCATTTCTTTAAAAAAATATGGACATAAACGAGGATATTGGGTATAAAATCTCAGAGGTTTTTTGCCTATTTTGTCCCTTTTGCTTAAATTCCTGACTATTCAAATGTTCACAATACACCTACAGATAGTGTCTCAAATTTAGACTGTCTGACATAAAAATTTTGACTCTCTCTCCTTCCCTACATCTAACTCACACATCCTCCAGGATTCTGAATCTCACCTGACACTACTCATCATCTACTTGGCATGAAAATGTTGACTCTGCACTCTATTTCACACCCACATGCAATCTATCAGTAAATCCTATTGGTTCTACAGTCAAAATATGTCCTTAATACTGCCATTAGAATATAAACTTTCTAAAAGAGTAAGTTTTGTCTGTTTGTTGCTATACACACACAATAAATATTGTTGAGCCAAAGAATTTAGTGTTGCAAAAAAGAGTCTCGCTATTTGATGTACCCATTAAGAAGTTTACATTCCCTTGAAAACTTTATTTCAGAAGTCTAATTCTCACATAAACTGTATATGTTGCCTGCACAGTCACAAAGAGGAAAAAAAATTCTCTCAGAGTAGCAAACTAATTATGAGTGGTGTGTGGGTCATCCAGCCCTACTTCCTGCTGGGTAGGCTCACATGCATATTCCTCTAACAATGCAAACTCAACCTCCCCTGGCAAATTCACCATGATCCCTCTACTCACAAAGCCTAGTTTTCTTTCTCTATGTCCTGCCTATGTTGAGAAAAAAAACTAACAAGGCAATCATTGTACTTTCATTGGCCAAAAAGTTCTATTAATCAGAAGATTCTTTTCTGTTCCCATCAATTTTCCACATCTCTGAGTTGCTAATTTCTATTTCCTGAATGTTTCATATTTGTTTCTTTTTTTTCATATTCAGTTCCACTGCCCTGTTTTTATCCTCATAATCATTTTCCTGAAGAGTCTCCTGAAGAGTCTCAGTAGGCTTCCCAGTGCCTGGTCTCATAACTTCAACCCATTCTTAACTTTGCCCCAGATTTATCTTCCCCTGTAAAGCTCCTGTCTATCAGAACTCATTTTAAAATAAACTCAAGGGATGTCATTACTTTTAAAATCCAATCCACCATGATATAAAAATACAGGGGAGACTTCACAGATACCCACAAAATAAAGTAGATCATGAAAACGATGCAAAGCATCAAAAATATTACTTTGTTCTCTATTCTTTGAAATTAAAATTAAAAAATAACACAAGCCTGTTTTTTTACTGAAATTCCCGGAATGATATTTTCAGCATGTAAAAGTCACTTCAGTTCAGTTCAGTTCAGTCGCTCAGTCATATCTGACTCTTTGCAACCCCATGAATCGCAGCACGCCAGGCCTCCCTGTCCATCACCATCTCTCGGAGTTCACTCAGACTCACGTCCATCGAGTCCATGATGCCATCCAGCCATCTCATCCTCGGTCGTCCCCTTCTCCTCCTGCCCCCAATCCCTCCCAGCATCAGAGTCTTTTCCAATGAATCAACTCTTCTCATGAGGTGGCCAAAGTACTGGAGTTTCAGCTTTAGCATCATTCCTTCTAAAGAAATCCCAGGGTTGATCTCCTTCAGAATGGACTTGTTGGATCTCCTTGCAGTCCAAGGGACTCTCAAGAGTCTTCTCCAACACCACAGTTCAAAAGCATCAATTCTTTGTAACTCCATGGACTGTACAGTTCATGGAATTCTCCAGGCCAGAATATTGGAGTGGGTAGCCATTCCCTTTTCAGGGGATCTTCCCAACCCAGGGATAGGACTGGAGTCTCCTGTATTGCAGGTGGATTCTTTACCAGCTGAGCTACCAGGGAAGCCCATTTTCAGCATAGTTTTATATTTATGTGTATATATAAAACTTTATCAACTTAGATGTAATTTCTTTTCATTTTTTTGGAACTTTCCAAAATTATACTCACATGTCAGCAAAGCCTCAAATGCCACCTCCTCAGGGAAATGGCCCTTTCTACCCACCCCCCGGTCCCTCGATACATACACACTAGTTGCTTAGTCATGTCTGCCACTTTGCGAGCCCGTGGACAGTAGCCCACCAGGCTTCTCTGTCCATAGAATTCTCCAGACAAGAATACTGGAGTGAGTTACCATTCCCTCTCCAGAATCAAAACTGAGTCTCCTGCATTGCAGACAGATTCTTTACCATCTGAGCCACCAGGGAAGCCCCACTTCCTACCCCAAATCAGATCTAATAGTTATGTTCCTAGGGTCTAGCACTTAGCGTGTGTTTCTCCAATAACCCTCATACCACAGACAATTTTTGACATGTCAGTCTCTCCTCCAAGATTAGAAATTCCTTGTAGGTAAGGACCATGCCTTCCTCACTCTGTATTTCCTCCACAGAATGTAATAGAACAGGTTACACATTGTGGGTGCTCAATAAATATTTGCTGAATGAAATAAGAAAAGGAAATAGCTCCAAATTAGATAAGCCCTAGAAAGCCAGTATGTTGGTCCAGTCTGCTTTATTTTGTGTACCTTTTGCTGCTCTTGTTGGACTAAAAGCCCTCTGCTTCTTTATGTTGCCTTTGCCTCCATTTGGATGAAAAATATATTTGCATAACTTCAAGATTCTGTAGACATTGTCACTGTTGCTAATGGTGACTTGGTTCTCAGGGAAATCTTATGAACTTCCATTCACTAGAAAGGAGAGTCTGCACCCAGCCTGACTCTTGCTGTCTCTTCTCTAACCCCTATGTCCAGGTAGCTTAAGATGAGCTTTAGATCACTGAGGCAGTATTGATGAGTCATTGAAACTCAAGTCCATTTCAGTTGAGTTGCCCCCCCCCAAAAAAAATGTACATGAGCATTTGTGTTCTCCTTTAATATTTGTGTTCTCCTTTAATATTTGTGTTCTCCTTTAATATTTGTGTTCTCCTTTAATTGCATACATATTTTTCAACTTTCTAGACATACTACCATGGAGGCACAAGCAAAAGGAAAAAGGAAGTGCAGGAGAGAGCATTATATTTACTTCCTGCTCAGGAATAGAAAGGCCAAGTGATACTATGCAAATTTACTCAAACACACTAACAGTCTATTCAAGCACCTAACGCACAACAGTTGTGTACTACAAAATTCCACTTCCTGGGAAAAGGAGTGAATAATCGTCCTATCACATTTGTGAGGAATAACTTAGATGGCAGATGACAAATACTCTTGTTGAAGAGCTAGTTATTTAGGGTAATACAACAACTCCTAAAAGCCTAACAGTTAAATTCTATTATGATTCACAGTAATGAGAAATATTGATAATATTGTTTGAGTTGGTCATAAGTCTGCTAGAATTAACAATGCCTCCCATCTCTGGGCAAGACTGTACTTTGCTTTTCAAAATTTTTTAATTTGATGGCTATTTCAGGAAATCAAGGACCAAAATTAGTCAATGGGCTTATTATTTCTCTTGTTCCACATTAAAAGAATGTGGAACTCTCCAGTTATTACCAACATTACCCCTGAGCTCCACCTGCAAATATGATTTTTCTTTTTGCATTGTCTGTAGTCTATTGCCAGTAGCAATGGGGGAAAATGACAAAGGATTCTTAGAACTGAGGCTCTGCGGGCATTCCTGAATCATCTTGGGCTCATACAGGGATATGTTTAGCCCTTTTATTCTTACAGAAAGTATGAGGTCATGATAACATTCAGTCTCAGCTCTCTTATCCCATCTGGGACACAAATGGTCACACATTTCCTTAGGCTTCTATAAACACATTAAAAAAACGAAAAAACTAAGAGTCACTTTGAAACAAAGTGGGCTTTAACTACGGATTTTATACATTACATGTTCTCCTCAGTAATTGCAGGAATACAGTATGCTATTTGAAAGCATATTTCTTGAATATGCTTGTAAATCTCATTTGCTCCTCAAGAGGAGAGCAAAATAATCTTCCCGGTATTGTCAATGGAATTAGAGTGATGGGGAGAGATTTTATAGTCTTCCCTAATCATTAGCAATTATATAATATTTATTTTAATGTGTGTGTTCTCAAGATATGGAACAAAATTATCCCAAACATGAGTCAAATGATTGAGGTTTGTTTTGAAATTGTGTATAGAAGAAATTTAAAACCTGCAATTCCTAATGTTTTAAAATGTGCTTATATCTAAAGTATTTCTCCTGGTGGAAATCTAATACTTTAATTCATTGCTGTGTGTTGGGCAGTGTTCTAGATGCTAATGACACCCCTGCAAAAATGAGAAATAAAGGAACTATTCTCTTGGAACTTATATGTTACTTATAGGACACAACAATCAACTGAGCAAATGAACAATATCATTTCTAATAGTACTAAGTTCTTTTAAATGTTTTTTCCTTTAATTTTCAGGTCTGCTTCTTCTATCACAAATTCTTTTATTTTATCATCATCATCATTATTTTTATCCATGCCATGAAGCTTCTGAGATCTTAGTTCCCTGAACAAGGATTGAACCCAGGCCCTGGGCAGTGAAAGCATAGGGTCCTAACCACTGTACAACCAGGAAATTTCCTAATAGTAGTACGTTCTATGACAGAAACAAAATGAGATGCTAACATTGTGGGTAGAGATGCAAAGCGATATGCCTCCTTAGAGACCATCTCTTAAGATGTGACAGTGTGAGCTGGGCAGGAACCAGCCAGGAGCAAACCAGAGGGAGTTAGAAATTGTGAAGACCCTAGGCAGCAATATATTGAGTCTGTTCAAAGACTATAAATTGTGCTAAAAAGATCAATCACCTAAGGGGTGCTCTTTCTTACATGAATATAACCAAGACATCTTCACCTCTAATGTATTTATTTTATAACTTAAAGTCTAATCCATTCACTCAGAGGATAGTTGAGAATATCTCTTGACTTTGGGAAAGTCAAGGCTTTATGCTCAGATTTTTGGACATTTTAAAACTTTGGAAGGTAGCTTCTTAATCTTGCGTGAAAAACTAGGGTACATCAAATTCATATTATTCATGTAATACAATCCCCCAAATGTGTGTGTGTATGTGTGTGAGTGTGCTCATGTTTTCTTATGTGTATTAAACTTCTTAAATTCTTACTATTTTTCCTTTTTCCACTGAGATAGTTTGGCCTCCTGTCAGTGGCCAGTTGCAGTCAGTGATCATGTCTGGGGAAGAAAACACATAAATTTATAAACTAGGATAATCTTACTGACTTTCAGGAATCTATGAGTCACCATTACCATCTCTGATGATTTCAAAGAACAAGGCTTTCCAGGCTTCCTGTGGCTGAATTACAATATAAATCAAGCCCAAGCACATAAACGTCCCAATTGTGAAGTCTTTTTCCTACACCAGCTGGTGAGATGCTTTAATGAATTTGTTTTTCAGCTTTCTAAACTTGAGAAACTTTTGTATTAAGTATTCTGATTGGAGAGATTAAGTTTTAGCTGTTTTTTACAATGAAATGTTGACTCAGTTTCACCCAATGACAAAATGGTTAATAAGCATTAACCACACCCCTCTACTTCTGTGAGAAAGATTAGCTCCATCTGTACATTTTAAGAAAGATAAGTTGCCTTCAAAATTGTATTTATAAACAATATGGTTCTCTACCAAAGTGGATGACTCATCAAATTCATTCTGAATTTATGAAATAAATTACTATAGATAGTGGTTTTGTGATTCCAATTCTGACAATATAATAGTAAAATCAAGGCTCCACATGTGCCTCATAAATTCACCTTAAAATCACTGAGTAGGAATAAAAATTCTCTGAAAATCTAGAAAGGGATATTACAGGTTTTCATCTGTGCTGTATTTCCCTTGTGAGTTAGGAATAGCAAAAAAAGTTTTCATAGTGACTACAGTTTTAGAAATTTTGAAGTGTTACCATGTCAACACATAAAGACGTGTTTCCTATAATTCCCTAAAGGCAGACCTAGTCTCAATGCATTATCTTCATTGACTATTGGAATGATTACAATGCCATTTAAGGTAAATTTTCAAATGAGCATATTTAGAAAGTTGCAAGTAAACCAGAGTAAAAAATTGGGAATTTAGTTGGAAAATAAGAAAAATTTTCTTTAGATCTCAAATTTGTCATTTTTGGGTTTTAGTGTGAGGTGAAAAAATGATCTAAACTTTAAAGTGATGGATGGCTGGGAACATGGTGACCCATTGAAACCTCCAAAATAAGTTAATACAAAAATAATTTTAATGAAAAGTTGTATAGAATATTGGAAAATATTAATAGAACTATGACACAAGAGATTGGCCTGTGGATCTTTCAGGAAAGAAATATGAATAAATATTCTAAAAAGAAATTTCTTCTCAAATTTGAATGTTCAGCAAAGCAAACACGGTAACATTAGTCCCTATTTCTAATCTTCGTCTTTCCCCTTCTTTTCTTTACCCCTTTCTTCATTTCCTCATTTTCACCTGTTCTTTCTTAGGAAGCATATGGAAAGCCACTTAGAATTGTGATTGCATTCAATTATCAATTTTTTTTTAATTAAAATAAGCTCGATTAAAGTGAAAAGTGAAAGCGAAGTCAGTCGGGTCTGACTCTTTATGACCCCATGGACTGTAGCCTACTAGGGTCCTCTGTCCATGGGATTTTCCAGGCAAGGGTACTGGAGTGGGTTGCCATTTCCTTCTCCAGGGGATCTTCCCAACCCAGGGATCGAACCTGGGTCTCCTGCATTGCAGGCAGATGCTTTACTATCTGAGCCACCAGGGAAGCCAGGCTTGATTAAGAGAGCCCCAAACAAGATATAGGTGACTCAATGGTAAAGAATCCACCTGCAATGCAGGAGATGCGGTTTCAATCCCTGGGTTGGGAAGATCCCCTGGAGAAGGAAATGGCAACCCACTCCAGTATTCTTGCCAGGAAAATTCTATTGACAGAAAAGCCTGGTGGGCTACAGTCCATGGGGTCACAAAGAGTCGGACACAACTGAGTGACTGAGTTCGTATTTGCACGTAAACAGGATACAGACTCCAGCGTGAAAACCTTCCTGAGTCTCTCAATGACAGCACCCTCCTTAAAGTCTTTGAAGGGTCCCCTATAAGCTGCAGTCTCAGAGACGGTGAGACCCACTGCACTCCATAACCCAGCCCTTATCTACCAGCCCAGTTCCATCCTTAGCCTCTCCTCATCTGCACTTGCCCAGTTGCTTAACATTCTCTGCATGCTTATGCTATTTCACGCCTCTCTGATTTTGCTCTTGCTGTTTCCTCTGCCTAGAACTCCTTGCTCAATTTTCTTCACCTGTTTGACGTGAATTCCTGCATTAAAACTCAGCGTAGGAGTCATCTTCTCCTGGACCTCTCTCTAATCCCCTAAATGGAACTAGGTGTCCTTCTTATGTGCTTTGACAACATGCTGTAACTCATCTGTCAGAGTGTTTGACACCTTATATTCCGATTATCTGTGAATGTATTTGTCTCTTCACCTAGTGTGTCGGTTCCTTAATTTCTACTATCTTTGGACCCTAAATTCTTATCACAGTATTTGGCACAAAGTCTCCCAATACTATATGTTACTTCTATTGGCTGAGATCCAAAATGTGGAAAGGAAATATTTACCAGCTTAGCTTAGCCTTATGGCATTATGTGCTCAATTCCTCTAAATTCTCCTGTTCTAAAACTATGCAAGTTAAAATACTTTTAACTGCTTTGTCTGGTTCCTGTGACAGAGACTGTTAAACGTTTCAGCAGGACTTGTAGGTAGGTTGATACAACGGGATTGGATTTGCTCAGAGGGTTAGGAACTTGAGGGACATGTATTGCTTTTTGGCAATGATAGTTAAGAGCAACTGTGCATTTCCCAGCTCACTCTTCTCCAATCATGACAACATAGAGGCTGTAAAACAACTTAACCCCAGATTTAAAAAAAAATAAAACTTAAAACAACTAACATTATCCCATAGCTTCTACAAGGTCAGGAATCTGCGAGAAGCTTAGCTAGATAGTGTCTCAGAATCTGTCATTAAGTCAAGCTGGTGAGGGCAGGGGAGGATGCTGTTGGCATCATCTCAAGGTTCAATCTGACTGTAGGATTCACTTCTAAGATCATGCATGTGGTTTTTGTTAGCAGACCATGTTTCCCCTATGGCTGTTGGCTGGATACTTCAGTTCCTTAACACATGAGTTTCTCTCAACAAAGCAGCTTACTTTATCCAGAGCAAGAAATCCAAGAGCAAGAAAGTAAACACCCAAGATGAAGCTATGATCTTTTATAATGTAACCTTGAAGGTGACATACTGTCACTTCTGCTGTATTCCAAGAAGGCAGGATAAGGATACTCTCATTCTCTGACCTTCAGCTATCATGTCTTTGGCACCTGGTTTTATTAACATTCTGAGTTCAGACACAAATTAACCATACTTACAAAACTGGCATATATGTAAGTATGTATGCTGCTGATCACCCAGATCACTTCTGGCACAATATGAAAAGGTACAGCACAGAGTGTGAATACTGGGCAATGGCGGGATGCTGGGACCCCTCCTGAAGGTTCGTTTCACAGAGGCTGTATGGAGGCTGTATGCTGAGGCAGTCCATGAACAGAGGGAACATCTGGACCTTGAGTCACTCCAAGCCACATTAGATGTCAAACAGATAAGAAATGATCTTCTGTGATGCTAAGCCAAGAAGAATTTGGGGTTCATTTGCTAGTATGGCACAGCCTACTTTTTCAGACCAATAAAGCTCTTCACATAGTTATGTCTACAGAAAGAGATCATGATGATTGAAAGAGCTTCAAGCATTATGACTTGTAAGAGTACCTTCTTATTTTCAATTAAGACATTGGATTTATTTACTTATGCATGTGCAAATTTTGTGAAAGTGAAAGTGAAGTCGAGTCGCTCAGTCACATCCGACTCTTTGCGACCCCGTGGACTGTAGCCTACCAGGCTGCCATTTCCTTCTCCAGGGGATCTTCCCAACCCAGGGATTGAACCCGGGTCTCCCGCATTGTAGACAGATGCTTTACCTTCTGAACCACCAGGGATATCTGGTTAATTTGTGTCTGAACTCAAAATGTTGAATTCAACTCAAAGCCAGATGCCAAAGACATCATTCATAGCTGAAGATCAGACAATGGGAGTTAGTATCCTTCTTCCAGTTTCTCGGGATACAGGAAGCTGGCAAGATTTTCCCAAACTCACACAGATTACCTGGAGGTTTCCATGTATTCAAACTTTTAAAATGAATTCAAATCATTTCAGGGACCTAAAATTTTCATTAAGTAAGACCTACTTCATTAGATTGTTCTGAAGAATAAGTGAAGCAATATATGTAACAATGTAGTCTGAGGAGTAAAATAATATACAAATGTCAAACATCATTCATATGTATGTGATATTGAGAGCAAATTACTATAAAAGATTCAATGTAATAATCCAAAATTATTTTCAAGAATAAAGTACTTATTCATTCTGAATAGTTTTGGTTTTTGTTTCTAAGGAAACAGTTCCAATGACAAAGGAATTTCATGCTATTTAAATATATATCTAGACCACTTACTTGGTTAAGAGATTATCTCTCATCAGGAACAAAGATGAAATGAATAAATTCAATCCTGAGTCAGGTATCTAAGTGACCGTTCATATATGTCCTGCATTTCATACAACAGCCTCTCAAAGTGGTCCACTGTCAGTGTTTAAAGGTCATTTCATGTATGATGCTGTGGGTAAGGCCTCTTTGGACATGTGCAACACCATTGTGCTCTAGGAACACTATTATGTGATATAAATGTTGACCTACTCAGTCGAATCTATACAAACTTATGATTTTGAAATGATTCCATAAGAATATGATTTTTTTATGAAAAGAAAAATAAATTTTGTGAGAAGGTTTGAAAATGAAGGGGAAAAAAAGATCAAAAAGATGTTTGGATTATCTGAGATAGTAAATGTTTAGGTCCTTGCTCTTTAATGGTGTCTAAAGACTGCACCTTCAGTAACAAAATAATCCTTGGTCACAATTATCTAATATTTATCCAATGAGTCACCCCCCTGAACAGGCAAAAGCATTTTTGGCAAACCTATTTTACCTTGAAATTTTCTCTTGCAAAGTAACCCTAGCCTGACCTTGGTTAGCTTATCAAATGAGCTCATCCTCCGACCTGAAGGACTGTGGTCTAGCAGAGGAATAGCATGGCAAGCGGCCAGCACAGCTCCATAAATCGTCTGGAGGGCACCCACCTCAGGAGCATTTTCATTCTCTATTTTCTTTTCTTTTTCTTGGTCAGGGACAAAGGCAGGAGGAAATAACGGAGCACGGGTGGGCCATGGAGTCTGATCAATCCATATTGGAAGCCTCGTGCTGACGCTTATTGTCTCGCTAAACTTTGGTACAAGGAAAATACCTTTCTGAATTTCATGTTTCTTGTTTGTAAATCAAAGCTATTCACCTCCTTGTTATGTTTGTCATGAGGCATCAAGGAAATACATATATTCATGGTAGAACCTAGCTTCCAGGACCTGATATTCTCAATAAATATTCTTTATTTTCCTTTGCAATGAGAAGAGGAGTTGGAGACAAATAAATACCCTTCAGTTTGGATGGATCTGTACACGGGCTTCTCCAGTGATTCAGTGGTAAAGAATCCACCTGCAAAGCGGGAGACACGTATTCACTCCCTGGGTCAGGAAGATCCCCTGGAGAAGGAAATGGCAACTCACTCCAGTATTCTTGCCTGAGAAATCCCATGAACAGAGGAGTCTAGTGGGCTAGTCCATGGGGTTGTAAAAAGAGTAGAGAGGACTGAGTGACTAAACAATAACAAAGAGTCTGACAACCAGGTTGAATTAAGTCAGAAAGAGATAAATATCATATATTAACACATATGTATGAAATCTGGAAAGATGATATAGATGATCCTCTTTGTAGGGCAGGAATAGAGACACAGAGAGAATGGACATGACGACATGGCTTGGAGATGAACTGGGAGAGTAGCATTGACATATATATACTACTATATATAAAACAGATAATGGAAACCTGCTATAAGCCACAGGGGCCTGATCCCATCCCTAGAGGTGGGATGGGGGTAGTTGTGGAAGATTCAAGAGGGAAGGAATATATAAATATATATAGCTGCTTCATTATGTTATACAGCAGAAACTAACACAACATTGTAATTATCCTTAAATTAAAAAAAAAGATAAATGAATTTTTTAATGCCCTTCATTTCACTTGTCACATGTCATTGATTGGACCTCACCAGTGAGCCAGCAGAGTCATTATTATTCAACAGAGCCCTAGGGTTGGAAGGTATGTCAGAATTCTAGAAGAAGGATGAAAAGATTATCTCTCACAAGGAAATAACACCACTGGTGGATATTCCTAAAATCTGAGGAGCTGAGTAAGATTCAGGAACTTAGGAATGCTAACATAACTGCAGTATGGAAGGATTTGCAAATATGCTCTAAAATATGAAATTAAAAAAACTCACATAAACATAAAAAGTACATGTATGCCCTAACAAAATCAAGAAAAAAATTGCAAAAGTTGATGTGCTTGTATTTGAGTGTTAGATTCAGCCTCTTTTATAAGTTGGTATTATTTTCATTTATTTCATTTTACTCATCTTTTTTTTTCAAATACAGAAAGAACCCATTCCATTTTGATTATCAGCAGCACATGTTATCTCATTACTGTCTGCCCATGATAAATGCTGCTGTTATCTATGAGACAGTCATTTAAAAAGTTATCACTGAGATTCTGTTCAAGTCAAAAACATGATTTACTGTACCTGGTAAAATTAAGTGGTTATGATATTAGGAAAAATGTGAGGGTATCAGTTTAATTCTTCTCCAGGTAAGCATGTTTTGCATTCTGTAACTAAAGTCAAGTTTAAGGCTTAGTGGCTAATATTACCTTTTATGGTCACTATTCATGACTCTGGTCTCAGCAGAGATGAGTAATGTATCACCTCTAAGCTCTTTCTGCTTCCTGTGTAAGAAAAGGTGGGTTCTAAAAGACCCATAGAGCTAAGGTGGGCTTTAGGATAAGCAGAAAAGAAAGGTCTCAGATTTAGGAGCAACAGAAACTTGCAACTTTGAAACTATGCCATTTCCATGTCTAGGGCATACGATTACCAGATCTGTAAGAAGCAATCCTATTTCATGTATTTTCTCCATTCCACCTACCCAGATTAGTATAACTGTTTTGGATACATTTCTTAATGGGCAGTGTGCTTTAAGTCAACATATTATGTGCGTGCATGCTATTTAAAAACATAAATACAGCTAAACCAGCCAACTAATACTTAAAAAACTGAGTGAATGGAACCTAGTGCATACAAATGTAACTAAGAGAAACTTATTGTGATGGTTAGGAATGACTTTCACACAGAGGTGGGAAGGCAATGTTAAGCAGTTAGTATGATGCACTTTGGCCACCTCATGCGAAGAGTTGACTCATTGGAAAAGACTCTGATGCTGGGAGGGATTGGGGGCAGGAGGAGAAGGGGACGACTGAGGATGAGATGGCTGGATGGCATCATGGACTCGATGGGCATGAGTCTGAGTGAACTCCGAGAGATGGTGATGGACAGGGAGGCCTGGCGTGCTGCAATTCATGGGGTCGCAAAGAGTCGGACACGACTGAGCGACTGAACTGAACTGATGATGCAATAAACATCTGAGGGCGGGGGAAAGTGGGTGGAGCTCGGTGGGTCCTGCCAATGCCATGCTACTAACAGCTTCTAGGAAAGCACTCAGTTGAGGAAAACACCAGAATAGAGGCCATGAAGACTTAGCAAAACTACAGACTGGTCATGGAGGCAGAGGATGATTACTAACCACACCAGGGAGAGATTTCTAGTGAAAATGAAGGGATAGAAATTGGCATTTAGTGTATACTGTGTCCAGAAAAAATATATATGTGCAGTCTTCTATATATCTATATATAGGATATTCACATATCCTCACAGGATTTCTACAAGGCAGGAATTATTTTTTATTTTGCTTTTATTTTTATAAGTGTAGTTTATTCAAATATAGTTGATTTACAATGTGTTAATTTCTGCTCTACAGCAAAGTGATTAAGTTATACATATCAATACATTGTTTTTCATAAGCTTTTCCATTATAGTTTATCATAGGATACAGTAGCACGTTGTTGTTTATCCATCTATATTCAATAGGTTGCATCTGCTAAACCCAAACTCCTAGTCCATCCCTCCCTCAAACCCTCTCCCCCTTGGCAACCATAAGTTTGTTCTCTATGTCTGAGTCAAATCAGTAATTATAAACAATAATTTTCAATTGGAAAAAACAGACTTGGGGAGTTTGACAGTTTTGCTAATGGCCACACAAGAAGTGAGATGCACAGCTGGACTGATGTCATTTGTTGAATGTGCTCCTCATTTTTCATATGAAGATAACAGGGAAGACAAAAGCACTTCATGTGAAAACCATACCTTTGAATGCAGAAGTAATATAAGCAGAGAATTACTCCTTTCCTTCAGATATTTAAAACCTGAACTACCTAGAACCTGTCTCTCCGTCCAGTTTCTACTCAAGGAGTAGTAGCAATGATATAAAAAATATATTCTTTTGAGTGTTCCCAAGAACCTTCTCCCCACAAACACAGGAATTTTAAAAACAAAGCATTGCTTTATGACTGATGCTGAAGCTAAAACTCCAACACTTTGGCCACCTGATGCAAAGAGCCAACACACTGGAAAAGACCCTGATGCTGGGAAAGATTGAAGGCAGGAGGAGAAGGGGATGACAGAGGATGAGATGCTTGGAAGACATCACCAACTCAATGGACATGAGCTTGAGCAAACACCGGGAGATAGTGAAAGACAGGGAATCCTGGTGTGCTGAGTCCATGGGGTCGCAGAGTCAGACAGGACTGAGCGACTGAACAACAGCAACAAGCATTGCTCAAGATGTACTGGTCTAATAATTGAATGCAGCTACTTGGCTAAAGAGCAAGATATATTTAGGAATAGGTTATATGTGACATAATTTTGAAGATAGTGGAAAAACACTACTTCCAAAAAGAAACCAAGAATCACCTTCCTTTCTAAGACTTATAATTCTATAATTAGACATGTGTATGTTTTTATTGGGCTTCCCAGGTGCTGCTAGTGGTAAAGAACCTGCATGCCTATGTTGGAGACCCAAAAGATGTGGGTATGATCCCTGGGTCAGAAAGATCCCTTGCAGGAGGGCATGGCAACCCACCCTAGTATTCTTGCCTGGAGAATCTCATGGACAGAGGAGCCTGGTGGGCTATAGTTCATAGGGTGCAAAGAGTTGGACACGACTGAAGTGACTTAGCACACACACGCGTGCATGTTTTTATTAGCATGTGTATAATCATGAAATTGCATGTAGACTAATTTTTTGCCTTATTTTTGAATGACTTTTGTCAACATTTTTTCTAAGAAACTGCTTATTATATTGGGAAAGAAGCTTCTGATGATGGAGAGGATATATTATGAGACTGGTACCATGGAGAGCAGAAAAATAGGCAGTATGATAGTGATGTTGTCATTCTGTTCACAAAAGGACACTGTGGGAGTAATGACTTCTAACTGATTACATTCTCTTTGTAAGTTCAACAAGGTTGAGATTTTCCAAGTAGTCAGTTACATGAAAGTACAAGTGGTAAGAGGACCTGAAGTCAGTGATTACATCTGCTGGCTGGGCTGTGGTATTTCACCTTCATACCTAATGTTGCCTCTTTATCTTGAATGAATAATGTGACTTCTTGTCCTGCCACTCTGCATAAAATGACATGCGATGGGGTGGAGGGGCAATCTAATCTGTTTTGCAAATTTGGCACAGACTTCCAAGAGCAGGAAGCTGTCTGTGAGTAATGATGCTTCTCATTTGCCTAAATGTCAAACTTCAACCTCATCAACTTTCAGGGAATATGTCAGTAAAGAATATGGGTTTCAGTCCAGCCAGAGAAGATTTCAGTGTCATCCAGTCCTGAAGAAAACAGCTGCCAGTTTTTTGAAAACAGAGTGCTTTTTGTATGTCTTTTTTGTTTGTTTATTGGTTTTAAGCTGAATAAAACTGGCCGTCTCAGCACTTAGGGATGTGGACAATGCTCTCTCCCTTCATGTTACCAAACAAGCAGCCTTACTGTAGAAGTGTTTCCTTATTGAGACTAAGACACTCCTCAGACTAGCCAACATGCACCCCTAAACTATGCAATTAGGTTACAAAGATAATGCATCACAGGTCTGTGCAAGCTAGAGTAACATAACAGCAAAAAGAAGCAAATTTTACTACAGAGGTTAAGCCTGAAAGAAAAATAGTTGTGATTTGTAACCATTCTGCAAAAGGTCAAAATTTTACTGCAATGCAATAAAGTTCCTCTCTGTGTGGGTTTCTGTTGGAGAGAATGACAGAATAATTAACCCTTCATGGTAATTTATTAATAGTGGACTTAGAGGCAGAGGAGAACAGGAAATGCATTCAATAGGCTTGTAGATACCAGGAGCAAAGAATTCATTCTCTATATACTTTCTAAATCTAGAGTGGAATAGCAGTGGAGAATTCTGGACCGAGGTCATAAGAAATGGAACCAAATTTGAATCAAGTTCCTTAAAAACTCATTTCATTTCTTTAAGTCTTGCTTCTTCTGTCAAATGTCAGTTACTCTTAGGCTTAAGTGAGAGAGCATATGTGAAAGTGTCTGGCACAGAGTAGGTACTTAATAGATGTTCAATTTTGATTATTCACTTATCATTAAGTATTTGCATAATGCAGTAAAATGTTGCTCTGTTAGTAGCCATATATCCTAATTGTTGTAGTTTTAAGGATAGATAACAAGAAGGGAAACAAGAAAAGCATAGCATTGTGATTAACAGATTTATCCTTACAACAGATAGCCCTAATAATGTGTATTTCCACCTCCATCCACCTAACTTGTATCCTCAAAAAATTTCCTTTATGTTTGCCTTTAAAAACAGCAGCAAAATTAAAACAGGCTGAAAGAACATATAGACGGGGCCAACTAAAGTTTTTAGAGGGTTCTTATCTTTCTTATCAAATAATAATCTACCAGTTCTGAGGAAGGCCTTTCAGTCACCTATCAGCTACTCTGCCCCTGAATAGCTGAGGGACTACATTGGATGCTTCTTACCAGACTGACACCCTTGGGGAGAGAAGGTTGAAATCAAGCTGGTGCTGAGAGCCCAGCAAGTCTCTTATCAGCCTCCATTGCAGTTAAGAAGTCTATGTTTTGGACTTCAGTGCCTCCCAGCCTATTCCACCTCAGTCACCTTCTCCGCCTTATTGTAATCAAGAGCATCTTCTCCTAGCCTGGCTTCTCTCTTGTCATTTTCCACAGAGATTCCCTCCACACTGCCCTCTGCACTTAAACACCTCCCACTCTCTCTCCATTCATCAAGGTAGACGCTGCTTCCATTCACAATTAATGTGCAGTCCACTCTCCCTTCCAAAGGTGCTTTTTTAAAAAAGTCAGTTTCCAGCTGCCCTAATAAACTCCATCACCACAGCCACCATCTCGCCACCGCACTCCCCCCGCCCCCCGCTACCCCTCAAAAATTTTGCAGAGGTGTAAAGTGGGTGAAGAAATGTGTGTTTACATACAAACCTAGACAGAGAGGAACAGTGAGAACCTAGCGCTAAGCTTGGTCTCAGCTTTGGGGGAAAAAAAAAAATCAGTTGCAAATATCTCCCGAGCCTGGAAACGGAGCATGCTCTGGAAAACACATGCGTATCGTAGATAAATGAATGAATGGAAGGGGTAGATGGATGGATGAATGATCGCGATTGCCCTGGTACTTTTCTCAGAGGCCCCTCCTTCTTGCTTGCTCCCAGCTGCATGGGTCCCTTTTAATTCAGCTTCTGTGCATGAGTACTCCTCCCTGCTTTGCCTCCATCCCCACTCCCTGCACTTTCGCTACCACCTTTAAACAGAGCCTCAACCCACTCTCTTGCCAAAGGACAGTGCCTTACCGGGCTCACAAATCTTTTATGACACCCCCAGCCCAGGAGAGCTTGTCCCTTAGGGACACAGCTTCGCATCCTGCCAGACTGACCTCCTCCCAAGGAACCCCCAAACACCCGGCCACGCCCACGTGACCCAAAATGATGACTGACTGCCCCCACACTCGGGCACATTCACCTGGACAGCCCTGCCCCTCTTCTGGCGCTGGGAACCCAGGTGATCGCAAAGGCAGCGCGGCTCCCCGCGCATCCCTGCAGAAATAAAGGATCACCATTCCAGAGCTCGGTCCTGGTTCCTAAAATCCGAAAACTTCTGTTGAAAAATAATAATAATAATAATAACCCCACCCCAAGAGCAGCGACCTCTTTGTGTGCATCCCTGCGGGGAGGAGGGGTATTGACAGCCCCGGGCGCATGGACGTGGTGGCCCCCGCGGGGGCTGCCCGGAGCGACACTCACCCAGGACGTTCCCAATAAGCGCCACCACGAACACGATGATGTAGCCGGCGATCAGGACCCACTCGTATTCTTTGGGGTGGAGGTACTCCCTCCACAGGTACCGCAGGAATTCCTCGTCGTCATAGTCGGTGGGGTTTAAAAAGGGCTCTTGAGTTTCATTCAGCTCCGGAGCCGATGACCAGTTGCGACAAGGGGGGGAGTCCTCCAGTTTGGTGCCGGACATCCCTGGCGTCAGCCCGGGTCCACTCAGTGCTGCAAGCGGCTCGGCCCCTGCCCCATGGGCGCCGCGCTCTGAGGCGGGAGGAGGCGCGGACCGGCTACCAGGGGATCCGGAGCAGAAAATGACGTGAAAAGTTACGGAGCCAATGCCTCGGAGTCTCGCGCCCACCGGGCACCCCGTGCGGCGGCGGCGGGGCTGTCTTTGCAGGAGATGCTGCACCAGGAGGTAGCGAGGCTGAGCATCCAGGGACCAGCCGGAGGCTGCAGCAGGGACACCGGGAGGGGACGCTCCCTGGGCTCCGAGACTCAATGACTCCTGGTTCCAGCGCAGAGTCCGCAGCCCACAGCCTCCTCCCGCGCCCAGGGGAGCTAGGACTAAAGTAGGGAAAAAAAAAAAAAAAAGAATTCATGAAAACGATGTCAACCTGTGTCTCCGTGGGTTCTATCTCCCTCTTTTCTACTTTTTTTTTTTTCCCCCTTTCATGTCTCAAGTGTAGATCTCTGGACATGAAGCCTGGCAACAGAGGGTTAATATAGGATGTGCCTGTTTTTGTGGGGGACATTTAAATAGATAGGGATGAGGGGCAGGCACTGTGTTCCTCAGGTTGGGGGATGCAAAAGCCGTTTCAGGCAACATTTGCTTGGCTTTGCCAACGTAGCCCTTGCTGCATCTTTGAGGTATCTCCTCCTCTCCTTCTCCCTGCTCCTCAAACGAGCTGGAGATCAGTTTTGAACTGAAGGATATATGTATATAACCGGAATTGGTCTTTGCAACAGCAAGTGTCTCCGTGAAATATAGCAGCAAATCCTTGAGGGACAATAACCCACAACATTGAAGGGATTCTCAGTAGGATGGGGGTTTCCCTAGTGGCTTAGTGGTAGAGTATCCACCTGCCAATGCAGGAGAGGTGGATCAACCCCTGGGTCAGGAAGATCCCCTGAAGAAGGAAATGGCAACCCAATCCAGTAGTATTCTTGCCTGGGAAACTCCGTGGACAGAGGAGCCTGGTGGGCTGACTTAGTGACTAAACAACACACAGCTGTAGGATGGAGTGGCGCACACACAGCCATGAGCTCTCTGGGGAACCCTGCACCCTGGCCCCTCTTTCTTCTCATTGACTCAGGGCTGGCGTCACCTGCCATTCTCTCATGGATTGATTTTGTCTCCAAGAGTAGCACTTGGGGATTTGTCAGAGCTTGAGTTCATGATCCTTTCACTTTCAATAATCATGATAGGAGTATTGCATTGGATTGATTACAATGCTGGACTTGGGTAGGACCTTGGAATCAGCTAGCCTGAACTTCAGTTTAATATTAAAAGCCTTCTGATAATATTGTTTGTGTGTCTCCACCTAGTTTGGATGTGACCACCACAATTCACTACCTCCATCATCATGTGACTGCTATAAAGCTTAGAAGACTCTTCCTTACATTAAAATAAGGTCTTAAACCAGCATTTGTCTTTCTCAATTTTTCATTCCTAATTCCTAGTTTGCATCTTATTGCATCTTTACTTGCAATATATCTTCCACATGACAATCCTTCACATACCCAAAATAAGCATCACAATTCCCGCCATCCCCTTCCATGCTTCCTTTGTTCATTATTTCCACAATTATTCTCATTGTTGTTCAAGTGACACTCTTTCCACAGCCTACCTTGGACTTGTCTTAGGACAATTGTCAATGTCTTGCAGAGGATGCAACTAGGAGGAGATGCAGTAATCTGTTTTGCCAGTACAAAATCTAAACTATTCTTTGGATGCAACCAATGTTTGTAACCAATTCTTTCAAAAGTCACAAAACACTATTAATTCATATCTAGTGTTTAGTTAAGATCCCTATCCCACCCCCCAATCATAATTCTTCATATATGTTCTGTACTTTACAGTTTATAAAATTCTTTAATGCACATACATGTAAAAATGCCTGAGAGGCTGGCTATTGGTGGCCCAGTTTTACATGTGAGAAAACTGTTCCTGGAGAAATTAAGTGATTTATGAAATGTCAAGTGAGGTATCAGTGACAAAACTGTCTTCTGATCTCAGCCTAATGCTTTTATTTTTCAATGGGTATCATGTTTCACAAGAAATACTATTGTGGTATTTTTCCGACCTGCACTAGTCAAATTTATTTTTAAGAGAAATGAATAGATAGGTATTTTGTGGACAAATGATTTCAATCAGTGACACAAGTTGAACAAGGTTTATGCTTTTATGCATTAATAAATGCTTAATAAAAATACTTAAGAAATAAATAACATTTGAACAAATACTCAAGAAATAAATAAATACTAGGAAATACTTAAGATAGTTATGAGGAAGGATAAGTGCCATGATGAAAATCAAACTGATGAAGTGAGTGGAGAATTTCAAAGTCCATGTTAGGAATAGATGGTTGATTCTTCACTCTTCACCTGAGTGAAGAGGTGACATGTCACCTTTGCCCAAATGGTAAAGGCATAAATTAATTTAATTTTGCTACTTTGAGGCTTAACAAAATCTTCTTGAATGCCGATGTCATCAGTAAATTTGACAAGCAGGCCTTCTGTGGCTTCGTTCATGGTCACTGATACAAATCTGCTAACGTGATCCTGTGATATAATGTGTTCCTCTGATTTAATGATATCTATCTTTCCCACTTCCCTGTATTAATCTTTTCAAAATGGGAAAAGTTGCTGTAACGTTAGTTCCAACCTCTATTCATTAACCTCTGCAAATTCCTTGCGATTGACATTCCATAAATATGGGCATCATGCGCTAGTCCGTTGTATTCAGTGCCATTAACTTTCACTGGGTGGCACTTTAACCTGTCAGTACTTCCATATGCTCTTTATAAATATTCTACCTGCAATTAATCATCACTCTTTACTAAAAGTGTCAATAAGGAGAAATGAGAATGTCTTTAAAATTTTGTTCCAATGCCTGCTTTATGCTATGATGAGCCTGGATTTATCTTGATCCTGTAAGGATTCCATTTCTGGACCCCTGCTGTTCAGGGTTTATCAGGTGATTTATTTTAAATATGCAATACTCCAATGTCATACAAAAATTCACTAAAATATTCAGGTTATCATTTGTTTTATCTTTTTGCAAGCACATTAGAGATGCTGAATATTGTAATACTCATTTTGATATGAACTCCTTCACTAGATCTTTGGATACCTTTTAGGAGATTTGAAAAGAATTTTTTGTTCTGTTGATATTATTTTCTTTAATTCCAAATCTTTCTGCTGGGTATAGAGAGAAGGAGTCAGGCCAATATCACAAGACAGTAAAGAAAGTTCCAAGTTTGTCATGATGACCTCTTAAGGCTGCTATAAGAATTAAATGAATTGATATTTTTAGAACAGTGTCTGGTATATAGAAAATTATCTGGAAAATGTATGCTGAATAAAATTTTAAACTATATGATCTCATGATGTGAATATTGTTTGTTATTACTCTAACTGTTAATACATTTCCTTAAAAAATGTAGATCACAATAATCTGAGTAATCCCAATTAACTACCCAGCTTAATTTTTTCTCACTTTTATTTAGCTTTTTATGCTAGCCTGAATATATTAAAAATGAGAAAGTAAAGGAAAATAAATCTCTAAATCAGATTTTTTGCTTCTTTCAGTGGTTGTAGCTATGTTACTCAGAGATCTCAGATTGTATACGCTGTCCCAGATCTTCCATACTTTTTGCAGCTCTAAAATGACATTATGGATCCATTTCAAAAAATGCTTCTGAATATCTGTATGTGCCAAGGAGCACATCACTAAGAGCTAGGACATAATGATCAATAAGACATAGTCCAGCCTCAATGATCTCATAGTCCAATGGTGAATTAGAAGCATTGTAATTATAGGATCGCTCTGTGAGAGCGTCATGAGTACATGAAAGATCACCTAATTTCACTTGGAGAGAACTGAATGGATGGTCCCCCACAGGGGAAGTCACTCTTGAGCTGACCCCTTGGAGAGCAGGAGAAGATGTCTAAGTGGTTAAGGACAGGAATTGTTCAGGCAGAAGGAACAGACATGCATGGAGACGGGTAAACACGGAGTGTGGGGGCGAAACCAGGCGAGGTGAGCAGGGTCAGGCTTGTACAACCCGCCTTGGCACTGATGTGGAGACTGGATTGGAGAAGGGTGGATCTGAAGGTGAGGGCTGGTAGGAGGAAGTTTCATCCTGCTTTCAAAAGGAAGGCAGCAGTTGTGGGGAATGTGGAGAGGTGAGTATTATTTTAAATTTTAACTGTCCGAACAGACATCATCCAGATGTAAGCATCTTTCTTTAGCACTGCCTTGAGGAAGGCTGACTACATAATAGTATGTTTGAAGTTATGTCGCTGTTTCTCTGTGTATTTTAAAGATTAAACTAAAGAAAGGAACAGAGAGGTGTTCCACTGCTGACTTCTCAATATTTGAAAGCAAGTAGCTCTCCTTCCTTTGCTTCTGTCAGAATAAAATTTTATTTTATCTCAAGAAATAAAAATTCATTATTTCAGGTTGGAGCATTCTTAGTAGTGACTGTGTTGAGTTGACAGATTCTGGAAATAAATGCCTTAGGTTTGCAGGATGTTATCTGATATCTCTAGACTTCAAACACTGTGGCCTTGAGCTAGAGCTTTCTGGAGAAATCCTTGAATCGCAGGGAATCTAGAAATATATTTTCAGATAAAAACAATGAAAGGGGCTTCTGGTGATGTGATATTATTTGGAGTAACTCTTTAAAAAAGTTAATTTGTATCTTTTTTACATTAAAAAAAAAGTCTTTATTGAATTTGTTATAAATGCATTTCCATCACTTCTCAGCAAATAGAAAGGGTAAAAGTGGACACATGGACAGATTTTATTTCCTTGGGCTCCGGAATCACTGCAGAAGGGGACAGCAGCCATGAAATTCAGAGATACTTGCTCCTTGGAAGGAAAGCTATGACAAATCTATACAGCGCATTAAAAAGCAGAGACATCACTTTGCCAAGAAAGTTCTGTACAGTCAAAGTTATGATTTGCCTAGTAGTCATGTATGGATGTGAGTACCACAAAAATGTTGAAAGCCAAAGAATTGATGCTTCTGAACTGTGGTGCTGGAGAAGATTCTTGAGAGTCCCTTGGACATCAAGGAGATCAAATCAGCCAATCCTAAAGGAAACCAATACTGAATGTTCATTGGAAGGATTGATGTTGATGCTGAAGTGCCAATACTTTGGTGACCTGATGGAAAGAGCTCATCTGTTGAAAGGAAAGATTGAGGGCAGGAGGAAAAGGGGGTGACACAGGATGAGATGGTTGCATGGCATCACTAATTCAGTGGACGTGAGTTTGAGCAGGCTCTGGGAAATAGTGAAGGGAAGCCTGGTCTGCTTCAGTCTATGGGGTTGTGAAGAGTTGGACATGACTTGGTGTCTGAAAAACAACAATAAAAAGGTAATTCTGTTTTTATTTTTTTAAGGACCTCCCATAGTTCTTCATAGTGGCTGTATCAATTTACATTCCCACCAGGAATCTGATTTATCACATAAGGAGCTCAGCTCAGTGCTCTGTGATGACCTAGATGAGGGGGATGGGAGAGGTAGGAGGGAGGTCAGGTGGGACAGGATTTATGTATACATATAGCTGGTCCATCTTGTTGTGTAGAAGAAACTAATACAATATTGTAAAGCAGTTATGCTCCAATACAAAGGTACAGACTGTAACTTTTTGAGTGCTTGCCCATTCTAAGCAAGCACTTTACGAACACCCTTTTATGAGAAGAGTCTGTTACCTGCAAGTACTCCGATGATTGTCTAATCAAGAAAGAGACTGCCAGTGCAATACTGCCTTTCTAAAGTGTACAACTCAGGGGCTTTTTATCAATAACATACTTCTTATTTTGTTCAACCATTGCCATTACCTAACCCCAGAATGAGTCCATCACAACAAAGAGAAACCCCATAACCTCTCATTCACAAATCTTCCTAAATGCTGGCAACTGGATTTAACTATTCTGGAAATTTCCTAGGAAAGAGATCATCACAGAATACGTAGGCTTTTGTTTCTGCCTCGTTTCATTTAGCATAATAGTTTCGAGGTTCATCCACTTTGTAGCATATATCAGTATTTTTAATAGCTGAACAATAATCCATTGTATGGATATATCACATTTTATTTATTCATTCAGCAGTTGATTTTTTCACTTTTTGGCTGTTGTAATTCTGGTATGAAATTCCTGTACAAGTTTTTGTGTTAACTTCTGCTTTCAGTTCTCTGAGATATATACCTAGGAGTAGAATTATTGTTTCACATGGTAATTGTATATTTAACTTTTTGAGGAATTACCAGACTGTTTTCCAAAGTGGTTATACTCTTCTACATTACAGCTAGCAATGTATAAGTTTACTAATTACTTCACATCCTTACTAATACTTGCTTTTCCCCACACTTTAGAAAAAGATTTTTTAACTCTCTTGATGGGTGTTAAGTGGTATCTCATTGTGAGTTTGATTTCTATTCTCCTAATGATTTAGAAGCTTACTCCTTGGAAGAAAAGTCATGACCAACCTAGATAGCATACTCAAAAGCAGAGACATTACTTGCCGACTAAGGTCCATCTAGTCAAGGCTTTGGTTTTTCCTGTGGTCATGTATGGATGTGAGAGTTGGACTGTGAAGAAGGCTGAGCACCAAAGAATTGATACTTTTGAACTGTGGTGTTGGAGAAGACTCTTGAGAGTCCCTTGGACTTCAAGGAGATCCAACCAGTCCATTCTGAAGATCAACCCTGGGATTTCTTTGGAAGGAATGATGCTAAAGCTGAAACGCCAGTACTTTGGCCACCTCATGCGAAGAGTTGACTCATTGGAAAAGACTCTGATGCTGGGAGGGATTGGGGGCAGGAGGAGAAGGGGATGACCGAGGATGAGATGGCTGGATGGCATCATGGACTCGATGGACGTGAGTCTGAGTGAACTCTGGGAGATGGTGATGGACAGGGAGGCCTGGCGTGCTGTGATTAAGGGGAAGCAAAGAGTTGAACACAACTGAGTGACTGAACTGAACTGAATGATTTAGAGCATTCTTTCATGTTCTTTTTGGCCATTTGTATATCTTCTTTGGAAAAAAAATATCTATTTGAATTATTTGCCTATCTTAAAATTTGTATTTTTATTATTGTAAGCATTTATAAATATATTCTGGTTACTAGACCCTTATCAGAAACTTGATTTGCAAATGTCTGTTTCCTATTCTGTGGGTTGTATGTTCACATTCTTGATAGTGTCCTTTGATGCAAAACAGGTTTAATTTTGATGAAGTCCATTTTATTCAGGTTTTCTTTTATTATTTTACTTTTGGTATCATACTGTCTAATCAAATGTCCTAAAGATTTACACCTATGTTTCCTATGGAGGTTTTTATTGTTTTAGGGCATACATCTAGGTCTTTGATTTATGTGAGTTAATGTTCACATATGGCATAAGAAAAGTGTTCAAATTAATTGTTTTCTTTTTCTTCTTTTTTCTGCATATGGCTATCTAGTTGTCCCAGCACCACTTATTTCGAAAAACTCCTTTTTACACATTAAACACTTTTGGCACCTTTGTCGAAAATCAATTAGCCATAGACATATATGGGTTCATTTTTAGCCTTTCAATTACATTGCATTGATCTATATGTCTATCCTTTTACCAATACAGCAATGTTTTAAATCCTATAGCTTCATAGTGTGTTTCAAAATACAGAAATGTGAGTCCTATCAATTTTTACCTTCCTTTTCAAGATTATTTTGGCTATTCAAGATTGCTTTCAGATCCATATGAATTTTAGGATCAACTTGTCCATGTCTGAAAAAAAGACAATTGGATTTTTATAGAGATTGTGTTGAATTTGGATTTGTAGGGTAATTTACAGAATACTGCCATCTTAATAGTATTCAGTTCAGTTCAGTCACTGAGTCGTGTCCGACTCTTTGTGACCCCATGAATCGCAGCATGCCAGGCCTCCCTGTTCATTACCATCTCTCAGAGTTCACTCAGACTCACATCCATCGAGTCCGTGATGCCATCCAGCCATCTCATCCTCTGTCGTCCCCTTCTCCTCCTGCCCCCAATCCCTCCCAGCATCAGAGTATTTTCCAATGAGTCAACTCTTCGCATCAGGTGGCCAAAGTACTGGAGTTTCAGCTTTAGCATCATTCCTTCCAAAGAAATACCAGGGTTGATCTCCTTCAGAATGGACTGGTTGGATCTTCTTGCAGTCCAAGGGACTCTCAAGAGTCGTCTCCAACACCACAGTTCAAAAGTGTCAATTCTTCAGCGATCAGCCTTCTTCACAGTCCAACTCTCACATCCATACATGACCACAGGTAAAACCATAGCCTTGACTAGACGGACCTTAGTCGGCAAAGTAATGTCTCTGCTTTTGAAAATGCTATCTAGGTTGGACATAACTTTTCTTCCAAGGAGTAAGAGTCTTCTAATTTCATGGCTGCAGTCACCATCAGCAGTGATTTTGCGATCAGCCTTCTTCACAGTCCAACTCTCACATCCATACATGACCACAGGAAAAACCATAGCCTTGACTAGACGGACCTTAGTCGGCAAAGTAATGTCTCTGCTTTTGAAAATGCTATCTAGGTTGGACATAACTTTTCTTCCAAGGAGTAAGCGTCTTCTAATTTCATGGCTGCAGTCACCATCAGCAGTGATTTTGGAGTCCAAAAAAATAAAGTCTGACACTGTTTCCACTGTTTCCCCATCTATTTCCCATGAAGTGATGGGACCAGATGCCATGATCTTCGTTTTCTGAATGTTGAGCTTTAAGCCAACTTTTTCGCTCTCCTCTTTCACTTTCATCAAGAGGCCTTTTAGCTCCTCTTCACTTTCTGCCATAAGGGTGGTGTCAGTAATCAGGGAAATTAATTTTGTAATAATCTATCCTTTTATATTACTAAATTGGAAAACATAAAACTATCTATGCAAAGTTGTGGTCAGGATATGGAATACGAGAACTCAATCTACTAATTGTGGAAGTGAATACTGGTATAATCTCTTCAGAGACCTATATGATACATATACTCTCTTAGATATATATTTTTCATAAAAAGATAATGACTCACTGGTCTGTACAATAAGCCATATGTGTTCACATATTAGCTTCTTTTCTTTGGCAACAACAACTCAGTGCTATCAGTTGCCTCCATTTTAAATATAAGACAAACTATGAGCTGGCAAAATTAAGTTGGAAAGAAATCTCCATAGCACGGAATTTGAGAGTTCAGTAGATAGAATGTCTCAGTAAGGTCTCTCCAGGTACATGGCATTTGAGTCAAGACATGAAAGAAGTTTTGGGGAAGATCAAACAAACAGCCAAGGCAAAGTCATAGAAGCTGAGGTGGGTCTATTCTTCCCAGGAAGAGTGAAATGATCCGAATGAATTGGGACCATAGAAGACAAGATATAATAGTGCTCCTGGGCATTGAGAAAACTTGGGCTTTACCCACTAAAAAATATAAACAGAGGCATGGTATAGTCTGACATATGCTTTCTAAGAACAAGCTGGCTGGTTGCCCCTCTGAGCATGAACTCTAGGATAAAGTCAGGCAGAAGTAATGCCACCAGTCAGGAGATGCTGACACTAATGTTGTAGCCAATGAAAGCCATGGACAAGTGACCCAACTCTGAAAAACAGGTCTGGTATATAAAGGAAAAAGGAAGTAAGAGTGACTCCAGGATTTTTAGCTTGGACAGGTGGCAGATAATAAAATGAAAACTGGCTACATAACACTAGCCATGTAGTTTCCTTTACCATTTTCTCCCACACTGTTCCCTAGGTTGGTGAAACCCATCATTCTCTGTTTACTCAGGAATCAGATATCAGGAGATCATTTTAACATTCACTTTAATAACACCGATGCTTAGATTTAAAATTTTCTCTAGAAAATAGACATATGAAAATATGTGAAATTATAGATGCCCACTGGTAAATTTGCTGATAAGCTGTTTCTAATTTTGAGGGTATAACAAGCAGAGTTAGGGAGTAAGAAGAAAAAAATGTCTTGTTAGGCTTTGCTTTGAGATCTCCCTTTAAAAGAGAGTTCTCTTATTTTAACAGTAGGACCAATCTTTGGGAATTGCTTGCTTTAGCTGACAGGCAAGAGTGATTTCATTCTTTTCAAAAAGATCTGGAGGTTGCAGACAAGACTCAGCATGGCAGCTATTATAATTAGAAGAGAAATTGCGTGTACTCTAGAAAATCCCTCATCCCCAATGGGTATCATGCTATCATGTTTATGCCAAAACATTAAGATCAATGTAGGGCATGAACCCACAGTGAAGAGGGCAATTTGCATTTAGGACAGTCTATTTTATCTCCAATGAGTATGCTTCAGGGGAGGAAAGGACTAGAATCAAGGAGAAAAGAGATAATGTAAATGAACTGTTAGAGGCTAAGTATTTTACTGTTTTTACTATAAGCACTGTTTTCTCCTGATCCATGTATGATGAGCCAACCGCATCTGAGTCAAATACTGTAATTTTTTTTTTTAAATAAAAGCTTTCGAATAAATGTGAGATCAATATTTAGGCACAGAATCATACTGAGAATACAACCAGTTGGTATTTTGCCAGTGACATTTTACCAAGTCATTACAGCTGATTAGTGCTGTTGTGTAGCTTATTAAAAGAATTTTAACTTTTCAAGCCTTCTGTACCCAGTGGAGCCTAATTTTTATAAATTGCTGATGGCTTTACTTCCCTGAAATTCCTTGACTGCTGCCTGAACTTCCTTACTTTCCTCAGTGCTGCCCCATCCATTTTCTACTGTAGATTAAGGATCTATTCATTTTAATTATATTTATAATATGTTCATGTGACTGTGTTTGGGTATGTGTGTGTGAGAGAGAGAGCACGCCATTCTATTTTAGGTGTCCTATGTGCAACCAGTCATTCAAAGTTTCTCTCTTTAAAAACTAATCCTAGAGAACAAGATGATGGAGGAGTAGGTGGATGTGGAGTACATCTCTCTTCATGGATACATTAGGAAAACACCTTCAAACACAGAAGTGCAGGCAGAACACCAGCTGAGAGCAGATAGGAGTATCTGACCAGCAGAAAAGAATTTATAGACATGCAAAACTCGAGATCAAGCCCTGAGCCTTTAGAGTGGGAGCACTGACTCCAAGACCCTAGACTACCAGAGAACTAACTCTAGGGAGTATCAAACAGTGAAAACTCACACAAAGGTAACTGCTTGAATACAAGACCCAGCATCACCCAACCACCAGTAAACACCCTCTGCAGGACACCTCATCTAAACAAGAAACAAAACAAAAATACAAACCCAATCAGCAGCAGACGGGATTATCACCTCACTCAGCCTTGCCCATCAGAGGAAAAACAAACAAACAAACAAACCTTAAGTGAAAGTGAAATCACTTAATCATGTCCAACTCTTTGGGAGCCCATGGATGGTAGCCTACCAGCTCCTCCATCCATGGGAGTTTCCAGGCAAGAATACTACTGGAGTGGGTTGCCATTTCCTTCTCCAGGAGATGTTCCCTGAACCAGGGATTGAACCTGGGTCTCCCGCATTGTAGGCAGACGCTTTACCATCTGAGCCACCAGGGAAGTCCTGACCAACTTTAAGAAGGCAGAAACCAAAAGAAGAAAGAATTCAACCTTGAAGCCTAGGAAAAGGAGACCTCAAACACAATAAATTAAAAAAGAATAATAAAAAGGCAGAGACATACTACCTAAATGAAGGAACAAACTAGAAACACAGAAGTCCAAATAAATGAAGAGGAAATAGGCAAACTACTTGAAAAATTATTCAGAATAATGATAGTAAAATGATCAAAAACCTTGAAAACAAAATGGAGAAAATGCAAGAATCAATAACAAAGACCTAGAAGGTGGTGGCACCCCACTCAAGTACTTTTGCCTGGAGAATCCCATGGATGGAGGAGCCTGGTGGGCTGCCATCTATGGGGTCGCACAGAGTCGGCCACGACTGAAGCGATACAGCAGCAGCAGCAGCAGAATAATTAAAGAATAAACATAGAGACAAGGAAACAGTTACTGAAATTAAAAATACTCTGCTGCTGCTGCTGCTAAGTCGCTTCAGTCGTGTCCGACTCTGTGCGACCCCACAGACAGCAGCCCACCAGGCTCCTCCATCCTTGGGATTTTAGAAGGAATCAATAGCAGAATATCTGAAGCAGAAGAACAAATCAGTGAGCTGGAAGATAAAATGGTGGAAATAATTTCTGAAGAGCAGAATAAAGTAGAAAGAATAAAAAGAACTGAGGATTATCTCAGAGACCTCTGGGACAATATCAAACACAGCAACATTTGAATTATAAGGATCCCAGAAGAAGAAGAGAAAAAGGGTATGAGAAAATTTTTGAAGAGATTATAGTTGAAATTTTCCCCAACATGGGAAAGGAAATAGTCAATTAAGTCCAAGAGGCAGGAAAGAGTCCCATACAGGATAAATGTAAGGAGAAACATACCAAGACACATACTAATCTAACAAAGAATAAACACAAAGAAAGAATATTAAAAGCAGCAAGGGAGAAGCAACAGTATCATACAAGGGAAACCCCATACGCTTAACAGCTGACCTTTCAGTAGAAACTCTACAGGCCAGAAGGGAATGGCAGGATATATTTAAAGTACTGAAAGGGAAAAATCTACAATGAAGATTACGGCACCTGGCAAGGATCTCATTCAAAACTGATGGAGAAATAAAAAGCTTTTCAGACAAGCAAAAGTTAAGAGAATTCAGTACCACCAAATCAGCCTTACAACAGAAGTTAAAGGGACTAATATAGTCAAGAAATACAAGAGAAGGAAAAAGATCTACAAAATCAACCACAAACAATTAAGAAAATGGCAATAGGAACATATATATCAATAAATACTTTAAATGTAAATTGATTAAATGCTCCAACCAAACACACAGACTGGCTGAATGGATACATAAACAAGACCTGTATACATGCTGCCTACAAGAAACCCACTTCAGACCTAAAGACACATATAGACTGAAAGTGAGAGGATGGAAAAATATATTCCATGCAAATGGGAAGCAAAAGAAAGCTGGAGTAGCAATCCTCATATCACACAAAATAGACCTTAAAATAAAGAAGATTACAGGAGATAAGGAAGGACACTACATAATGATCAAGAGATCAATCCAAGATGAAGACATAACAATTGTAAATATCTATGCACCAACATAGAAGAACCTCAATATGTAAGATAAACACTAACAGACATAAAAGGAGAAATTGACAGTAACACAATGATAGCAGGAGACTAACACTCCAATCACACCAATGGGCGAACTATCAAAATAGAAAACTAATAAGGAAACACAGGTCTTAAATGATACATTAGATGAGGTGGATCTCACTGATATCTTCAGGACATTCCAAGCAAACACAGAAGAATACACCTTCTACTCAAGTACACATGGAATATTCTCCAGGATAGACCACATCTTGGGTCACAAATCAAACCTCAGTAAATTTAAGAAAGTTGAAATCATATCAAGAATCTTCTCTGACCATAATGCTATGAAACTAGATATCAATTACAAGGAAAAAACTGTAAGAAACACAAACATTTGGAGATTAAACAACATGTTTCTAAATAACAAACTGGTAACTGAAGAAATCAAAAGGGAAATAAAAAAATTTCTAAAAACAAATGACAATGAAAACATGACAACTCAAAACCTATCAGCTGAGTTCAATCACTCAGTCGTGTCCGACTCTTTGCGACCCCATGAATTGCAGCATGCCAGGCCTCCCTGTCCATCACCAACTCCTGGAGTTCACTCAGACTCACGTCCATCGAGTCAGTGATGCCATCCAGCCATCTCATCCTCTGTCGTCCCTGATGTACTCTGCATAGAAGTTAAATAAGCAGGGTGACAATATACAGCCTTGACGTACTCCTTTTCCTATTTGGAACCAGTCTGTTGTTCCATGTCCAGTTCTAACTGTTGCTTCCTGGCCTACATACAGATTTCTCAAGAGGCAGGTTAGGTGGTCTGGTATTCCCATCTCTTTCAGAATTTTCCACAGTTTATTGTGATCCACACAATCAAAGGCTTTGGCATAGTCAATAAAGCAGAAATAGATGTTTTTCTGGAACTCTCTTGCTTTTTCCATGATCCAGCAGATTTTGGCAATTTGATCTCTGGTTCCTCTGCCTTTGCTAAAACCAGCTTGAACATCAGGAAGTTCATGGTTCATGTATTGCTGAAGCCTGGCTTGGAGAATCTTGAGCATCACTTTACTAGCATGTGAGATGAATGCAATTGTGCAGTAGTTTGAGCATTCTTTTGCATTGCCTTTCTTTGGGATTGGAATGAAAACTGACCTTTTCCAGTCCTGTGGCCACTGCTGGGTTTTCCAAATTTGCTGGCATATTGAGTACAGCAAAAGTAGGTCTAAAAGGGAAGTTTATAGCAATACAATCCTATCTCAGAAAAGAAGAAGAACATCTATTAGACAACCTAACTTTACACCTAAAACAACTAGAAAAAGAAGAACAACAACAAAAAAACCCCCAAAATTAGTATAAGAGAAGAAATCATAAAGATCAGAGCAAAAATAAATGAAAAAGAAATGAAAGAAACAATAGTGAAGATTATAAAACTAAAATATGGTTCTTTGAGAAGATAAACAGAATTGACAAACCTTTAGCCAGACTCATCAAGAACAAAAGAGATAAGAATCAAATCAACAAAATTAGAAATGAAAAAGGAGACAATGCAGAAATACAAAGGATTGTAAGAGACTATTATGACTAACTATATGGCAATAAAATGGATAACTTGGAAGAAATGGACAGATTCTTAGAAAAGTTCAATCTTCCAAGACTGAACCAGGAGGAAATAGAAATTATGAACAACCCAATTACAAGCACTGAAATTGAAGCTGTGATCAAAAATTTTTCAAAAAACAAAAGGCCAGGACCAGATGGCTTCACAGGAGAATTCTATTAAACATTTAGAGAAGAGCTAATGCCTGTCCTTTTAAAACTCTTTCAAAAATTTGCAGAGGAAGGAACATTTCTAAACTCATTCTATGAGGCCACCATCACCTTGATACCAAACCAGACAAAGACAACACAAAAAAAGAAAACTATAGGCCAATATCACTGATGAACTTAGATCCAAAAATCCTCAACAAAATTTTAGCAAACAGAATTCCGCAACACATAAAAAAGCTCATACACCATGATCAAATTGGGTTTATTTCAAGAATGCAAGGATTCTTTGCATATATGCAAATCAATGTGATATACCATATTAACAAATTGAAAGATAAAAACCATGTGATGATCTCAATAGATGCAAAAAAAGCCTTTGAAAAATTTTTCTTCAAAAAATGGGCATAGAAGGAACTGACCTCAACATAGTAAAGGTCATATATGGTAAGCCAACAGGAAACATTATTCTCAATGGTGAAAAACTGAAAGCATTCCCCCTAAGATCAGGAACAAGTCAAGTGTGTCTACTTTCACCACTATTATTCAACATAATTCTGGAAGTCCTAGCTAGAGCAATCAGAGAAGAAAAAGAAATAAAAGGAATCCAGATTGGAAAAGAAGTAAAGCTCTCACTGTAGATGACATGACATTGTACATAGAAAGCCCTCAAGATAGTATCAGAAAATTACTAATCAGTGAATTTAGCAAAGTTGTAGCATACAAAATCAATACACAGAAATCGCTTGCATTTCTATATACTAACAATGAAAAATCAGAAAGAGAAATTAAGGAATCAATTCCATTCGCCACTGCAACAAAAAATTAAATATCTAGGAATAAACTTACCTAAGGAGACAAAAGAAATGTACACGGAAAATTATAAGACACTAATGAAAGAAATCGAAGATGACATAGAGAGATATTCCTTGCTCTTGGGTAGGAAGAGTCAATATTGTGAAAATGACTATACCACCAAATGCAATCTACAGATTCAGTGTAATCCCTATTAAAAACACATAAGATCTTTTGATTTTTAAAATCTTGCCATCCATGGGATTCACATAAAGTCTCCTGTGTTGTCTGTTCCAAGCTCACATAATTGTTGATTCTCTCATTACACTCTAATATGAAGAGTCTAGTCACAAGATGGTGATGAGTTAGTGATATGATATCCTGTACTTTGAAGAATTTCTTTAATGCAAAAGATTACCTTGTCTTAGGAAGAGAACATTGTACCAGCTGACACTTTATTTGCTTTAACTCAGTAATGGTAGAATACTAATGGGAGTTATACATTAAAATTCTCATTCTCTTTTGATTTCTGGTAAAGAGTTGATGTATACTGCAAAGACCTACTCAAATGAAAATAGAGCAATAAAAGCTCTATAAATTTTGGCAACATCCTGTTGAGTTTTTAAATTTATTTTGAATTCATAAAAAAGCAATTTAGAAGAAAGCATTTTAAAAAATTGTTTTTCTGGAAACTTTTGGGAACTCACTTTCAACCAGTTGAACTGTCTGGGCAAATCTCTCTCTGTAAGACAAGAAACCATAGAGAGGCCAGAAATGTTGCTAAATTTGGTATTTTAGTTTGATGGCATTTCACAGAATCTTAGACTTCAAAAGTATCTTTGATATCATCTTGTGACAAGGAACTCACCACCTTCAAGGCAACCCACTTTAGATATAATTAAGCAGTTAGAACTATAAATAGAACCTTGTTTTTTTTAAACATCAAAATCAAGTTTCTTTTTTGATCATTCCTTTTTTCTTACTGGTCCCAGTTCTACTTATTGTAACTAGACAGGCTAACTTTTAGTCTAACACAAGACTCCACTAAGATATTTTTCCTTTTCCAGGATAAATATCTCCATTTCTTTCATCACTGGAACATAGGCTTTCCAGAATCTCACATTTTCTACCTGGCTTTCTTCTACACACGCATGTTGGACAACTAAAAGCATGGACTCTAGGAAATACTCCAAAATGATCCACATTGTATGCCAAGTATGATGGGTTTTCCTGGTATGATATGAAGGGCTTCTCTGATGGCTTAGTTGGTAAAGAATCTACCTGCAATGCCAGAGACCCTAGTTCACTTCCTGGGTTGGGAAGATCCCCTGGAGAAGGGTTAAGCTACCCACTCCAATATTCTTGGGCTTCCCTGGTGGCTCAGCTGGAGAAGAATCAGCCTGCAATGTGAGAGACCTGGGTTCAATCCCTGAGTTGGAAAGATCCCCTGGAGAAGGGAAAGGCTACCCACTCCAGTATTCTGGCCTGGAGAATTCTATGGACTATATAGTCATGGGGTCGCAAAGAGTCTGACACACTGAGTGACTTTCATTTTCACATGTGTTTTCAGATAAACAAGTTAAAAAGCATTCATTAAACAATTATTATAAGATTATCTTAGAACATTTACCACTCTGTCTCCTATTCCTGATTTCAAACTGTCTTATACTTTTCCTTGATTTGCATTCCACTGCCTGTCCTTAAACCCCTACTGATGAAAGACCACTGGGATGATTTACCTAACTGCCCTGAGGAAATGATATTCATGCCCACATAATATTTGTTACTACATCAGCAGTAACTGCCTTTAGTGCTCCAGAGCCCACTTTTCAACAACAGGAATGAGATCTTGAACTCAGAGAAAACTAACCATAACTAAAATGGATATTGTATTTTGCCTCTTGGTTGAAGCTATGACACTGGGGACATCTGAAGATCATCATCTGCTCAACTGCATGCTATCAGGAAAGATAACAAGACTGGGAATCAAGCACTCAGAGTTCTGTTTGACAGAATCTGGTCCTTCTTTTGATATATAAGTGCTCTGCTGTGCTTAGTTGCACAATCATTTCCTACTCTTTTGATCCCATGGACTGTTGCCCACCAGGCTCTTCTGTCCATGGGGATTGTCCAGGCAAGAATACTGGAGTGAGTTGCCATGCCCTCCTCCAGGGGATCTTCCCAATCCAGGGATCGAACGCAGGTCTCCTGCACTGCAGGCAGATTCTTTACTATCTGATCCACCAGAGAAGCCCTTTGATACATATATTCAGATTCATTTCCACTGTAGGTTATTACAAGATACTGAATGTAGCTCTCTGAGCTACACAGTAGGTCCCTGTTGTTTATCTATTTTACATATAGTAGTTTGCATCTGTTAGTCCCAAACTCCTACCTTATTCCATCCTTCCCTTTTTCACCTTTGGTAGCCCTAAGTTTGCCTTTTGTCTGTGAGTCTCTTTCTGTTTTGTAAATAAGGTCATTTGTATCATCATTTTGGAGTCTACATATAAGTGGTATCATATGATATTTGTCTTTCTCGTCTGACCTATTTTACTTAATAATCTCTAGGTCCATCCATGTTGCTCCAAATGGCATGGATCACATTCTCTTTTAGGCTGAACAATATTCCATTATATATATGTGTGTGTGTGTGTGCATACACATAATGCTCAGTCAGTCATGTCTGACTCTTTGTAGCCCCATGAACTGTAGCCCGCCAGACTCCTCTGTCCATGGAGTTTTCCAGGCAAGAATATTAGATTGGGGCTACCTTTCTTCCTCTGAGGGGTCTTCCCAACCCAGGGATCAAACTTGTGTTTCTTGAGTCTCCTGCACTGTCAGGGAGATTTTTTGCCAATAGCTAACACACACATACACACATTCATTTATTCTTTATTAATTCATCTGTGGATGGACCCTTAGGATGTTTCTGAGTTTTGACTGTTGTAAATAGTGCTGCTATGAACACTGGGGTGCATCTTTTCAAATTACAGTCTGTACCTCTTCTGGATATATGCCTAGAATAGGGATTGCTGGATTGTATAGTAACTCTATTTTTAGTTTTTTAAGGATGTTCCATACTGGCCCTTCTTCTACTTCAGCTCTTACACAATTTCGGTACTGCTGTTTCATCTCTTGTTCTTCTTGCCACTGAAATTTAGAGGTATAATGGGTTTTTACTGTTCTTTTTTTCAATGTCATACCTTGCTGGTTTCCCCAATCCTTTCTACAGTTCTGTAAATAGCCTCTTTAGCTACTTATTTCAACAGTATTGTTTCCTATACATTCTCTAAGCCACAGGTTTCTGATCTGTAAAATTATGAGAACATAGTATTTGCTTTATAAGACTGTCCTGAGGGTTAGTAAAATGATATAAACATTTATGATAGACCCTGACAATTGTGTACTAAGTGTGAGGTATTTCTATTGTTATTAATAGCTTATCACTGGGAGTCAGACACGACTGAGTGACTTCACTTTCATGCATTGGAGAAGGAAATGGCAACCCACTCCAGTGTTCTTGCCTGGAGAATCCCAGGAACAGGGGAGCCTGGTGGGCTGCTGTCTATGGGGTCGCACAGAGTCGGACATGACTGACGTGACTTAGCAGTAGCAGCATAGAGGAGTTAATGTAATATGCTAGAAATGAAAATTTTCATTGGCTAATCAACACTTCCTTCAACAGCTTATCAGATACCTTACTTATGATCCTTGCTCAATAAAATCTGTTCTCAAGATCAAAGCAAAATATTGAATATATTACTTAGAGATGACTGTTAGTTACATAAGCATCTTGTAATAATGCTAGAAGAAAATCTAAAAACTTAGAGAAAAATAGTAATTTTCATCCTTTAGAAAAATCAATAGCCAGTGAATAGCCAGTTTCATTGTCATGTTCCATGGAAAACTGGGTGTGTATTACAAATGATAAACCCAAATAACCTCAGATATGCAAATTGTATGCAGGTCAGGAAGCAACAGTTAGAACTGGGCATGGAACAACAGACTGGTTTCAAATAGGAAAAGGAGTACATCAAGGCTGTATATTGTCACCCTGCTTATTTAACTTCTATGCAGAGTACATCATGAGAAACGCTGGACTGGAAGAAACACAAGCTGGAATCAAGATTGCCGGGAGAAATACCAATCACCTCAGATATGCAGATGACACCACCCTTATGGCAGAAAGTGAAGAGGAACTAAAAAGCCTCTTGATGAAAGTGAAAGAGGAGAGCGAAAAAGTTGGCTTAAAGCACAACATTCAGAAAACGAAGATCATGGCATCTGGTCCCATCACTTCATGGGAAATAGATGGGGAAACAGTGGAAACAGTGTCAGACTTTATTTTTGGGGCTCCAAAATCACTGCAGATGGTAACTGCAGCCATGAAATTAAAAGACGCTTACACCTTGGAAGGAAAGTTATGACCAACCTAGATAGCATATTCAAAAGCAGAGACATTACTTTGCCGACTAAGGTCCATCTAGTCAAGGCTATGGTTTTTCCAGTAGTCATGTATGGATGTGAGAGTTGGACTCTGAAGAAGGCTGAGCACCAAAGAATTGATGCTTTTGAACTGTGGTGCCGGAGAAGACTCTTGAGAGTCCCTTGGACTGCAAGGAGATCCAACCAGTCCATTCTGAAGGAGATCAGCCCTGGGATTTCTTTGGAAGGAATGATGCGAAAGCTGAAACTCCAGTACTTTGGCCACCTCATGCGAAGAGTTGACTCATTGGAAAAGACTCTGATGCTGGGAGGGATTGGGGGCAGAAGGAGAAGGGGACGACCGAGGATGAGATGGCTGGATGGCATCACTGACTCGATGGATGCGAGTCTGAGTGAACTCCGAGAGATGGTGATGAACAGGGAGGCCTGGCGTGCTGCGATTCATGGGGTCGCAAAGAGTTGGACACGTCTGAGCGACTGAACTGAACTGAGATATATATATCAAAATTAGATTATTTTATATTTGCTAATCTAAGAGATAAAACATTATATCTCATTGAATATTTTGCTTTTTTATCGACATTTGTATGTAATAAAAGTGTTCAACTCAGTGAAATTTTGTATATGTTTATTTGCCTGTGCAACCTCTATTCAAAAATCAAGGCTTATAACCAGTATCCAAGAATCTCTTCATCTTTTTCAAGTCAATATCCAACCTACCAAGAGACAAACACCATTCAGAATTTTATCACAATAGAAGGCATGCTTATTCATGAATATAAATTATGTTGTTTTTGTTCAGCCACACACTAGACTTCCCTGTCCTTTTACGGATATTTTTGTTTTTTGTTTTATGCTACATGATGTTCCTTCAAATATTAGTAATTCACTTTTTCATGTTATATATAGAATTCTATTAGTTGTGTTAGATAGTTTGAACAGGAAAAAGGAGTCCAAAATGGCGATGTCTAAAAGAAAAGAAGGGAAAAGCCCGCAAAAATAGAACAAAGGAAGGTCAGAGGATGGAAGTGAGGACCTCAGGTAAAAGAAATAGCCTTCTTGGCTAGCCCAATTTACATAGGGCAGGCTCGGGGGAGGAGAAAAAAAACATATAAAAAGAGGAGCCAAAATTGAGCTAGGGGTTTCTCTTCTCGTCTTTTGGGTCGTCCCGCCCTCACATCTCAAGGATGTATTTTCCTTTGCTTTCTAAAAAAAAAAAAAAAAAAAAACTGAGCTGTAACATGGAGCTGTAACACTGGGCCATCCATTGCTTCAATTTTTTGTTGCAACGAGACAGAACCAAGGAAATTACAAACTCCCGATAGTTGAATGTATCACTTTGTCTTTTTAAATTTTGTTTCTGAAATTTCAGGATGAATTTATAGTTAAATGAAGTTGAATTCATTTTATTTTTTAAAAAAGACCATTTGCATCTTTTAATGCACTTTCCATGGGTAGTCTGATAGTCTTTGTTCCTCTTTCTATTAGAAATATATATAAGACACTGTTTGAGTTACAACTATTTTTTCCTGTTTGTCAATTACCTTTTGATTTTCTGTGCATCATCTAAATATGTCACATTTCTAATGTGACTTTTTAACTTTTATACAAAATTTAGCATTTTAACAGAAATCAATTTTTAACACTCAGACTTTTCCAAGATTTTTAAAAATATTAATGCTTTCTTCAACAATTTTCTGGTTTAATTTTCTACATTTAAATATCTGATCAATTGCAATAAACTGTATCCTAGTGAAAGGTGAAAGTATGAGTTCAACTCCATCACCCTGGCAAACCCACTCTTTTGGATCCTGGCCTTCAGATCTCACCTTTGGAGAAAGTCATGTGGATGGTTTCCTCCCTAATGGATACTTATCACATGAAACCAAAACTGACCTTGAACATGACATTAGAGCAGGAAAAAGGCTCTACTTTCCTCAGATGGATCTCAAAAGTGTTTAATGTTGTATAACTAGACCACAAACTAGCACAAGGTGATCCCTTGTGAATAGTTTTTCACACAGCTGACCAAAACTAAGAAATGAGCATGCTTTCAATAAGAGACTCACTGCAAAAGAATCTCTCCTGGCTCCCAAATCACCTCCCTCACTGACTGTGGGGATTAAAAGGAGCAACCCACTCCCCCATAATGAACAGTGGAGACTTTATCAATATGGAAACTCCAGTACTTTGGCCACCTCATGCGAAGAGTTGACTCATTGGAAAAGACTCTGATGCTGGGAGGGATTGGGGGCAGGAGGAGAAGGGGACGACCGAGGATGAGATGGCTGGATGGCATCACTGACTCGATGGATGTGAGTCTGAGTGAACTCCGAGAGATGGTGATGAACAGGGAGGCCTGGCGTGCTGCGATTCATGGGGTCGCAAAGAGTCGGACACGACTGAGCGACTGAACTGAACTGAAGACTCATCAATTTTCATTCCAATAAAATGTTCTTAGTTATTTTGAAGTAAAACCAACCAAAAACTAAATAAATCTTCTCAGTAGTAAAGTCTTCCATAATCAATAAATTCTCCACAGAAATCACAGAAGTGGAGGAAAGGAAAAGAGATATAAATCTAAAATTGCACCAATATCACTGTGATGTGGTTTATCTAGTATAAAATGGAAATAAAATGACACTATTTGACTCTTAACTGCAATATTACTCACTTTCTCCAAGCTGTTCTATGTCATATTGAAGTAAGACATATTTTTCAGAAGTTATCATATTATCTAAAATCATTCTATGGGTATAATGGCCATGAGCCTCCTGCCAGTATTTTAGAAAATACACAGTATTTAGAGAAAGAGTGAAGCTGCTCAGTCGTGTCCTACTCTTTGCGACCCCATGGACTGTAGCCCACCATGTTCCTCCATCCATGGGATTTTCCAGGCTAGAATACTGGAGTGGGTTGCCATTTCCTTCTCAAGGGGATCTTCCTGACTCAGGGATCAAGCCCAGGTCTCCCGCATTGGAGGCAGATGCTTTACTGTCTGAGCCACTAGGGAAGGAGGCCAAAAATTTAAGAATGCAACTAGCTGAAACACTGGAAGAAGTAATTAACCAGGTTTGTAAAGAATTATTTCAAGGTTATCATTCTTTATATTAATGTTTTCTCATCACATGATCTGTGTGGTTCAAAATTAGAGGAAAGACCTTTCTACACATGATAGATATATCAATATCTGCCTTTTTCTGAAAAAGCCTAATACTTATATGATAATACTAAATTGCTCAGATATTTTAAGAAATGGTTATTTTTAGATAAGGTTAACTTGAGAGTTCATCTCTAAAGCAAACTTTTGTTTATCTTTAGATCAATTTCTATTACTTTTGGGCAAAATCTATTATAGAATTTAGGGAGGAAGAGGCAAATAAAGTAAAATTATCAGAAAAAGTTGCCAAGTTAGAGTGAGTTTCTGAGCATACGCATCTGTAACACTTCAGGTTATATCATAAATATTAGAAAAGAAAGTCCTGCCCCCTGTGTCAAGTGAATGACAGTTTTTAATTTACATTATCTAATTATGATTTTTTAAGTAAGTTAATGAAGACATCCTATAAAATTATACATTTTTCAGTGCAAAGGATAGATGACTTAAGGAAGTGATAATGAAGGATGATTAGTTAGAATTTCCATATAAAGAGCCGTCATATAATAGACCTGGATTTTGTGCTGAGGAGTTGTACTGTGGCATATTCTGTGATTCAATAAATAAATGGCTTTGTATTATTATAAGTGTGTTTATTATCTGAAAATGAATAGCAATAAAGGATTGTTTTATTTTGAGAAAGATAGTTAAAATATCAAGATTTATGCTTATTACATTTTAATTACATGATACTGTAAAATTCAATATAAGCAAGGATAGTAATACATTCCAAGGACTCTGTAGACACTTTAAAGTTTCCATTATAAGAGTAACATAGTATTTTATACATCTAGATAATGAAATCATGTTTAAATTCCCCTCATCTACACATAACCTGAAAAATGACAGAAAATATATGAAAATTACACTTAGTATAATATTACAAATGCAAACTCCTAAAGGGAAAAGTAATTCACAGTAGACAGGAGCTTTAATGGCATGCCTGACAAGTGATGTCTCAGAGTAAAGCTAGTGCTTGCCATAGGCAAGGGCATCCCCAAAGATGGCACAGTTCTAACTAAAAACACTTAGTCTATCATTTTAGTAGATGTTCACTTCACTGGATCCATAGAGGAAACAGCTGCAGCTACCAGGCTGGTGAGAATCGAGAGAGTAAGGGGAAAAAATCCAAAAAAGGCTAATATTTTGAAAGAGATACAATAGACATCTCATATTAAAAGAAATTAGTTACTAAAAAATCAGAAAAGAGCTTTAAAAATGAGTCTATCAGACAATGAAAGGAATCATTGCTAAAATTAAAACAAGATAGTATAAAACAAAAAAGAGGACAAGAAAACAATTAGATATTTAATAAATTTAGTTATTGGTATGAGACAAAATATATGGATAAAGAGCAAATTATACATAGTTGGTAAGTTACAATGAACTTTTCAGAAGACTCCTGAAAGTGCCTTGGACAGCAAGATCAAACCCCTCGATCCTAAAAGAAATCAACCCTAAATATATATTAGAAGGATTGATGCTGAAGCTGAAGCTCCAATACCTTGGCCACCTGATGCAAAGAGGTGACTCACTGGAAAAAAACCGTGGTGCTGAAAAAGATTGAGGGCAGGAGAAGAAGGGGATGACAGAGGATGAGATGGTTGTATGGCATCACTGACTCAGTGGACATGAGTCTGAGCAAACTCTGGTGTGCTGCAGTTCATGTGGTCACAAAGAGTCTGACATGGCTTAACAACTGAACAACAACACAGTGAACTGAAAGATCAAATTTAGAAAGCCTTTCAGAATCAAGCAAAACGAACAACAACAAAAAACCCCCCAACCATACCACTCCAAAACAAAGAAATAATCTAAACATAAAATAAAAACCCAAAGAGCAGAAAATTATAGGGAAAATGAAAGATTGTTGCTTACTAAAGAACAATCATTAAAAAAATAAAAGAACACTGAAAAAAAAAAAACTTAATGAGGGAGAGAAAAGACACTGGGAGAAATTAATGAAGAAAAACAAATAGTAATTAAGTGCCAGTAGAAAAAAGAACTAAAAATTAGTGAGTAATGTTGGCAAATTTATACCAATAAGATTGAAAAAGCTAGATAAAATGAGTTTCTAGTGATACAAATATTAAAAACATATTTAAGACTTAGACAGGCTTTATACAGGATTAACATAAGAGTTCAATTATTTCTTATCATTTTGTGTTCTCTACACAAGCAACAACCAATTAAAACCTATAATAGAAAAATGACGCATTGCTGCAACAATACTAATGTTATCTTACATTTACAAAATGTTAATTGAAAATTTTTAATTTATAAAAAGTGGTACAAGAATTTTATGGATACAATCCAAAGAAAGACAAATTATAGAAAGACAAAAGTCTAAAATTCCAGAGCCATGCTATGGACAGTGACAATGGCAGGGTGACAATGGCAGTTTTATGTAGATATAGATTCCTTTTATAACACTTTATAAATCCAAATTAATACCTTTCAAAATCCTACCAGAGTTTTACAAACTCTCACAGTTGATTTAAAGAGTTATTAAAAGGAAAATTGTGTTTTGTTTTTTTTTTAAAAAGGACAATTTTTTTTTAAGTACAAGGTTGAGTTCACACACAAATCACTGAATATGAAAAACAAGATATGAAGCTAAAATAATTAAACAATAGTGTTAGAGTAGGAGTAGAATAATGGAAACTGTTGAAACTACTACTATTAATATGGAGTACATAGTATATGCATAATTCACAAACAATCACAAGTGGGCATATTTGCAATTTATATGTGTATCTGTATCTATAATATACTATGAAAATTTGCCTTATTTCACTCCTGTAAAAATATTTTTCAGTACTCTTTTGTCTGTGCCCATGATTTTTATTTTTTGATGACAATATAGTATTCCAATCAAGGATGCAAATTTACATTAAGTAATTTTAATTTTTCAGTGAGTTATTCTGTTCATAAACTTTCCACCTAACACTAGGAAATTAATGAGAGAAATACAAGAGTGGAACTTAGGAAACAAAGGACATAGAAATTTTAACAAGGAGAGTGTTAATGTTTTCTTTGAAGAAAGTTGTATTTATCATCCTACCAGCTGTGTCTAAAATAGTATATATTTAGCACCTTGACTTTTTTTCATTTTTTGGCTTCTAAGTATTAATGTGGCCCTTGAGAAAAATCACCATCAATTCTCAAGTCAAGGAACTGAAGATTATAAGCCCATAAATAGGTGGACCACATGTAAATTAATTATATTTCCTTATTTAAAAATAATGTTTACACCTAACAAAAGATTGAAAGAAAGTTATAAAGATTACAAACTCTCAGAATGCATGAAATATCAAAACCTATGTAATTTGGTGATCATTACTAGCATCGTTCCAAGAATAACACTTTAGAGGAAAAAAAGAGACACTATTACACACAAAAAGGTGTTATTTTTATGGTCACTAATCTATGGTAAATTTTCTTTCAAATTCTTTCTTTTTTAATGACAAGCTTAAGGCCTCACCAATGTATTGAATATTGAAATCATTTTGAAAGTGCTTTCAAATATCTTAAGAACAATGAGGCTACAAAATTATTACCATCTAATATATTTGAATGAACATCAACATTTCAGGAATCTGTGAACTAAAATGGATGGGGATGGGTGAATTTGATTCAGAAGACCATTATATCTGCTACTGTTGGTAAGAATCCCATAGAAGGAATAGAATAGCCCTTATAATCAATAAGAGAGTCCCAAATAGAGTACTTGGTTGAATCTAAAAATGACAGAATGATCTCAGTTCATTTCAAGTCAAAGCATTCACTACCACAGTAATTCAAGTCTATGCCCAACCACTAATGCCAAAGAAGCTGAAGCTGAATGATTCTATGAAGGCCTAAAAGGTCTTCTAGAACTAACACCATTGGAGTCTGGAATACAAAACTAGGAAGTCAAGAGATACCTGGAATGACAGGCAAATTTGTTCTTGGAGTACAAAATGAAGCAGGGCAAAGGCTAACAGAGTTTGCCAAGAGAACACACTGGTTGTAGAAAACACTCTCTTCCAACAACACAAGACATGACTCTACACATGGAGATGACCAGATGGTCAGTAACCAAAGCCAAATTGATTATATTCTTTGTAACCAAAGATGGAGAAGTTGTATACAGTCATGGAAAACAAGACCTGGAGCCAATTGTGGCTCAGATCATCCACTCTTACTGTAAAATTCAGGCTCAAATTGAAGAAAGTATGGAAAATCACTAGGCCATTCAGGTATGACCTAAATCAAATCCCTTATGATTATACAGTAGAGCTAATGAATAGATTCAAGGGGCTAGATCTGGTAGACAGAGTGCCTGAAGAACCAAGGACTGAGGTTCATAATATTGTACAGGAAGTGGTGACCAAAATTATCCTCAAGAAAAAGAAATGCAACAAGGCAAAATGGTTGTCTGAGGAGGCCTTACAAATAGTTGAGAAAAGAAGAGAAACAAAAGGCAAAGGAGAAAGATATACCCAATTGAATACAGGGTTCCAAAAGACAGGAGAGATAAGAAAGACTTCTTAGGTGAACAGTGCCAATAAATAGATGAAAGCAATACAACGGGAAAGACTAGAGATCTCTTTAAGAAACCTGGAGCTACCAAGTGAATATTTCATGCAAAATAAAGGAAAAAAAAAATGGCAAGAACCTGAAAGAAGCAAAAGAGATTAAGAAAAGGTGGCAAGAATACACAGAAGAACTGTACAAAAAAGCTCTTAATGACCTGGATAACCATGATGGTGTGTTCACTCACTTAGGGCCAAATATTCTGGAGTGTGAAGTCAAGTGGGCCTTTGGAAGTGTTACAATGAACAAAGCTAGTGGGAATGATGGAATTCTAGCTAAGCTATTTTAAATCCTAAAAGATGATGCTGTTAAAGAGTAGCACTCATTAGGCCAGCAAAATTGGAAAATTCAGCATTGGCCACAGGACTGGAAAAGGTCAGTTTTCATTCTAATGCCAAAGAATGTTCAAATTACCATATAATTACATCCATTTCACATGCCAGCAAGATTATGCTTAAAATCTTTCAAGCTAGGTTTCAGCAGTATGTGAACCAAGAACTTCCAGATGTACAAGCTGAATTTAGAAAAAGCAAAAGAACCAGAGATCAAATCACCAACATATGCTAGATCATTGAAAAAACAAGGAAATTTCCCCCCCAAAAATCTAATTCTGCTTCATTGACTATGATAAGTCCTTTGACTGTATGGATCATAACAAACTGTGGAATATTCTTAATGAGATAGGAATACGAGACCACATTACCTGCCTCCTACGTGTGTACAGGGCAAGAAGCAACATTTAGAACTGGACAGGGAACAATGGACTGGTTCCAGATTGGAAAATGAGTACCCCAAGGCTGTGTATTGTCACCCCACTTATTTAACTTACATGCTGAATACATCATGAAATGCCAGGCTGGATGAATCATAATCTGAAATCAAGATTGCTGGGAGAAATATCACAAACTCAGATATGCAGATGATACCACTTTAATGGCAGAAAGTGAAGAGGAACTGAAGAGCCTCTTGATGAAAGTGAAAGAGAAGAGTGAAAAAAACTGGCTAAAAACTCAACATTCAAAAAACAAATATCATGGCATCAGGTCCTATCACTTCATGGCAAATAGATGGGGAATATGTGAAAATAGTGTCAGATTTCATCTTCTTGGCTCCAAAATAATTGCAGTCAGTAACTGCATCCATGAAGAATATCTTTGGAAGAATAGCTTTGAAAAACCTAGACAGTGTATTAAAAATCAGAGACATCACTTTGCTGACAAAGGTCTGTATAGCAAAGTTATGGCTTTTCCAGCAGTAGTAATGTATGGATGTGACAGTTGGATTGTAAAAAGGCTGAGCACCAAAGAACTGATGCTTTTGAACTGTGGTGTTGGAGAAGACTCTTGAGAGTCCCTTGGACTGCAAGGAGATCAAACCAGCCAATCCTATAAGAAATCAACCCTGAATATTCATTGGAAGAACTGATGCTGAAGCTGAAACTCCAATACTTTGGCCACCTGATGCAAGAGTTGACTCATTTGAAAGTATCCTGATGCTGGGAAAGATTAAGGGCAAGAGGAGAAGTGGATGACAGAGGATGAGATGGTTGGATGGCATCACTGACTCAATGGATATGAGTTTGAGCAAACTCAAGGAGATAGTGAAGGACAGGGAAGCCTGCCATGTGGCAGTCCAAGGCGTTGCAGAGTTTGATATAACTTAGCGACTGCAAAACAACAACAACAATATATCTGGAATAACCATACTATATAATTAGTCTCATTTAAGAATAAATACAGTCCATCAATGCCGTGGATGGTGATCGACATATACAGCAATGACATTTATTCTGGCATTTATTTTCATTTATTCTGGCATTCAACAATGTTCAGGTTTCACTCTCCAAGGAGAAACCAACACCTTTGACAGTTCACCTCAATTAAACTAAACCAGATAGGTAAAGGTGCTTTAAAAATTCAATAATCTCAAGTGGACTCTTTATGACATAGGATTATCCCTGGTCTTCTGGCCAATCTCTGTTATCACTGTATTCCATTAGCAACGGTGTGGGAGAGAGTCCTGAAATCACATTTTCACCATAGTTAATATTTAAAATCATATTTCTCAAGAACCTTCACTGAGTTATCTTTAGAAATTGACAGGTACATTCATTTATACTGAAATGTTAAAGTATATAACTAAGAATCTAACTATCCATTGCTGACAGAAACAGCATGTACAAATGAGTAAGAAAATAGAATGATACATGTTGATGTATGGCAAAGCCCAACACAATATTGTAATTATTTTTCAGTTAAAAATAAATTAAAAAAAATACTAATCATGGGAAATCACTAGCTTCAGGAGTTTGGGTACCTATGGTGCCTATTCTGGTTCATATTTCTGGAGATGGAAATGTTAATCTATTTGGGATCATATTCCAAGAGATATATTAATCTCTAATGAAGGATAAAAAATATATTGATTCTTTATTCATCATTTCCTTTGTCCTCTCAGATAGGATTTATAACAGACTGATCATTTTTAAATGTTGAAGTTATTAACAGATAGGAAATCTGGATTCACTTGAGTGAATTTAAATATATGATCAGAGTACTATAAAATATTCTGGTCAGCCAAAGAAATGTCAAAAGCAACAGAATCTTATGCAATTTAGTGCTAAACTGCATGAAAATCTACTAATAACAATTAAGTTGTCGGCCCTCTAGTAATTTAAGAAATTGACCTTAACTAGTTCCTGTTTCTCCTAAATTAATTTTCAAATTGAAGCAAACCTACAATTTGTGCTGGGAAATCCCTTTGCTACTACTCACTGTGTGACTAGATAGAGAAATTACTACATTATGGAAAAAAATCTTTGCAGATAATTCATCATTTGCTTAGCTGTAGCCTGAATAGTGATGTAAGAATGAATATCAGGAGCTTCATAAGCCTTCTCCAAGAATTAGGATCATCACAAAGAGAAAACTCAGTCCACTAAAACAAAGCTTTCTCAGACATTTGACCTTCGTGGCATCAAGAAGAAAAGCATTTTAAGTAACATTTCTACTCTGTAATTGGCCCAACCTTAATGGAAAATATTCACTAACAGTAAAATACCAAGAGAGGATTTTGGTAAATGGTAAGTTATTTCAAAAACAGCAGTTGTTCAAGGTAATTTATAAGAAAGAAGAAGGCTTACTTAAAGCTGCCACTTAGGATTGTATCAAGTCAAATCAATTTCATAGTTCCTTTAAATTTTATTGATGTTTCTTCAGCATTTGTATTTCACAGAGTTGAAATAACAAAATATCTGTAAAGATGTCTCAATTTTAAGTCCACTTTAAACTCAAATTTTATCTTATTTTCTTTTTCAAGAAAAAAGTTTGTTTCCATTTCAGAGACTCTGAATACAGCAGTCGAAACCATCGTACTAAAGAGTGTTCTGACAACTTTTGGTATTTAACTGAAATGTGGGCAGAAAGCCAAAAACCTTGTTTTTTCTGTGTGAAGGTATAGATTATAATATTTGGGACTTGCGTTTTTAGAGTGAAGGAGAAAGAAGGGCTCTACACATTGTATATGAAGCAAGCTGTGCTGCGGAGAGTTGTGGCAAACTCTTTGGTGGAGTCTGTCACCTGACTTGGCTCTGCTCTAGGCCCTATGAACCAGATCAGCTTTGCAGCTCAAAGTCTTCCACATTTCCATTTGTTACCATTAGGCAATCACTGTCCTGAAACTGATATTTCACTCATTTTCCTTCACTTGTAACTTCAGAATATTTCTGGTAATTATTACACTGCTTGCATTTATGTGTGTGTGTATATATATATATATATAAATTTTTTTGGTCAGAGCCTACTTCGTCAGACTCTATTTCCAAAATTTGATTATCAATACTCATTTTGAGCAATAATGCTAGCCAAGGAAGCAGTGGGAGATACTTATGTTTGCATTCCAGGAGAACCTGAAAGCATCCTACAGTTAATTCCAATCTCTTCCAGCCACAGTTCATGAGCAGTTCTGGTGACAGAGATGAGATGCAAGACAGTCATGTCTGTACCTGAGAAGTTTCTTAAAAGATCCCTAAACTCGGTTCTGATACGAAGCATCAACTCATTGGAAAAGATCCTGATGCTGGAAAGATTGAAGGCAGGAGGAGAAGGGAGCATCAGAGGATGAGATGATTAGATGGCATCACCAACTCAATGGAAATGAGTTTGAGTAAACTCCGGGAGATAGTGAAGGGTAGGGAAGCCTGGTGTGCTGCAGTCCATGGGGTCACTAAGAGTCAGGCACAACTTAGTGACTACAAGAACAACAAAACTCAGCTCTAGCCACTCCAAAATTTGTTAATGGATGTAACAAACTTAAAAAGATACAAAGTATGGCCTCAGTAGCCTAAAATGTAGGGAAAGAAGTAAAAGTACAGAATTTTTGTGTGCAATTAAAGATAAGTTGTTAGAGCTTAAAATGAACTAGGAGGTCTATAAGATGTTTCAAGGAAGACTAGCGGTGATCACAAAGGAAAAATCTACACTAATTACGCAAACATAAAGATAAAGGAATTAAGCACACTTAAATTCTCCAAGCAAAAGATACAAAGTGACTGAATGGATAAAAAATAAGATCCAACAATATGCTGCCTACAAGAGATTCACTTCAGCTTTAGAGACACGTGAAGAGATAGAAAAAAATACTAAAATATACTAAAAGTATACTAAATGAAGAGATAGAAAAATATACTCTATGCAAATTGTTAAAAGGAGAGAGAGAGAGAGAACATATATAAGGAGAGAAAAAAAAAAACAGACTTTCAGAAAAAAATCAGTCACTAAGCTATGCAGGTCATTACACAGAGACTGTAACATTCACACACACACACACACACACACACCTCCATCCATGCATCCAAAATTGGAGCAAGTAAATATATAAAGTAAACATTAATAGTACTTAAGGGAAAATAGAGAGCAACAAAATAATAGTATACAACTTCAGTATCCCATTTCAATATTGGATAGCTCATTCAGACGAAAAATTAATAAGGAAAGAGTGAATCTGAATAATACTGTAGACCAATGGACCTTACAAACATATACAAAACATTCCATCCAACACACCAGAGTATGCATGATAGTCATATACAAAGGAATGAAATGGGACATATACCACTCATAAAATTTAACTCAAAATCAATTAAAAACACACAGAAAACACAGGGAAAATAAATCTTGGCATTGGTTTTGGCAATGAGCTTTTGGATACAACTTTCAAGCACTAGCAAAAAATAATCAAGTAGGACTGTATCAGACTAAAAAGCTTTTGCACAGGAAAAGTTACAGTCAACAGAAAGAGGCAAACTACACAATGGAAGAAAATATTTGCAAACCATGCATCAGACATGGAGTTACTATTTAAAACCTATAAGGAATTCATGTATCTCATAGCAGAAAAATTCAGGCTGATTAAAAGTTAGGCAGGGGAAATAGACTTTTTTCCAAAGAAGACATACAAATGGTCAATAGGCATCGCGAATCATCAGAGAAATGCAAATCAAAATCTCAATGAGATATCACCTCACCCTTTTTAGAATGGCTATCATCAAAAAACAACACGGACTTTGCTCAATGTTAATGTGGCAGCCTGGATGGGAGGGGAGTTTGAGGCAGAATGGATGCACGTATACATATGGATGAATCTCTTCACTGTTCACTTGAAACTACCACAACATTGTTAATTGGTTATACTCCAATAAACAATAAAAAGTTTAAAGTTTGGAGGGAAAATTAAAAATAGAATTATCATAAGATCCAGTAACTTCACTTCTCAGTATATAATCAAAGGAAATGAAAACGGGATACTGAAAAGATACTGTACTCTCGTGTTTGTTGAAGCATTACTTACAGTCACCAAGCTTTGGGAACAATCTATTTGTCAGTGGATGAAAGAATAAACTAGGATGGTGTGGTTTTATACATACAATTTAATATTATTCCGTCATGGGAAAAGAGGAAGTCCTGCTATTTGGAATAACATGGATGGCCCTTGAGGGCACTGTTGTTGTTTAGTCACTAAGCTGTGTCCAGCTCTTTTACAATCCCATGGACTGTAGCCCACTAGGCTCTTCTGTCCTTGGGGGTTTCCTAGATGGATAGGGGGAGGAGAGAGGTAGGAGGGGGTTTCAGGATGAGGGGGACACGTGTATACCTGTGGCTCATTCATGCCGATGTATGGCAGAAATCATCACAATACTGTAATTATCCTCCAATTAATTAAAAAAGAATACTGGAGTGGGTAGCTATTTGCTTCTTCAGGGGAGCCTTCCAACCCAGGGATGGAACTTGCATCTTTTGTGTTGGCAGGTGATTCTTTACCACTGAGCCACCAGGGAAGTCCTTGAGGGCATCATGCTAAGCTAAATAAAAGAGAAAAGAAAGACAGAGAAGAGAAAGACAAATACTGTATAATCTCACTTAAATGTGATATCTAAAAATAAACTCAGCCCATAGAAACAGTAGAATGGTGGTTGCCAGGGCCTGGAATGTGGGAGAAAAAAGGATATACACTTCCAGTTATAAAATGAATACATTCTGGGATCTAATATTTGGCATGGTGACTTCATGCCAAATATTAGATTGTTAAATACATTTAACAAAAATGTATTATATTGTTGAAAGTTGTTAAGAATAAATCTTAAATGTTCTCACCATAAAAAAATAAAATTGTTACACCTGTGGTGGATTCATGTCAATGTATGGCAAAACCAATACAGTATTGTAAAGTAAAAAAAAAAAATTAAAAATAAATAAATAAATAAATAAAAATTGTGAACATGTGAGGGGATGGATATGTTTAGCTAACGTTAGCTTGTTAATCATTTTGGATTATGTATCAAATCTCACATTGTACATCTTAAATTGATACAACCTATTATATACCAGTTATATATTAATGTGTGTGTGCTCAATCATGTCTGACTCTTTTTGTCCCCCTGGACTATAGACTGCCAGGATCTTCTGTCCATGGAATTTTCCAAGCAAAATTACTGGCGTGGGTACAGGTAAGGAGAAACAAAACTCATTGTTGTTAATAGGGAATTGCAAATTAAAACCACAAGTAATTTAACTGCATATATAAATAAATAGGGATTCCCAGGTGGCGTAGTGTTAAAGAATCACCTGCCAATGCAGGAAATGCAGGAGATGCAGGTTTGATCCCTGGGTTGGGAAGATCCATTGGAGAAAGAAACGGCAACCCACTCTAGTATTCTTGCCTGGAAAATTCCATGGACTGAGGAGCCTTGTGGGCTACAGTCTATAGGGTCACAGAGTTGGACATGACTGAGCACAAGCACATAAATAAATAGCTGAAGTTAGAACCATTGGAGATGATACAGAACAAGAGGAAATATCATACACTATTTATGGGAATTTGATATAACCAGTCTGAAAAACTATCAGCATTCACTAAAGATTAGCACATGCATATCTTGTGACTTGACTTTCTTGTTGTTGTTGTTTAGTTGCTTAATCATGTTGACTCTTTTGTAATCCCACAGACTGCAGCCCCAACAGGCTCCTCTGTCCATAGGATGTCCCAGCACTGGAATGGGTTGTCATTTGCTTCTCCAGGGGATCGTCCTTGTATGTTCCCGACCCAGGGATTGAACCCATGTCTCCTGCATTGCAGGTGGATTCTTTACTGCTGAGCCACCTGGGAAATCCAGATTTGACTTTCTACTACTTGGTATATAATCAATCAAAACACATACATATTTGCACCAAAAGATAAGAACACAATGTTCAGAGCAGAATTATTCTCAATGGATACAAACTTGAAAAAAACAAATAAGCATTAAACAAAGAATATGTAAGCAACTCATGGTATATTCATACAAAGGAATTCACCCATCTGCCTGGCTTTATAAATAATTATTTCTGCATGAGAGGTCATGGTGAATTTCACAAACCCAGTCTTGAGGGAAATGTTCAAAACACAAAAGGGTACAAATGATGTCATTATATTAATAAGGGCTTCCCTGGTGGCTCAGCTGAAGTTCAGGATCAGGCAAAATTAATCTTTTGTAGTTAACTTTCAATAGAAATTAGTGATAATGACAAGGAGGTCCTAGATGGGGCTTCTGTGGTGCTGGATATATTCTATAGCTTGATATCTTGACATGTGGTAAGTACATGGGTATGTTCAATTTGTAAAAAAAGAATTATTACCTTTATCTGTATAATTTATGGAATTTATATATACTATACTTTTATTAAATATTAAAATTTGGAATGTTCAACTATATCAAACATTGCAACTAGTTAAGCAACACAGTAAGAATTAAATGGTGATTTATATTTAATATAAAGAATGGCTTTGGTGATGCTTTCATAAGCTGTTTGAAAGAAGTAGTGAGGATGATGAATTCTTGGAGTTAAATGAGTACAGACGTTATTGAAAAATTAGCTAATGATGTAAATGGTTACCAATAAGTTTAATGATAAGTATATGACAGAAATATCCAGAATGCAATGGAAGTCTAGGTTAAAGCCTAAGTCTAACTAAGCTATAAGTGAAGATATAGGGAGAGCATCATTGAGGAAATGATGTTTAAATTTGGTATTGAAGGTTCAATTAAGACTTAGAAGAGGAAGAAAGAAGGTGAGGTAGGAAAAGTGGGCATTTCAGGCAACACAAATAGAATCAAGCAGTTATGAAACTGTATAGATACAAAAATCAGCTTGGTATTAATCCACTGAGTGTAAAGTGGAAGGGTTTAGGAAACAAGGCTGAAGAATCAGGCAAGGCACGAACAAAGGAGGAACTTTTTTATGCTCCCTGTCTAGAGAGCTGGTTTTTTTTTTGTTTTTTTTTTTTTTCTTTATTGATTCTGGGTATCCATTCACAGGTTATAAACAGAAATGAGTCATGATAAGGTCTGTCATTAATGAATCGGTTAATTAACTTAAAATTTACCTATTTATATTTTTCCTACCTCTTTGTAAAAGTTTAAGGTGTACAGAATAATGGTTTGACTCATATACATTATATCTTTTAAACAGACACCTAGGAGAAGGAAATGGCAATCCACTCCAGTATTCTTGCCTAGAGAATCCCGTGGGTAGAGGAGCCTGGTGGGCTGCTGTCCATACAGTCACACAGATTCGGACACAACTGAAGAAACTTAGCATGCATGCATGTACTGGAGAAGGAAATGGCAACCTACTCCAGTATTTTTGCCTGGAGAATCCTGTGGAGAGAGGAGTCTGGTGGGCCGCCATCTATGGTCACACAGAGTCGGACACAACTGAAGCAACTTAGCAGCAGCAGTAAGTAGGAGGATTGAAGTGGAGGCTTGAAACCAATGTGATAAAAACAGAATATGGGAATAAATTTTTTTTCTGAAAAATTGCAATAAGCTAAAATGGAAAAATCTTAGGGGATCAATAGATATACACAACAGCCAGCTCTTGAATGCCTCAAAAGATGATTTTCCTTTGAACGACTTATTTTCCTAACATTGGCCAATAGCTGTGACGTTTGCACTCACTCATCTATACTTCATTCAGTTTCCTATTTGGCCAGTGACATATATTTGTAAATAGTTTTCAATCATTAGTACTCAATAACTTTACTGTTAATTTGCTGTTGTTGCTACACACAGTTGCCAACAAAGGTCCATCTAGTCAAGGCTATGGTTTTTCCAGTAGTCATGTATGGATGTGAGAGTTGGACTATAAAGAAAGCTGAGCACAGAAAAACTGATGCTTTTGAACTGTGGTGTTGGAGAAGACTCTTGAGAGTCCCTTGGACTGCAAGGAGATCCAACCAGTCCATCTTAAAGGAAATCAGTCCTGAATATTCATTGGAAGGATGATGCTGAAGCTGAAACTCTAAGACTTTGGCCATCTGATGCAAAGAACTGACTCATTTGAAAAGACCCTGATGCTGGGAAAGATTGTAGGCAGGAGGAGAAGGGGATGACAGAGGATGAGATGGTTGGATGGCATCACTGACTCAATGGACATAAGTTTGAGTAACCTCTGGGAGTTGGTGATGGGCAGGGAAACCTGGCATGCTGCAGTCCATGGGGTCACAAAGAGTCGGACAAGACTGAGCTGAACTGAACACATGGTTGAGAGTAAATATCATGGAGTCATGTAATAGCTGAGTGTGGTTTTTTTGTTTGTTTGTTTCCTCTGTGTGAAGTTAATTGGACTGTGTAGAAATTAAATTCTCTCCTTGGCCTGAAAAAAATCCTTTTTATCATCTCAGCAGGAAACTCATTTTAGGCTTTTTAAACATACTTGCATGATTTTGATGAGATTATCATAATCATTATTATTATCCCTCATTAAGTGCCTGGAATACAAGGACATACCATCTCAAGCTTTCACTATTTTTTAACTGCAATAATTGCAGCAAATTCTGAATTCCAAGACTGACTCTGCATTATCTGGGTTAAATGCTTAGGTTCTTTGGTTAATAGTTGTCTTCCTCTTTATAGAGACATGTTGATAACTTTAAACAACCAAATGAGACTTTGTTAAATACACAGACATGCAACTAACAGCTGCTTTGGGAAATATGTATAATGTATGATATTTAACAGGCTTAAATAATAGATTTCCTTTAGTTTAAAACTTGTTTCTAATCTAAATAGCTACTATACTGTACAAAGAAATATAACTTGGAGCAATATTTCCCACATCAGCTAGGGAAAGAGCAATATGACACCCTTATTTTTCCTGGACTCCCTGTGCCAGGGTCTCTCTTCTTTAATCCAGACTGCATATTGCCACCAATATAATTTCTCTGAGGCACAATTCTGGACATGTGCCCTCTCACACCTAAAAGTGAAGTCACTCAGTCGTGTCTGACTCTTTGTGACCCCATGGACTGTAGCCTACCAGGCTCCTCCCTCCATGGGATTCTCCAGGCAAGAGTACTGGAGTGGGTTGCCATTTCCTTCTCCAGGGGATCTTCCTGACCCAGGGATCGAACCTGGGTCTCCTGCATTCCAGGCAGACAGTTTAACCTCTGAGCCACCAAGGAAGCCCCTCACACCTAAAGGAATTCCAGTGAATTTCCCTTTTGTACACTCAAAAAGGTCTAGGATTCAAAACCCTTTACTACCCCTCAGTAAGTCTCCACCAAGTTACCTAACACCCTTAGCCAGGCACCTGGACATAGCAGTGGAAAGGAATGACTGAAAAGAGTATAGAAGTGTCATATACCTAGAAAACATGAAAAAAATGTAAAATATTGTTCAGTGCTCTGTTAATAGGCTAATGTTATTTAGCCTGTTGGTTAGCACCAACAGGGAAGTGCTTTAGTTAGGTAGTCAAGGAAGGATCTCTGCAGAGAGGAAACTTGACCTGTGTCTGAATGTGGTGAATAAAACATTCATGAAATGATATAGGTAAATGACCTTCCCAAAGGAAGAAACAGACGTGGGACAACCTCACCATAGATAAGGGACAAAAAGACTACTTGGCCCGAACCTATCCTTCCAGACCTCAGCTTTTCTTTCACTGAAAACCTAAACATCGAACTGAAATATGTTTCTCTCCTTTCTATGTGCTGTGTATTTGTTCCCCTCAGGAATATTTACTTGTGAGCATCTTTCCATAAGGTACAATGTATCCTATCTCTGCATGAGAAAGCCCTGTCTTCAGAACCCACTGGGACCTGGCATCAATAAGAGTTATTCCACATGCCTTTAGAGAACATTTGGACTTAATCTGGTGTCTGGATATCAAATATAGAGCTTAGCTAAAAGATCCCGCCCTCCCCACCCCAAAAAAAAAGGTAGCAGTGGAGAAATAAAAGGGAGATGAACTCTTCCAGGTTTTTCCAACACTAAAGCTGTGCCCTGTCCCCTAGAAAATCCAGTAAGGTAAGGGACCTTGTGGGCATTACACTAAGTGAAATAAGCCAGACAGGGAAAGATTAATATCATATGATCTCACTAATATGTGGAATAAAAAAAAAAAACAACCCTATGAACTCATAGATACAGAGAACAGACTGGTGGTTACCAGAGACAGGGAGGTACGAGATGGATGAAATGGATAAATGGAGTCCAAAAGTTTATTCCAGTTATGAAATAAACAAGTCATGGGATGTAAAGTAAAGCCTGGTGAATATAGTTAATAATGTCCTGTGCTTAGTCGCTGAGTCCTATCTGACTCTTTTCGACCCCTTGGATGGTAGCCTGCCAGGCTCCTCCGTCAGTGGGGATTCTCCAGGCAAGAATACTGGAGTGGGTTGCCATGCTCTCCTCTAGGGGATCTTCCCCACCCAGGGATTGAACCTAGGTCTCCTGCACTGCAGGTGGATTCTTTACTATCTGATCCACCAGGGAAGCCCATAGTTAATAGTACTGTATTGCGTATTTTAAAGTTCCTAAGAGAGTAGATCTTAAAAGTTCTCATCACAAGAAAAAAATTGTATCTTTGCAGTGACAGATGTTAACTAGACTTGCAGTGATCAACTCACACTGAAAGAAAACCGATTCAAAGAGTTACAATTGTAGGGCTGTAAATTTTCCCATCTGTGTTTGGGGTTATTAATTGAAGAGAGTTCATCCAAGCGTCATCTCTGGTCCCATGATAGGATAGCCAAAGATCCCAAAAGGCAAAATGTTTATTTTTCTCTTAAGATAATTCACATGACCTTTTCTAGCATCGGGATTCATTCATTAATTAATTCATTCATTTGATAAACACTGAGGGTTCATTATGTGCCAGAAATCTATATTTTCTGGAGATAACATGGTGACTAAAATGCAGATGCCTCCAGTCTTTATTTCTGAATGACAAAGGTCTTAAGAATACAATTGTATACCCCATTGTTATCTTCTATATGTGAATGTGGTTCACACATTCACTCAGCAAGATTCTAGTAAATACTTTGAGAATGCTTGAATTTAAAAAAAAAAAAAAGGAACATAAATGAACATTTGCTGGGACCCAAATTCAAAGCAATAAAATGTCCAGGGAAAGCTGCAGCTCTGGAACTTGTTGAGGGAAAGGCTGGACTGTCCCTTGACAAATGTGATGGGACTTGGGGGCAGGCACAAGGAAAGATCTCTAAACTCGACCCATGGGGAGGACACATTAGGATGGAAAACCAACCCCATATCAGAAGCCTAGATTCCTAGATGCTTTATTGAAACTCTTGCTGGATGTACATTTTGACTCCTAGTGGGAATTTATTCATGAAGAATGATTTTACAATCCGAGAAAGAGGCATTTGGGCAATTTGTTTAATTTACAAAAAGATGCCTTCCAGCAAATTTATGGAAACTTTTAGGTTTGTAGTCCTGGGGACTTAACATAATTCTACCATCATTTTAAGTACAAAAATACCACCACCACCACCCCCAAATAAATTATACAGCTCTTAAATTAAAAAGCTGAGACTCATTAGTCTTCCTGGATGGCTCAGTCGGTAAAGAGTCTGCCTGCAATGCAGGAGACCTGGATTCAATCGCTGAGTCGGGAAGATCCCCCGGAGAAGTCAATGGCAACCCACTCCAGTATTCTTGCCTGGAGAACCCTATGGACAGAGGAGCCTGATGGGCTCCAGTCCATGGGGTCACAGAGTTGGACATGACTGAATGACTAACACACAAGACTAAAGAATTCATGGCATCCTTCTTTGTTAACACAACTGAGATATTCTGCATGGCATGTATATGTTAATACTATTTTCCAGTAACTCCAACTTAAAAATGCAGAGAAGACTTTGCTGCAGAGTAATCCACCTCCCCCCATCTCAAAGTATAGGTTTTTCTTCATGAAAAAAAAAAAAATATATATATATATATATATACGTGAAAAGGGAGCAGGCTAAACACTGTTACTGAAGGCTTGCAGTAAAGGGATGTGGGAGAGAGCCTCCAGAAACTTCCACTGTAGTAAAAAGAGCAGCAGCAGTTGCTCCAAGCCTGGCCCTGGATGAGTAGAGGACGGCCCTAGGCATCAGCCCATCTGGGGCTGTTACAGGGGCTGCTGCATCTTTCATATCAGGACACAACCCCTTCTTTAGGTCTTAGGGCATTCGTGACTATTTGGGGCTTCTGATCCTTCCAAGGGATATGATTCCCAGAGCTGTCCCCTCTGCAACTCTTGTTCTCAGTACATGTAAAGGCAAAATATAACTATCATTTTTATGATCTTACAAGCCATATCATCCTGCGTAAGTTATTCCAGTTTAGATGGTAGGATTATTCATTTAAGTCATTGATATTCTTAATTGGAATGAAATACTTTGGAGACTGATCTCACCTGCTGCTTCATTTGTTGGGACTACCTCCTGTACCTATATCTCAATACAAAACCCAATGCAAAGTGTATTCATTTCAGAACTTAACACAAAATTTTCCAATTCTTGCCTAATTTACACTGTGACCAGACTTTGCTAGAGTATCTGATAGAAGATTCCAGTGCCTTACCATGAATTTATTTATTATAGATAAGATAGCAATAATAATATACTTTATTCTGATAATATTTTCTTAACTGATTCACATTTTTATATGGCAGAAATCAATACAACATTGTAAAGCAGTTATCCTCCAATTAAAAGAAGAAGAAGAAATCAGTCCCTAGCATGGCATAACAGAGACCCAGGGACAGTGTGAGTGACAGAGTGAAGATTTATGAGAGCAACAAGCAGTTAAACTACCACGCTGTTGTGACTACAGATCTATTACTGTGGGTATTGCTGCTGTGATTAGATGCTGTTCAGATCCCAAAGTCTGTGTATTCTCTTTCCTAAGACTTGAAGGGGATTTTTTTTTTTTTTTTTTCATGTTAGGAAATAAAACTTGAGAAAGCCAGTAAGACACAAACTTCAGAATCCCAAGAGACTTGATATAACCCAGGTTTAATTTCAGAGCTGAGACTTTATGATAAAATTAGATACCGAAAAAATAAATTCAGCATCAACTGAGTTCAAACAGGGAAGGTTCACAGCAACCTCATGATTGATGTTAAAGAAATGCCAGCAGTTCAGGAGGTAGAAATAGAGCTGAAGATGGAAACTGCAATGCTCAGCTTTATAACAAGAGCTTGGGGAAACCAGCTACATTTTACATGATCAGTACTGAAGAGCGGTTCTCCAACTAGACCCATCTTTGTGACCACCCTGCTTTCCAGGTCAGGAGCCAAAGGTTTAGTGGCCTCCAGGGTGTACTGTCTCCTCCCTCTCATCACCAGACCTTGACTTATCTTCAGCTCCCATCTCCCAGCTCCTTGTTGGGCTCTGGGTCATGAAAGAACTTCAGAGTCTAAACTGAGCAGTTGTGGCACAACCTCAAACCCTGGGAGAACACCACAAGGCAAGATTGAACCAGACGACTACATTTCTCTGGGGCACAGATACCTGTACAGGTATCCTTTACCAGTAGAGCTTCCTGTAAAAGTCAGACCTACTGATTAAGACCACTTAGAGAGTTGTAGCATTTCACCCCAAGAATGAGGTATTCAAAGCAAACTGAGGAAGCACATATTAGAACTGACATGATCTTTATTTTATTATTCTTTAACCTCATAAAAGAGCATGAAAGTTGGAGTCAGAGGAAAAGCAGTCCAGAGTGTCACGGCTATTTCCCTAGGGCACTGAGGTTCATAATGGGGCCCTGCCATTTTTGTTTTGGCTCATAAGATGCAATGCTTTTTTCCCCTTGAAGTATAGTTGATGTATAATATTTCAGATGTACAGCAAAGTGATTCAGTTATACATACATATTAGCATTGTATAAGAACATATATAAACATTCTTACACACATATATTCTTTTTCATGTTCTTTTCTATTATAGGTTATTACAGAATATTGACTATAGTTCCCAGTGCTATAGAATAGGTTACAATGTTTTTATTATCAGGTGAAATTTTCAGAGTAAAAACCCATTGTCTATCTATCATGATATAAGTATGTGTGTGCTAAATCGCTTCAGGCATGTCTGATTCTTTTTTATCCTATGGACTGTAGCCTGGCAGGCTCCTCTGTCCATGAAATTCTTCAGACAAGAATATGGGAGTGGGTTGCCATGCCTTCCTCTAACAAATCTTTGCACCCCAAAGATTGAACTCGCATCTCTCATGTCTTCTGCATTGGCAGGTGGGTTCTTTACCACTAGCACCATTTGGGGAGAAGGCAATGGTATCCCACTCCAGTACTCTTGCCTGGAAACTCCCATGGATGGAGGAGCCTGGTAGGTTGCAGTCCATGGGGTCGCTGAGTCAGACACGACTGAGCGACTTCACTTTCACTTTTTACTTTCACGCATTGGAGAAGGAAATGGAAACCCACTCCAGTGTTCTTGCCTGGAGAATCCCAGGGATGGTGGATCCCAGTGGGCTGCCATCTGTGGGGTCGCACAGAGTCGGACACGGCTAAAGCAACTTAGCAGCAGCAGCAGCACCATTTGGGAAGCCCCTATATAAAGCATATACCCAACTCATCATGAAGAAGTTAAAAGCAGAAACTTCTGGCCAAACATGACAACACACCAGCTTTGTCAAAAGATCATCTCTCTCTCTGAAATTTTACGTGTACTGAAACCTACAGAATGAAACAGAAGAAGACTGACAGCAATATGAAGTAAAAGGCCAATGAGACCTCTGAGATAAACCTAACCATAAGCAGAGTCTGAATTTGTGTTTAGTATTCTATATTACCTGAGTATTGGGACAGAAGTAGTTTGGTCTCTGCTTCCTGAGTACCCACTGATATCACTCTAAGCACCTTGTTAGGGACACAACTCTGTGTTTGTATGTGAGCATGCACATTGCATGTGTGTGACAATCTGGGTGCCAATGAGCTCTAATACTTGGTGCTCAAATGGGTTTCACTATGGGATACTTGAGCCATATACATAGTCCTGGGAGAAACAGCAGATACTTACCTCAGCGCCACAGAGGCAGTGAGATGGCACTGCAACAGCAGTAATGGTGTACTACGTGTGAGGCATTTCTTCACGTAGTCATGGCTTAATCAGTAACTCTAAGATCTCAATGTGGTTAGTGTAACCCTGGAAGGAACCAAGAACAGCAGACCAGGAGGTCACCATTGTGGCAGTGGGCTCAGAGGAACTCCCTTGAAACCTGTTTCACAGTAGATAACTTTCATACAAAGGAGGAATGACACAAAGATCTGAGTAAAGAACCCTGGGGATCCACGAGAGAATTTGCAGAGACTACAGATGGAAAAGAATGGCCCTCCAGCTAACCTGGGAGGTACTGTCATTTCACCATGCTGTGAATCCATGCTGTGTTACAGATGTCAGATCTGAAGCTAGAACAATGACTTTATATTATAGACTGAATGTTTGTGCCCCCATTCCCTAAATTCACATAGTGTAGCCCTACCCCCCAATGCAATACTATTTCAAGATGGGGCTTTTGGGACGTAATTAGGGTTGAATTTAGTTGAGTGTAGGGTGGTCCTCATGATGTGATGAATGTCCTTATAAGAAGAGATACCAACGAGCTTGCTCTGTCTCACCACGTGCATACAAAAGAGGTTATGTGAGCACCCAGCAAATGGCAGCCACCTACAAGCTTAAGAGAAAAAGTCTCAACATGATATCTACCTTGCTGGCATTTTAGTGGTAGACCTCCCAGCTTCTGGAACTATGATAAATAAATTCCTGTTGTTTAAATCACCTTATCTGTGGTATTTTGTTGTGAAAACCTGAGCTAAGATACTAGCAGAAAAAAAATAGTGATTTTTTCTTTTACCTTTTTTGGTCATATGGAATTCTATCTACAAAGGGCAGTAAAAGTAGCTCTGAGTTTCTTTCTTTCTCTGCTTCTGTAGCCCACGATAGACTACAAATTTTTCTTTTCATAAATCATTTATACTTTGCTACAAAATTCCACCACATCTGAATGTTTTGAAATGTTAATGAGAAGTCTGACCCATGTATATTTGGAAGCTTGGTAAATTGGTTATTGTCACTGGTTTGAAGTTTAATGCTTTTTTCTGTAAAGTCAGGTTTGTAATTGGTTATGTTATTATTGTTGGTTATCATTTTCCATATCGTTTAAACTAGTAAACACTGATGAAAGGAAAACAAAACTGAAGGGAAAGGTTACTGTTTATAGATCTGGAAACATATCAGGATATTTGAATATTCATTTGTTTGTACAATCATGAAAAGTGAAAGTGAAGTTGCTCAGTCATGTCTGACTCTTTGAGACCCCATGGACTGTAGCCAACCAGGCTCCTCCATCCATGGGATTTTCCAGGTAAGATTACTGGAGTGGGCTGCCATTTCCTTCTCCAATCATGTGAGTGAATTCACTCAGTCGTGTCCGACTCTTTATGACCCCATGGACTGTAGTAGCCTACCAGGCTCCTCCATCCATGGGATTTTCCAGGCAAGAATACTGGAGTGGGTTGCCATTTCCTTCTCCAGAAGATCTTCCCAACCCAGGGATTGAACCCAGGTCTCCCACATTGTAGGCAGACGCTTTACTGTCTAAGCCACCAGGGAAGTAGGAGCATCAATTAACAAAGCACAATATTAATGCAGATGGTTGCTTATATTCTGTTTTAACATACTGATCTGCCTGAGTCTGTAAGTTTCATGTAATTAGTTCTCTATCATAATTTATCTTGGTATATATTAATAACAACTAGAGATCATGCTTGCTCAGGGAATTATTTATATCTCTAGAGTTGGGTAATAAACCTAAACAAAAAATTGAACATTATTGTTGTCTTTGGAGTTTACTGAGATATTCCCCATCAAAGGCATAAGGGGTGTTCTGGAAATCAGTTGAGTTAAAAGCTGAGGGGAGGGGGTGGGGACACAAACCAATGTCTGAATAGAAGAGGTGGTGAAATCTCATCACTGCAGAGTGGAGATATTGTTGAGGAAGAGGGTCAAGAATCAGGTGATTTGGTGACCATGAAGTATCCTGTCATTTATCTCATAAAAGGGAGAATAACTGATGGATGGAACCAAGTGATGTATACTGAAACTTACCGATGTGTCTGCTCAAGGGTTACACTTCCCACCAAGTTGTTCACAGCCAAGTGACTGAATAAAACAAAGGTATAAAGCCAGGCCATTCCTGGGAGATGTGAGACTCCTATGACTGGTAGCTTGAGTTATCCTCATTAACTTTGCTAAAACTCCCTTTCAACTGCATTACATAAACTTTTCCTACTCAACCTTTCTTGCTTCCTTCTCTTCTTCAGAGGAATTAGACCTGCATCTTGGTCTGAGAGTTCTTCCAGTCTTTGCTGACAACTTCCTGAGTTTTCCTCAAAGGCATTTTCTCCGATAATTTTCTTGCACAGATAATCCCAATTTGGCATCCACTTCTCAGAAGACCCTAACTTACTCAGGTGAAAAGCTGGAGGTCAATAAAATTGTTCATAATCATGTTATGAGTTTCTTGCTGATATCAATAATTTAGATAGTAAGTTTGCCTATTTAGAAATTTTCGCTAAGATAATCAAAGTTGAATCTTTGGGGTATGTCAGGATCCTGTTTTATATATTAATACCAGTGTGATACATGGTTCAAAGATCAGGTGTGTTTAGGGCTCAGTCAATTGAAGCAACTGAGGAAAGCAGGGGTTCTATTCCTCTCTATTCTGAAGTCCACAGATAAGCAAAGAAACTGGAAATAAATGAGCATGAGTGACTGGGTCCATCTAAGGAGTAGTGAGGCTTATGGCCTTTTTAATTTATGTTGAACTCAAACTGAGTCCCCCTCTCCCCGCCCCATTCTCCTTACCATGGTAAAATACTTTGCTTTTAAATGGAAGATAAACAATCCTACCAGTAGTTGATAGTAACTAAACCTTTATTTGTGCCAGACTCTAAATGGTTTAAACTACAAACTCATGAGGTAGAAATTATCACTATTATTCTGATAGAGGAGAAACGTGAGGTTCAGAAGGGTAATGAGTTTCCCATTTCCATAGCTGTCAAGAGATGGAGCTGGAATCTGAACTTAGGCAGTAGGAGCCCATAGATCTTGTTCTCAATCCTCTGTAACATGCCTTGCAGAGGCTATACTTTTTCAGATACAGATTATTGGGCAAAAAATTAAAATTTAACTATCACATACCAGTTTATTTTAGTCATATTGTATGTAAAATATACAGAAAAAATTTGTTATTGTCTGGAGCTTCCTGTAGTACCTGCAGTAACACTGGTCCCTAGAAATATTGCAGAGACACTCTCCTGGGAGTGTAGGTCCTGACAAGTACCTACCCAGTATAGGTCATTCAGCCTTGAAATCAGCCATGTCTTAACCTGAATATATTCATTTTAAGTTGCTCATGTGCTATTAGCATATTATGCTAATATGCATGGTTTTGAATAGTTTTTTTCCTGATATGTGGCACAATTTTATTTTTTGCTTTGCTTTTTTTTTTTTTACTAATACTCAAAAATGAACCAGGATAAAGAGGAAATAAAGCTGGGTTATTTAAAAGTGCTGGGTTGAAAACCAGACATACCATCAAAATATTCTCTGAACAGACATGAATTTGTTCAGTTCAAAATATATTTTGAAAATGTCTCAGTTTTTCTCCTATTGGTTCTTAACTTTCCTTTCATCTTTATTTCTGATTGAAAACAAACTTGCTATGAAAGAAAATACACTTTGTAGTATATCTGTGTGTATTTATAAATATCTATGAAGAAACAGAATCCTAAACAAGCAAAATAAATGTATAAAGAATGGAAGCAACATTGAGGGATTATCTGAAATAGTTCAAATATTTCAAATGTATACTTTTTCTTTGAGGAAAAAAACCATATGAAATGTCAGACCTAAATTCCTATCTAATTTTTTAACGTATCTGCTCTCTATAATTGATTTGATAACTTTGAGCCACCAGTTAAAGTCTACCCTGACAAAATGGTAGCGATGTGTAATTTCATCATCTAAGTATACACCACCTTCCTGGAAACCACAGATGAGAAGTAACTCTCCCTCCTCCTCCCTCTCTCCCTGCTTGGTCCTCCCTTTACATCTGAAGTATTGGTTCCAGGTATAAGAGATCTGAAATGATGACTCAGAGTAACGTCTACCTGCTTATCCCCAAGTCATATACCATGAGGGATTAGTGTAGCTGTGACATCCTCAGTGCTCATTTTGGTAATGTTTTCATACTTCAATCCAAGAGAGATGAAGTTATTGTTGAAAGGAAATTTAGCCTGACTATATCTATACACTTGCCAGGGACTTGGCCAAGTAAGAAGAAGTATTATAAACATAAGCAATGTTTATTAGTAATAAATATATAATTCCATAGTTAAGTTGGATATCACCAAGCACTAACAGGCAAGTTCAGTTCACTTACTCAGTCATGTCTGACTTTTTGCGACCCCAGGGACTGAAGCATGCCAGGCCTCCTTGTCTATCACCAACTCCTGGAATTTACTCAAACTCATGTCCATTGAGTCAGTGATACCATCCAACCATCTCACTCTCTGTCATCCCCTTCTCCTCCTGCCTTCACTCTTTCCCAGCATCAGGGTCTTTTCAAATGAGTCAGTTCTTCACATCAAGTGGCCAAAGGATAGGAGTTTTCAGCTTCAGCATTGGTCCTTTCAATGAATATTCAGGACTGATTTCCTTTAGGATGGACTGGTTGGATCTCCTAGAGTCCTGTCCAAGGGACTCTCAAGAGTCTTCTCCAACACCACAGTTCAAAAGCATCAATTCTTCAGTGCTCAGCTTCCTTTATAGTCCAACTCTCACATCCATACATGACTACTGGAAAAACCATAGCTTTGACTAGATGGACCTTTGTTGGCAAAGTAATATCTCTGCTTTTTAATATGCTGTCTAGGTTTGTCATAGCTTTTCTTCCAAGGAGCAAGCATCTTTTAATTTCATGGCTGCAGTCACCATCTGCAGTGATTTTGGAGCCCCCAAAATAAAGACTATAACTGTTTCCACTGTTTCCCTGTTTATTTGCCATGAAGCAATGGGCCCAGATGCCATGATTTTAGTTTTCTGAACGTTGAGCTTTAAACCAACTTTTTCACTCTCCTTTTTCACTTTCATCAAGAGGCTCTTTAACTCTTCTTAAGTGTGGTGTCATCTGCATATCTGAGGTTATTGATATTTCTCCTGGCAATCTTGATTCCAACTTGTGTTTCTTCCAGTCCAGTGTTTCTCATGATGTACTCTGCATATAAGTTAAATAAGTAGGGTGACAATATACAGCCTTGATGCACTCCTTTTCCTCTTTGGAACCAGTCTGTTGTTCCATGTCCAGTTCTAACTGTTGCTTCCTGACCTGCATAGATTTCTCAAGAGGCAGGTTAGGTGGTCTGGTATTCCCATCTCTTTCAGAACTTTTCACAGTTTATTGTGATCCACACGGTCAAAGGCTTTGGCATAGTCAATAAAGCAGAAGTAGATGTTTTTTTGGAACTCTCTTGCTTTTTCCATGATCCAGCGGATGTTGGCAATTTGATCTCTGGTTCCTCTGCCTTTTCTAAAACCAGCTTGAACATCGGGGAGTTCACAGTTCACGTATTGCTGAAGCCTGGCTTGGAGAATTTTGAGCACTACTTTACTAGCGTGTGAGATGGGTGCAATTGTGCGGTAGTTTGATCATTCTTTGGCATTGCCTTTCTTTGGAATTGGAATGAAAACGGACCTTTACCAGTCCTGTGGCCACTGCTGAGTTTTCCAAATTTGCTGGCAGATTGAGTGCAGCACTTTCACAGCATCATCTTTCAGGATTTGAAAGAGCTCAACTGGAATTCCATCACCTCCACTAGCTTTGTTTGTAGTGTTGCTTTCTAAGGCCCACTTGACTTCACATTCCAGGATGTCTGGCTCTAGATTAGTGATCACATCATCATGATTATCTGGGTTGCAAAGATCTTTTTTGTACAGCTCTTCCTTGTATTCTTGCCACCTCTTCTTAACATCTTCTGCTTCTGTTAGGTCCAGACCATTTCTGTCCTTTATTGAGTCCATCTTTGCATGAAATGTTCCCTTGGTATCTCTGATTTTCTTGAAGAGATTTCTAGTCTTTCCCATTCTGTTCTTTCCCTCTATTTCTTTGCATTGATCACTGAAGAAGGCTTTCTTATCTCTTGCTATTCTTTGGAACTCTGCATTCAGATGCTTATATCAGACTATCAGAACAGCACAATTTCCATTCCTAAACCCAGAGTTCTGCAACTGTGTATTTTCATATCCATGAGACTAGCAAACACCATCTCTCTACTCTTTTATTCTTGCCACAGGATTTGGGACAAGAGAAGGAGGAAGAGAAGCAACATTCAGCTTATGATAAAAAAAGGAAGAATCTTAAACATTTTGCTTTTCTTTCACTCAAGAGAAGAAATGGATATTTAAGAAGGCCAGAATCAGACTTATTTTTTCACGCTCCTTGAAGAAGTAAAGACATCCATCACACATGACAGCGCATGTATAAAAGAATCGAGCTGTCTCTAGACAGAATTGTGAGAACAGATGTGATGGAGATTTTGCATTTGCCAGTTTCACTTTGTGAGCTACCTGCCTGTGTTTCTCCCCACTCCCCCATCACTGAAAAGACTTACAATGAATTAGAGCCAGTAGGAAAGCATGTGATAAGTTCTTTCTTTCCAAGGTATAAATGGCTGATAACATTTATCCCTGATGATGTAATTTGTATTTTAATAGGGAATTACACCAGAAATGCCTCTAGTAAGTTTCTACAGTGAATACCAAAAGCTTGAAATGTAAATGGGGAAATTTTAGGCAAAAGGGACCAACCAGTGAAAAATAACATTTTTTTCAGTTGTGATAGGCAAGAGAGTTTTTCAGTGAAGGAGAGGACCTTAATGAAATAATCAATGGCCACTTAATTGCTATTGACTACTTTCTTCCAGGACTTAATGGGGATGCACAGAAAGTATATGAAAAATTAACAATGATATACTAAACTGCAGCTTCCCTGGTGGCTCAGAGGTCAAAGCGTCTGCCTCCAATGCGGGAGACCCGGGTTCGATCCCTGGGTCGGGAAGATCCCCTGGAGAAGGAAATGGCAATCCACTCCAGTATTCTTGCCTGGAGAATCCCATGGACAGAGAAGCCTAGTAGGTTACAGTCCACGGGGTCGCAAAGAGTCGGACACGACTGAGCAACTTCACCTTCACCTTCATACTAAACTGCTAGTATTGCATTTTCTACTCTTCTTCTACAGTTATGCTATATTTCCCAGACTCCCTTGCAGATAGATGTGTCTATAAGACTAAGATCTAGTCAACAGAATGTAAGTTAAAATTATTTCTAGGCTTAAACTGTATAGACATTTCCTATTTTCTCATTTTTCCCCACGACTTCTGTTCAGATGAATTGGAGATGACACCCAAGGAAGATTTGGGCACCATAAGGTGAAGACACGAGATTCTCTATCATTTGAGTTTTTTGTATACCACAAGACAGCAGCCCCACGGATGTATATACCCAGTACTTACTAAAAATAACTTTAATAAAGTTTATTAAAATAAACATAGTGAGCTTGCATTATTCTAATTTTTGCAGTCTATTTGTTATGATAGATAATCAAGCATTCTATACAGTACAATAATGAGTGGTTCAATTATAAGAAAATATAGAGGTAAATTTTTCATTCCTCTTCTTTTACCAACAGAAAAATAAGGCCAAAATTTAAAGTGATTATACCCACAATATTTTCTTCTGGAAAAGGAGATTCCAGGCTTAGGTGAGAGTAAGTGGGAAACACTATATTACATTGTAATAAAAACCACAGACTTTTTAAATGCCCATTTATTACTTACTAAATATAGTTGCTTAAACAATTTGAAAAGTGGCTTTACAGTAACATCTTAGAGTGTTCCTAAAGGTTAAATAAAACATATTTAAAAATGACTAGCCCTTATTGTCATAATATTTATCGATCATGAAGAACCTGAACCTTTAATTATAATAGAGAACACTTGTAACAATCATTGCATCCAGTTCCTATTCTTAGTATTTCATATACTGTGAAACATTTAAGTCTCACAATAACTCTGAGATATTGTGGTAACTTTTGACATCAACTACCCACAGTTAACAACAGACACCACAGATGAAGAGCACAGTCCTCCATGATACACGCCCCTCACTTCAGACACCAGCTTCAAGTTCAAGGGTCCACAGGCCATCCTTACTCCTGACCAACTGGCTACAAATTCAGATATTTTTACCACCCCCTCAGGTTTAATGCGGAGAAGGCAATAGCACCCCACTCCAGCACTCTTGCCTGGAAAATCCCATGGACAGGAGCCTGGTGGGCTGCAGTCCATGGGGTCGCTAACAGTTGGACACGACTGAGCAACTTCACTTTCACTTTTCCCTTTCATGCATTGGAGAAGGAAATGGCAACTCACTCCAGTGTTCTTGCCTGGAGAATCCCAGAGACAGGGGAGCCTGGTGGGCTGCCGTCTATGGGATCGCACAGAGTCGGACATGATTGAAGTGACGCAGCAGCAGCAGGTTTAATGACTTAGAGAACTTAAGAAAATATTATATATGTGAGCATAGCTTTATTACAGTCAAAAAACAAGCACATCAGAACCATCCAAAAACAGAGGCATATAGAGCAGGGTCAAGAAGGGTTCCAAACAGGAAGCTTCCACTATCCTTTTGTGTCTTCTGTGGAGTCAGGACATAGACTGTTACCAAACAGGGAACATAGCTTATTTGTCCACAGTTACAATGAGGCTTCTTCATATAAGCATGATTGATTGAAATCTTAGCCATGTAACTCAATCTCCAATCTACTTCTTCTCCCTAGAGGTTGACCCCATATCATGTGGCTCAAAGCCCCAACCTTCTAATAACATGATTGGTCTTCTTGGCACAGCTAACTTCTATCCTGAGTCGAGAGCTTAAACTTTCTAGGGACAGATCTGAGTGACCTTATTAGGATAAATTATCAGGAGTTACAATGAATAGCAAAGACATTTCTATTACTTAGGAAGTAGTATTTGTGGGATTTCCTAGGAACACAGGAAATTCTTTTTCCTGAGGGTTAGGAGTCTGTCTCCGAGCCAAATTTCCTATTACACAGATATGTGCTATCATTATCTACACTTTTAAATGAAGAAATTGAAGCTCAAAGTGATTAAGGGGCTTACCTCAGGTCACACAGCTGGGAAGCAAAAGAGCCAAGTGTTGAAATTGCACAATTTGATAGTGAAGTCCACACTTTGAGCTTTCATTACTAATACTCAAATAAAGCCATTCATTCAAATCTATTAATAAATAGATGGCAGAGTATTGTAACGAAGAACTAGTTTATTTTTTTATAGAATATCAGTTCATCTGGGCAAAGTCATTTGTACTTCTGGGACAAACTTTTAAAAACAGTATGTATAAAGTTAAACCTGGTACTTCATCCATTAAGTCAAGAAAATTTTACTTAGTGTCTACAAGGTAGTAGCCATGTTCTGGGTCTAAATGAGCTCTGAAGTCTCTTAACTGTAAGAACACATGATACTCCACTATACAGGTGCAGTTTTTCACTACAAATAGCTTTGAAACGGCTAGTCGACACTTATTTTTAGTGCAATTTTCTCTTCTTAAAGGAAATATGAAAAATACAATGCCAAGAAACAAGACCCTAGAGGTGAATATTTGATTCCTAGTCAGGCAATTACATATTTGGATGGTGTATAAAGTACCTGCATGCAAGTCAAGGAATAAAAACACACAGCATGATGATTAAGGCACGGCGTTATTTGTAGTCCATTAAAAAACAGAAACCACACGCTCTCACAAGCATTCTCATTTTATGTAAATTCCAAACCAGTGAACCGGTGAAGTTGCTCATAGTAACCATAGTCCAGTTGCCTGGACTGTAGTCTACCAGGCTCTATCCATGGAATTTTCCAGGCAAGAGTCCTGGAGTAGGTTGCCATTTCCTTCTCCAGGGGATCTTCCTGACCCAGGGATCGAACCCAGGTCTCCTGCATTGCAGGCAGACGCTTTATTGTCTGAGCTACCCAAAATATATAACTCATATACATATACATACATCTATACAATAAGTAGGACCCACAGCTAGGAAAATTTTTTACATTTATAGGAACAGGAGTGAACACGTGAAGAGGGCCCCACAGGCCGTTCCTGACTTAACATCCTTTTACAAGAACTATTTACGGACCGGGCACCACTGAGAAAATCCTAGAACACAGGGGTTGTAATACAAAAACCAAGACCGACTGCTTTAGAAGGGTAAGAAAAGCAGTTACAGGCTGACAGCACTCTCTCTCCCCCAGGCCTGCACAGCAGCATGGTCAGAGGTCTACCCAAGCCTACCTTTCCTCCAGTGGGAAAAGAGACTAGCGTCACTTTGGGGGAGTGTCCATTCTGGTCTTACCTTTACAAGGATTGAAGGGGAATCTGTGGGGAGAGATGGGGGAAGGGGTTTGCAACAACCAGCACTAGAATGTTGATAAATGGGGTTCCTACCTGCAGCATCCAAGTTGTAGTCTCAGCTAGTAGCTCGGCTGTTTGCAGAGCCAAGATGGTGAAAGTCTCAGGAGAAAACGTGGTGGGATGCAGGGGTTATCAGGCAAAGTTGCTGAGTCATAGCCTGGCTCCCTGCTAAAGAAAGCTCCCTGGCTTCTTCCCAAATTGAAAGCATGATCAGCAACACCTGGATACTGCATCGCCCAACAATGCTTGAGCCAAGGGTACAACAAGCAGAACTTGCAGTCTACAGAGCAAGGTCAGTGACACTACTCAACCAGTGAACTTTCAGAGCAGGTCAGCTTGAGTCAAGACTAAAGATTAAAAGCCTTGCCAAGCTTGGAGGTTTCCCTTACTTCACCAAGCAGAAGAGGTAATTCGTAGCCCCTCCCACTGCTGAGTGTAGCTCCAGGTCCTTAGCAGCCAAAAAGCCTAAGTAGGAACACCTGAAGGTTGTTTGGACCAGGCCTCACAGTCCTGACTTCACCAGAAAACTGCTAGATCTAGTAAACAAATTCAGTAAAGTTGCAGATAGAAGTTAACATGCAAAAATCAGTAGTGTTACTAACAGTAAATTTTCTGAAAAGGTAATAAGTAAAATAACCCTATTTACAATAGAATAAAAACAATATAATGCTGAAGATTAAATTTAACCAAAGAAGTGAAAAATTTCTTTACCGAAAACTACATGACACTAAATGCAAACAGCTGGAGGGAGAGTCTAAACAACAATAAAATGAGAAATGATTGTGTAAGTTGTGGTATTCTCACTCCATGAAATTTTCTGTGTAATTTAAAATGCTAGCTAAGAAATAATATATTATGAAACTTATAATAGTAAGTAAAAAAAAAATAGGGCACAATATCACCAGTACACCACTGCTGTAGAGCTTGAGAATTGTGGCATAGTGCAGTAATGTTTCTATCAGTCCTCTGAGTCAAGATGAGACAAGTAGACTGTGCTGTCTATGTTTCAACCATCAACTCGGGTTACTCTGCTCTTTCCTACTGTAGAGCTGCAGATCTTGACTGAGGAGATATAACACTGGCAACTTCTGGATTAGCTAACTCTTCTATAAAAATATTTAAATACCCTTATTTCTGAAATCTTTGTTAGCGATAGTCTCCTCAAATTTGCATCCGAACCCATTGTCTCTTAAGGAACACTACCCCTGGCACTGTGTCCTATATCAAGAACCAAGGAGACAAAGTGACTATGTGGTCCCAAACAATTTATGAGAAGTTTTCTACATGTCACAGCCAGTTTCTGAATTCTAAGGCAAATACCACCCACACAATCTCAACAGGCAGAATAAAATCCCCACTGGTCAGGGTTCAGGATGCATTTGCTTCTTCAAATTGACAACATGATTGTGAAAATTCAACTCTGACAGGACTGGCACGTGAAGAAAATTGATGAGGGCAGCAGAATATCTAGGAAACAGAACAGGCCTCCAGGATGGGCAGTGTAATGCTTCAAGCTTGTGCCAGAAATCAACTGGAAGCGTTGAAACATCTCTATAAGTAGCAAAAGAACCAATCTATGCTGCCAAACAAGGTGAAATAGCTCAATTGGAAACAAGGAAGTCAAGGCTGGTGCTGCAATTCAAAGTATAATCTTCCAAGGAGACTTACTGGATATGGACCAAAAGACACCATTCCCTTTAAAACAGTATTGCCAATAGAGCCTCATTTATCAGTCAGACTTTATCGACAGCACATTTCTTTCTCATTGGCAAAGACAACCAATCAGAAGTTAGGAAATCTGGAAGAGACTTTTCCTAAAGAGTTCAAGTTTTCATATGGCTTTTTTTTTTTTTTTTTTTCTATTTTCCTTCTGCTCAAGTTAGGATAAAAAGGAATCCAGCTATTATTCAAGTTGGTGAGAAAAAATAAAATGATTGGGATAATAGACAATAAAAACACTTAGTAAAGGGCTGCTGATTATAAAATATGTAAGACAATAGATGCATTTCAGAGACATAAGAAATGGTCACACTTGAATAAATATTTGAATTGAGTAGCAACAACTATTTGAATTGAATAGCAACAAATCCTAGAGTGCCTACCCTCTTAATAAAATGAGATTTCTCTGGAAAGTTCCAAAAGCTTTAAGTTTGCCTCATACAAAACTACTTTCCTAAAACAGAGATCTCAAAAGACAGCGTCACCAGTCCTTTTCTAAAATTGGATTTCCCCTTCCTGGACATGCATTAGTTGCCAATGACAGCAGAAGAATCTAACCATAGCACGTTCCCCTATCTATGTAAATATGTCATGAGTCCATATTTCATTATTACCTCTCCCATGCATAGCCATCACATTTTTAATTATTCAGTACCAACAGATTTTGAACTAGTATAATTACAGTCTCAAAGTCAATATGTAGATGACATTCGGGTAAATTCTCTAAAGATTCTCTGAAGGCCATTCAAAAGAAATGGATTTTCTTCTACTCATCATCCTTCTTTGAAGGAAGCAACCAAGCAAAGAAGCATTATTTATTAACCAGACATGGATGTCTATCTTACACCCTGTCAGATAACAGAAGAAACATAGATTTGGGAGCCAAACAGATATGTAGGTACAAATACAGCCTCTTCCATTGTGCACAGACTGCCAATAACTTTTCAGCATTTGCTATCATTTTCTTAACACATAGTTTGCTTATTTAGTTTTTTTACTCCTCCAGTAAAATGTAAGCTCCATAAGAACAAGGCTTTTGAATGTTTATATATCACTCTATCTTGCATATAGCAGCTAATAACTTTATTTTTATTGAATAATTGAGGAAATCAATATCGAGGAGAAATTCCAGCTTGTCTCATCACTTGCAGAGAGCGGTAGGAGCATTATGTAGGAGGAGTAGAAATATGCACCCAGATGATAATAGTGATACTGTCTCTGACCAACAGGATCAAACCAAATCCTGGAATTTATAGAGATTATATGATAAATATCTTTACAAATCAATGTAAATGTTCAAGTATGTTTTAAAGCTTTATGTAAGCCTGTGAATTTTATATCTTCAAGAAAAAACATCATTACCTGTGGATAATCTGAAAATTAAAATAACTAAACAACACCTCACATCCATTAAATATTTTATCAATTAATCAAGAAAGTTTTTTTCACATCTACTCTTTGGTTGAAAATCTAGGCTTTAATATATAAATTATATAATTTATTTAATAAATTGCATGAAACTTTGCACACTGGTGCTCTGTAAATTTGTATTACCCCAAATCAACTGACAAGCTAAGAATGTTTTCCATCTCATTCTATTTAGTCAACAAATATTTATAAGGTCTCTCCTCGTGTTCCTCTTATGAGTCTAAGAAATTAAAAAATAACATTGAGCAAGAGAGGAAAAATTCCTGCTCTTATAAAATGTCTCCTCTCAAAAATGTATTTCTAGGATGAGACAATTAAAAAAATATATAAACACAAATACAAAAGTAAATGTATTACCAGCTGAGCCACAAAGGAAGCCCAAGAATACTGGAGTGGGTAACCAATCCTCTCTCCAAGGGATCTTCCTGACCCAGAAATTGAACCAGGGTCTCCTGCATTACAGGCAGATTCTTTACCAACTGAGCTATGAGGGAACCGTATAGTAAAATAGCAGATTACAAATTGCTGGAAGAAATAATTTAAGGCTAAATGCATGAATAATAAAGTAAATATTCTGTTAGACTGGTGGTTAAAAAAATCCTCTCGGGGGAGGAGATATTTGTAAAAATACTTGATTGAAAAGAGAAAGGAATCATGAGAGTACTTAAGAAAAGAACCTTCTAGTCAGAGTAAACAGTACCTGCATGGGAAACGCTTGGTCTGTTTGAGAAACTGCAAGGCCCCTGTGACCAAAAGACAGTTGAAGAAGAGGAAGTTGTAGAGATTTCAGATGAAACTGAATCTTAAAGGGTGTTGTGAGAACACCGGATTTTATTCCAAAACAGTGTGAAGCAATTTAAAAGATTTCTATTTTTATGATAGTAGTCTGTCTTCTCACTGTAATTTAAGCTCTAGGACCATGAGATGCAAGACGACAAGGTAGGAGGGTATTTCTATCTTAACAATAGCAAGTGGGAAAAGATGATGAACTATACTATGGTGGTAGCAATGGAGATGAGGAAAAGAGAGAGATCAGCTTGGGATATATTGTGAAGGTAGGATTAGAGAGACATGATGATAAGTTGGTGATAAGGATGTGTAATTCGTAAGAGGCAGACCCAAGAGGATGCTCAGGAGTTTAAAATGAGAACTTGAGGGGCTGATCGAGCTCTTTTCTGAGAGGTGGAGCACTGGGGAGAAGGAATGGATTTGTGAAGGCAAACCAAGAGTTCATTTTGGACCTTAAGTTCCTGGTTACTAGGAGACATTCAATGGTGGTTTTGAGTTCACTGTTGAATACACAAGGAAAGTCATACCCAAAGAAACAAAGTTAAGTACCAGCAGTGTATAAAGTATTCTTTATGCCCAGATACTGAATAAGATAACATAGTTTGTGTAATTAATAGAGACAAGATGATATCTGAAGACTAAGCCCTGGGTTACGCCAACATTTAAAGACTGGGGATATAAAGAAGCTCTGGAAGAGAAAAAAGCTACAAATAAGAAACCAAGCAGGCTTAAGGACAAAATATAAATACATCCTGATCAAGAGTCAAAAATGAAGAAATTGTTCCAAATAAGAAGATCAATAAATGCTGTTGAGAATATATTATTATGAGGTTTGAATGGGACCTTTCTCAGGAATGTTCTGGCTGAATAAAATGTGTTATTTGAGTTCATCTCATGTCCTGAGTACTTTAAATACAATGTATTTGAATTCATTTCTGAAATTCAATTATAGCAGTGTTTCCAATATTACATACTTCATGTACTGTATGCAGATAATTTTTAGGATTCTACAAACTCCATGAAGCCTACTGAAATTTCTTGCATTGAGATTAAAATTAAGTATTTTATTACTTATGATAAATATTAAGATTAAATACTTGTTTTAAAATTAAAATTGTCAAGTTAAAGGTAAATGTTAGCTCTAACTGGATAATGTAATATCATTAAACTGAATTGAGAGTTTGATAGTCAACATCAGTGTATACAGATAAGGATGCACATCCAGATAAAAAAATAATCCACAATGACTAGACTCATCACATAATTTTTTCCACTCAACATTAATTTTGCCTTTGTTTTAGTCAATGTGAATAATCCTAACAACGATATAAGGAATGAGTAATTCAAAGACTATATTAGTTGTTTCCTAATGAACTATTTCTATAATGAATTATCTTTAGTTTCTCAAAGTCTTGGAAATATGTAAGTAATCTTCTTGCCCAGAAACTATGAATAACTAATGACAAAGGATGAGAGCCTATTAAAATATTTTCTCAAAGAATGAAACAGTCTCATGAAGAGACTTCTCTGAAGATGTTATATGCTATACCCATGCCAAATAATTGAAATATGATGTCTTTGAACTATCTCTCTGATAAAATGAAAGGAAAATATTTAATTTATAAATTGTTTCCCCTAAGACTTTTTAAAGTAACATAGCACTCTTATGAGTGTGCCAGCCTGTGAAGTACCTCTCATTTATTTATGGCTGAGCAAATTCACAAGTTCAGATAATTTTATCTCTATGATTCAAACCATTAAAAAATGCCATTTGGGAATTGACTCAATTCTACTAGATGTAATAAGAGAACACAACCGCAAGAGTATGTAATACCCATTTTATGTCAGAGTCAAATATTTCCATGATGAACAGAAAATTACACAGATGGTGAACAAAGACAGCGAAAGCTTCACACATGAGGGAGGAGAAGACACTGAGTATACAAATCATGCATCACCATTTGCTTCTACATCTGTGTGCAATAAGTAATATCATCTTTTATCTTCAAGCAAAATTGGCTTTCCTACTCAAGGGAAATTCAGGATACTAGTTAGTGGGGAGGATAGCTGAACAAGACCTGATCCTCACAGGTGATCATTAAATGGTGACAAATTGACTAAGAAATGAGACTTCCTATCATGACTCTTGTCAATAGCCTGTGTGTGTGTGTGTGTGTGTGTGTGTGTGTGTGTTGTGTGAAAGGTACTTCTTAATCCTTAGGAGATTTCTGAAAAAGCATTCAACATAGAAATAGAGAAAGTAGGATGAAGTCTGGGGAGACAGATGATTGGCAGCTATAGAATTTCTCCATTGAAAGCTTGGGTTTGACACCAGGTTTGCACTCACAAAGCAGAGTTCTTTTCCATTAATACACAGGCAGCAACACAGAATCCAATTAAAGTGCAGAGGCAAGAAGCTTTTGGATGTGGATAAAGCTTGGTAGAGGGCAGGAGAAAGAATAAGGATCAACATGATTTAAGATCAAGAGAGCAACTAGTGTTCATTTCTAGGAACACCTTAGTCTGAGTTTTTGCACAGAATAAATCATACTAAAATCTAGCAGATAAGAGCTAGAAGAGGTGGCAAGAATACACAGGAGAACTGTACAAAAAAAGATCTTCACGACCAAGATAATCATGATGGTGTGATCACACACCTAGAGCCAGACTTCCTGGAATGTGAAGTCAAGTGGGCCTTAGAAAGCAACACTACAAACAAAGCTAGTGGAGGTGATGGAATTCCAGTTGAGCTCTTTCAAATCCTGAAAGATGATGCTGTGTTGTGCATGTATTTGTGCTGTCTCTTATACACATCTCAGCATATTTCCGTATCATTTTGCTTCTGATTTTTGTTCTTTTATTTTGGTATGTTTTTTGTTAGAAATACATGACTAACACTCTTATACCATTATACTTTTTATTGAAAAAAATATTATTGCATTGAACTACAGTCCAGGTAATACTGAATAACTAAAAAAACTGCTTTGCATGTACAATAGTGAAAGTTACTTCACCACAGTATAATAAAAAATGTTTTGTACAGAGGATACAAAATAAAATTATTGGATTGTGTATGATATTGCTGGATTATTGTCCTGTTTAGTTACAAAGTAAATACTTTAAATAGAATTAAAGTGAGAATTTGTTTTAAAAAGCTACATAACCAGTTTACATTATTAGCTATTTTATAATTTCTCACAAATAGAAGCAAGTGACAATTTCAGTTGGAAGAAAATAAATATTTCTAGAAGTTGACTGTTTTAAAATGTGGATGTGTTTTGAAAAACATTACTCTGAACAAACGTCAAGATCTTTAAAGACTAAAGAGTATATTTTTAAGAACACACACTCATATGCACAATCATATGTACACACACACACACACACATTTTACAGATTCCAATTTGCCTGATTTATCTTTCTTTCCTATTCTCGCTATTTAAGAAAAGGGGGTGGGGTGCAAAAGGAGGCATTGACTTTGGGAAAGGATTTAAGAAAAGGATTGGGAGGTCTCCCTCTGATTCAAGACTGCATAAAATGAAAAAAAAGACCCTTTGGCTTATCTTTCTAATATTAGCTTATTCTAAGCTTAAGTGATTCAGCCACTGTTTCCATTTTAATACAGCTTAATCCAAAGCAACACAGCAATAACCTTCAAATGTCCACATATTAGAAGAAGTGGATAATGTTTTCGGTGGAATGAAATGATAACCTTTGAAAATCCTCTAGACCCAGGAAAACATACGTTAGGGGGAAATTTAGTTTCAGTCTGAGACACAAGGGCAGTCAACTGTTTTCCTAACTACTGTGTGCATGTGATCACATACTTGCTTTTTAATACTTTAGTTTCCAATTAGAGGACATTTCTTTTCAGGTGTTCATTTAAGGAATCAAAATTAAAATTCTTCCTGACCCCTGCTGGGCCAGAGATAAGCATTAGGTCAGTTTTGCTCCTAAGTACATTAGCTACATACACTAAGGTGTGAGATTTGTATTCTTTGGATCTGATACTCACATGTATTTCTTCAGAATGTTTCAGAAAACCTCTTTCTGAAAGTCATAGAAGATAGAAAAATATGCTACTGATTTGAAATGTTTGGCAATGCCATTTCACTATTTAAATAGCAGTGAATTCTCCATACAGCCTGTGGAGGGCACTAGACGTTTCATTTATAGATATCTAGAACATTGGGAGTGGTACTCCACGAGGGAGAGGCCATCTTCACTATCTCCAGTTATTGATCCAAATGCTTGAAATACAAGTTTTTAGATCAGCTTGAAAGTACTATGGTAAAATTCAGAAGCTGTGTTGCTGCCATTATTGGGAACTTTATAAGTAACCAAAAATTTCATGCACAAGGGAGAAAGCCAGAGCTGGAAATAATTTTTCTTATTAAATATTCTGTTTAATGGGAAGGCTGTATAGGATTAATTTCTTTGTATATATTTCTATTCAGAAATAATGAAGAGTCCATTAAGTCCTGGCAGAAACTGAAGAAAAGGAGTCACTGTCAAAATCCATTTTCTATAAGTGAAATAGAAATTTCCAGGAATCATTCTATGAAATGTCTGCCTGAGTGAAAAATTCCTGGGAGCTGGGAATTTTCCAAACTACTCCCTATGTTCTAATTATTTCCTTCATTTTATAACATACATAAAAGTGAACTCAAAGGAAATATTGAAATACAGTTTTTTATAACTATCTCTAATTTTTCTTGCTGAATATGACAGGGAATGAAAATGTAGATGAAGTTTTCCAAATTTACAGTTCTTTACCCAAAACACTTATTTTATTTAATCATCCCTTGAATCCAGTGAGGCTGGATTCCTTCTCAATCTCCAAGTAAATATATTGATAGGTGTGTGCATGTATTTGTGTGTGTAAAGATTTTATCATCTTTCTTAAGACATTTTCATTTTTAATTAAGCATTTATAGCTTAAGACATACAAAAATTTGTCTCTATGATCCAAGTGTGAAAGAGTAATCCCATAAAGAGGATAATTCCATAAAAACCAAGTAATAGGCATAAAAGGAAAGTCAACTGTTTAATAATTGTGCAAGTGAAAGAAACAAATTTGAAAATAAAACCTGTCACAGTGGAAATTATTTTAAAATAATCTATTTAAAACTAATTTGGGGGAAGTAAGAGAATGGCTCAGAATGTTCTCTATAGCAGGAATATTTTGAGTATAATCCGATGAAAAAAATGTTAATTTAAAAATAAGCCCTATGAATCAACAACTTGGAAATTATACTAGAGAATAACTGGATATATCATTGATCACAAGCAAAATTCTAGGAAAAGTATTCTGAAAAGCTCTAATTTTTTTTGCTCACCCAAATATGCAAAAGTTCTTGACTATTTCAAGATGGAGATTTTACAACTTTATACAAATAGCTTAAATTTTTGAGTTATTCTTCATGTTGAGTCAATATCTACATTTTTGTAGTATTTACCCTTTCTGTCTTAAAGATAATAAATATGATCTTCCACTATATACATTTCTGTGCTACCTTTTAGATATTTAAAGTTAGAAAGTTATTCTCATATATTTCTTTTCACAGCAAGTGTTCTTTTCTTTGCAGTCCACATATTGATTTCTTTATTTTTCATATGGCAATTACCAGAGTCTGTCCTACAAAACATTAATTCCATGAGAGAGCACACAGGCAAAAAAAAAAAAAAATCTGTTTTCATTACTTTTGGAAATTCAACATATTCTATCCTTCTCCTGAAAATATCTAGTGCATGCTGCTTGTCAAATATTCTGAGATGCACCAAAGTAAAGTAAAACTACTTAACCCATTATTTCTCTAGAATATTTAAAAATTTAACTTGTATTTAGTTAATAATTTTTGTTAATTCACAGAGCTGATGTTATTCATCAATGTAAAAGCATAAAATTGATCTCTTAACTGGTCACATCTGCCACTTATGCATCCAATTCAGTTTGCCAACAACTCTCTTAAATTGTGTCCTGAAACAGCACAGAGTTTTCCACAAATGGTCTATTCTATCCAAGTTCCAAAAAAATAAAAAATCCTTAAAGAATAAAAAGTGTTATACTACACAAAAATATTAATTCAAAAAGGATTAGAGACTTGAATGTAAGATTGGAAAACATGCAACACCTTGAAGAAAATATAGGATGTAAATTTCTTGACATAGGTCTTAACAATGATTTTTTGGATACGACATCAAAACCTAAGATGAATAAAAGGAAAAATAAACAGTTCATCAAACTAAAAATTTTATGCACAGTAAAGGAAACCATTGACAAAATGAAAAGTCTAACCTATTGAATTGGAGAAAATATTTGTAAGTCATATATCTATAAGGTGTTAACATTCAAAATATATAAAGAATTCATACAACTCAATAGCAAAATAAAATTTTGTTAGAATGGCTGCTATTTAAAAGACAAGAGATCAAAGAGGTGTAGGAAAGGGAACCCTCATACACCTATAGTGGGAATATAAATTGGTATAGCTATTATGGAAAAGAGTACGGAAGCTCTTCAAAAAATTAAAAATAGAATTACCATATGATCTAGTAATTCTACCTCTAGGTATTTGAAAAAGCAACATCAAAAACATTAATTTGAAAAGATGCATGCACTTCCATGTTCATAGTAGTATTATTTACACTAGCCAAGACATGGAAACACCTTAAATGTCCTTTGATGGATGAATGGATAAGGAAATGTGATATATATATATATATATATAAATGTGTATATATATGTATACAATGGAATATTATTTATCAATTAAAAAAATGAAATCTTGACATCTGCAACAACAGGGGTGAAACTAGAGGGCATTACACAAAGCAAAATAATTCAGAGAAAGTAAATACTATGTGATCGCACTTACACGTGAAATCTAAAAATCAAAGCAAAGCGACAATCAACACACAAAAACCTTAAACTCGTGGATATAGAGAACAGATTGATGGTTGGTGGAGGCAGGAGGTAGGGCTCAGAGGTTGTCAAAATGAAAGGGGTTTAAAAATACAAATTTCCAGTTATAAAGTGAATAAATCAAGGGTGTATAATGTACAGAACGGAGACTATAGTTAATAATACTGCATTGCATATGTGAAAGTAGCTAGGAGGGTGGATCTTGAAAGCACTCACGAGAAAAAAATTTGTAATGATGGGACTGTACGACTGAACTGAACTGAATGTTGTGTAAGTTATATATTAATAAAAATAATCTTAAAAACATGAACCCCTTTTTACTAATTTTGTATAATTCCTATGATATAACCTAATATTTCATAACTTTTTGCAACTTCTTAAAAATCATTGAATCATATGCAGCTTGAACCTACTAAACCCTTCATTTTATTGATGAACTAGAATGAGGCTCTGTCTCCCCAGTAATCTACATGTACAAAGCTCTGTTAATTAAAGATAAATGTAGAATTTGACATTCATTCATGTTAAATTTCTCCTTTCAAATTTTGTCCCATTTTTATCCTTTTGAATTTATCTCACATTGCATTGTGCATTCACTACATTCCTAGTCTTGGGTTTGTGTTTTCCTATTTGATAGATATGTCTTCCATGATTTTGTCCCTGTTTATACAAGGTTGACTGTAACAGAGTTCTACACAAAGACTTATAAGCAGTCTCTATAACCCTCTCTCAAATTTGGAGTTAGTCCAGGTCTCAATATACCTTGTTTAATGAGCACATTTGTCATACAGTGCTGACTACAGTTCATGAGAATATTTATAAAATGTCTCTCTATTAAATACCCATACATTTTAATGTATTTTGCTCCCAGTCACTTCACCACATCTCTGGTGAAGGTAACAAAGAAACACTACGTGACTAACGAGATACTTAATTTTCTGTCTTCTTACCTGACTCAGCAACATGTGACAGAGTTGATTACTCTCACTTCGAGTGACTTTCTTTACTTGCCTGATAGGCACACACATTTTTCTGATTTTTTCCTATGAAACCTGGAAGTTCATCATGGTCTTGTTTTTACGGAAAAAAAAAAAATTCTGAAAAAGAATGGATGTATGGTTCCTTCTACTTCCACTCTTACAGTCAGAGTGACATAGGGTACAGTCTCTGAACCTCTTATCCATCCTACCTATCCCTGTTGGTATTATTCAGGGTAATGGCTTCAGACCTTTCTATAAATTAATGATTTCTGAAATTATTTGTCCTTTCACACCTCTACTCAAACTTTAGATTCTTATTACCAACTATCAATGCAATGTTTCTACTTCAATATTTAAAGGGATCTCAGAATAAACTAATTATCCTCCTGTAGTGTTCTGCATTTCAGTTAACAGTAAATCCATCCTTCTAGTCACTTATACAAAAAGTATGATGTTACCTCTGATTTCTTTCTTTGTCTTATACTTTACACCCAATAATGGCTTCCCTGGTGGCTCAGAGATTAAAGTGTCTGCCTGCAATGTGGGAGACCTGGGTTTGATCCCTGGGTCAGGAAGTTCCCCTGGAGAAGGAAATGGCAACCCACTCCAGTATTCTTGCCTGGAGAATCCCAAGGATGGAGGAGCCTGGTGGGCTACAGTTCGTGAGGTCGCAAAGAGTCGGACACGACTGAGCAATTTCACTTTCCTTTACACCCAATAGGAAGCACATTTTCTCAGCCCTACATCCAAAATATCCAGAATCTTAACCTTTTCTCAATATTTCCACTAGGCTAACACTGAGCAAGTCATTGCAGTCTCTTGCCAGAAATACTCAAAAAATGAGAGTATTAGGCACTCAAACATGTTCAACTCTTTGTGACCCCATGGACTGTAGACTCCTCTGTCCATGGAATTTTCTAAGCAAGAATACTGGAGCGCGTTGCCATTTCTTTCTCCAGGAAATCTTCCTGACCTGCAATCTACTTATTCATCTATTCTCCAAATTCACTTCTCCAGCAACTATTCACAATGCAATAGCTGAATGAGCCTGGTAAAATCTAGTAAGAATCATGTTGCTCATCTGCTAAAATTATCCAGTAGATTCTCATCTCACAGTAAAAGCCAGTCATTATAATGGTTGGTGTGATTCCCACATGGTTTTGCTCCAAATTACTTCTCTAACCTTATCTCCCATAATCCTCTGAAACCTTCTTTTCTAGTCACAGTGTTCTCATAGTTTAAGTTTGATAAGCACACGCAGAGTTGTTGAAACCTGATCTTAGCCTAGGATGCTCACTTCCTTCAGGTTATTGGTGAAATATCACTGTCACAGTACAGCTTCCTCTAACCCACCTACCTAAAATTGTATTTTAGCTACTACTCCTGATCAAGCATCTTTATCCACTTTCCCTATTTATTTTCCTCAGTAGCATTTATCATCATCTAGCATAGCATAGCATACTTTGCCGACTAAGATCCGTCGAGTCAAGGCTATGGGTTTTCCAGTGGTCATGTATGGATGTTAGAGTTGGACTGTGAAGAAGGCTGAGCGCCGAAGAATTGATGCTTTTGAACTGTGGTGTTGGAGAAGACTCTTGAGAGTCCCTTGGACTGCAAGGAGATCCAACCAGTCCATTCTGAAGGAGATCAACCCTGGGATTTCTTTGGAAGGAATGATGGTAAAGCTGAAACTCCAGTACTTTGGCCACCTCATGCAAAGAGTTGACTCATTGGAAAAGACTCTGATGCTGGGAGGGACTGGGGCAAGAGGAGAAGGGGACGACAGAGGATGAGATGGCTGGATGGCATCACTGACTCAATGGACGTGAGTCTGAGTGAACTCCGGGAGATGGTGATGGACAGGGAGGCCTGGCGTGCTGCGATTCATGGGGTCACAAAGAGTTGGACACGACTGAGCGACTGAACTGAACTGAGCATAGTATTAGTTTAGTTCCCTATTCTGGGTTTTATTTCTACAACTCAATTAGAATTAAATTACATTATGGTATTATTTTTAGTTTTGATTATTATTGTATCCACAACAGTCAGATTACTGCCTAGCACATAGTCCTTAGTACATATTTGTTAAATAAGAAATAAAATAAAGTGAACACATGAGAAAAAATAATTTTGCTTTCATATTATTTGGTCTTAGCGTACCTGTTAAAGTTAGTTACTAGTGACTGTCTTTTAATTAAAGACCATCATTAAATATTCTGCTTAAAATTTTGTCTGTAAATATGCTAACTTTAAATACCTGGAGTAACAGGCAAATTTGGTATTGTAGTACAGAATGAGCAAAGGCTAAGAGTTTTGCTGAGAGAGCACACTGATCATAGTAAACACCCTCTTACAACAACACAAGAGAAAACTTTACACGTGGACATCACCAGATGGTCAATACCAAAATCAGATTCATTATATTCTTTGCAGCCAAAGATGGAAAAGCTCTACACAGTCAGCAAAAACAATACTAGGAGCTGACTGTGGCTCAAATCATGAACGACTTATTGCCAAATTCAGACTTAACTTGAAGAAAGTAGGGAAAACCACTAGACCATTCAGGTACGACCAAAATCAAATCTCTTACGATTATACAGTGGAAGTGACAAATAGATTCAAGGGATTAGATTTGGTAGACATAGTGCCTGAAGAACTATGGACGGAGGTTTGTAACATTGTACAGGAGATAGGGATCAAAACCATCCCCAAGAAAAAGAAATGCAAAAAGAAAAATGGTTGTCTGAGAAGGCCTTACAAATAGCTGAGAAAAGAAGAGAAACAAAAGGCAAAGGAGAAAAGGAAAGACATACTCATTTGAATGCAGAGTTCCAAGAAAGACTTCCTCAGTGATCAATGCAAAGAAATAGAGGAGAACAGTAGAATGGAAAGACTAGACATCTCTTCAAGAAAATTAGAGATACAAAGGGAATATTTCATATAAAGATAGGCACAATAAAGGACAGAAGTAGTATGGACCTAACAGAAGCAGAAGATATTAAGATGAGGTGGCAAGAATACACAGAAGAACTATACAAAAAAGATCTTCACAACCAAGATAATCACGATGGTGTGATCGCTCACTTAGAGCCAGACATACTGGAATGTGAAGTCAAGTGGGCCTTAGAAAGCATCACTATGAACAAAGCTAGTGGAGGTGATGGAATTCCAGTCGAGCTTTTTCAAATCCTAAAAGATGATGCTATGAAAGTGCTGCACTCAATATGCCAGCAAATTTGGATAATGCAGCATTGGCCACAGGACTGGAAAAGGCAATCTTCATTCCAATCCCAAAGAAAGGCAATGCCAAAGAATGCTCAAAGCACCACACAACTGCACTCATCTCACATACTAGTACAGTAATGCTCAAAATTCTCCAAGCCAGGCTTCAACAGTACAGAACCATGAAATTCCAGAAATTCAAACTGGATTTAGAAAAGGCAGAGGAACCAGAGATCAAATTACCAACATCTGTTGGATCATTGAGGACTTCCCTGGTGGCTCAGATGGCACAGCGTCTGTCAACAATGCAGGAGACCCGGGTTCAAGCCCTAGGTTGGGAAGATCCCCTGGAGAAGGAAACGGCATTCCACTCCAGTACTATTGCCTGGAAAATCCCATGGACAGAGGAGCCTGGTAGGCTACAGTCTATGGGGTCACAGAGAGTCAGACATGGCTGAGCGACTTCACTTTCATTGGATCATTGAAAAAGCAAGAGAGTTCCAGAAGCACATCTACTTCTGCTTTATTGACTATGCCAAACCTTTGACTGTGTGGATCACAACAAACTGTGGAAAATTCTGAAGGAGATGGAAATACCAGACCACCTGACTTGCCTCCTAAGAAATCTGTGTGTGGAAGCAACAATAAGAACTGGACATGGAAGAAAAGACTGGTTCCAAATATGGAAAGGAGTATATCAAGGCTATATATTGTCAGTCTGCTTATTTATCTTTTACGCAGAGTACATCATGAGAAATGCTGGGCTGAACGCAGCACAAGCTGGAATCAAGACTGTCAGAAGAAATATCAATAACCTCAGATATGCAGATGACACCACCCTTATGGCAGAAAGCGAAGAAGAACTAAAGATCCTCTTAATGAAAGTGGAAGAGAAGAGTAAAAAAGTTGGCTTAAAACTCAACATTCAGAAAACTAAGTTCATGGCATCTGATCCCATCACTTCATGGCAAATAAATGGGGAAACAGTGGAAACAGTGACAGACTTTATTTTGGGGGGATACAAAATCACTGCAGATGGTGACTGCAGCCATGAAATTAAAAGATACTTGCTCCTTGGAAGAAAATTTATGACCAACCTAGATAGCATATTAAAAAGCAGAAACATTATTTTGCCAACAAAGGTCCGTTGAGTCAAACCTATGGTTTTTCCAGTAGATATGTATGGATGTGAGATTTGGAGTATAAAGAAAGCTGAGCACTAAAGAATTGATGCTTTTGAACTGTGGTGTTGGAGAAGACTCTTGAGAGTCCCTTGGACTGCAAGGAGATCCAACCAGTCCATCCTAAAGGAAATCAGCCCTGAATATTCATTGGAAGGACTGATGCTGAATCTCCAACACTTTGGACACCTGATGCGAACTGACTCATTTGAAAAGACCCTGATGCTGGGAAAGATTGAAGGCGGGAGAAGGGGATGACAGAAGATGAGATGGTTGAATGACATCACCGACTCAATGGACATGAGCTTAAGTAAACTGGGAGTTGGTAATGGATCGGGTAGTCTGGCGTGCTGCAGTCAATGAGGTCGCTAAGAGTCAGACATGACTGAGCAACTGAACTGACTGAACTAAATCACTAATATCTACAATCTCTCTTTTATTAAGGGCTTCCCTGGTGGCTCAGAGGTTAAAGCGTCTGCCTCCAATGCGGGAGACCTGGGTTCAATCCCTGGGTCGGGAAGATCCCCTGGAGAAGGAAATGGCAATCCACTCCAGTATTCTTGCCTGGAGAACCCCATGGACAGAGAAGCTTGGTAGGTTACAGTCCACGGGGTCGCAAAGAGTCGGACACGACTGAGCGACTTCACCTCACCTCACCTCTTTTATTAAAGTAGAGATGCTTGTTCTAATTTCTCTTCTAGTCTGCCTATTTCCACAAGAACAATTATGAGACTTTCTTTAGGTAATTTTAATATTTTCTGTAAAATTCTCCTAAATGTGAAGATTGAAACTCATTTGAAGTGGCCAGGAAATAATTTTTTCTGTATATCCCAAATTTCCTCTCCATGTTGGTTCTACAGTTTCCACTTTAAAGAATGTTTCTCCTTAATAAGGAAAGCAAGACAAAATCAGATTGAAGTGACATTACTATTATATCATCTCTTCATTCATCAAAATTAAGAAAGCAATTTGTTTTGATTTTCCCAATATTTGGGTTACCTAAGTGGTTTTAACTTGGTCTCTTTTCATTTTTGATTTATGGCTATTGTCTTACTGTTTATGAATGTACAAGAATTTTTCAGTTACTCTGAATGTTTTTTTTATTCTGTTTATATTGGGATGTTTAAAGGACTACATTTTTCTTCTCATTGAAATCTTTTGTAATGGTAGATTTGCTCGTGTTATGCTGCAACTTTTATAATTTCCTACCCGGAGTACAAGTTATCTTTTATTTAGATTGCAAAGTCTGTCTTCTCACAGTCCAAGACAGTAAGTATATCCAATGAACATTTTCATCATTGATAATATAAGATAGTCATTTCCATGCCATCAATTCTTATCAGTCTACCCTTGTTAGTCAAAATTAAGTGCCCAAGTAGAGGTTCCCTGTTCTAACCTTCTGAGATATTAAATTGTCACCAAGACAATTATAAATATTAATCAGGTGCTGTCTTTTTCATGATAAGTCTGCTGGTGAGTTCCTGTAATTATTCTGGCTTGGCTCTATGTCAACTTTGTAATGTGTTTTAGGAAACAGTTATTCACTTTAGTTTCCTTTTTATGTGCTCGGTCATTTGTCATCTATTTTTTTTTTTAATCATTCATGTTTATCAAAGGTCTTTCATAATAACTTTTATGGATTTCCACACAAGTATAAAATTTTTTGCTATTTGATGATTTTTCCATTTTTTTCTATTTCTTTTAGATAAAATAGGTTTTTTCACTGCCATACCCCAGTCAAAACTTCCATCCCACAAGTTTCTGGTGATATCTAGGAAACTACGTGACTTCTTGATGCTAAAATTTTTGATTCAATTTATTCTCTATTTCTCGCTTACCAGCATCAATTATTGTTTGCAAGTGTTAAGGACTGAATCCTTCAACTTCATTTTTTCTCATCTGTACAGAGGAATGATAATATTGATCTCAAAATACATTTATAAGGATTAAATGAGACAATGAGGGTCTAGTGCTCAGCCTGACTTTCTCGATACACAGTAGAGTTTCTGTAAGGACAGCTCTCTTACCTGTGAAGCCAAGGCTGAATAAGCCATCATTCTCATGTTTTAGTGATAGAGAAGTTTACATCATCACACACACAGTGGTGATGGCCGATTACCTCCAGTTTTGTTTAATTTGAATTTCTCTGAAACCTGTGCTTGTAGGGGCTGTGTAGTCACACAAGTTTTCTATGCGTTTAAGAATATAAAATAATAAACTGAACTGAAGGGCTAGTCAGAAATATAGATGTAAGAAATGCAAATTCTGTGGGTCAGAAAATATTTTGAATGAAGGTTTAAAATTGTTTGCAAAATTACAGGAATGGTGATTTTATTAATCATAATTCACTGTATTTTATTAGTTTCTAATAAAATTGAACAAAACACACCAAATACTTTAAAGTTTTCTCCATAAATATCAGGTAAGACTTTTGACATTTTCAAACCTTTACCTCTGTATGTAATTGATATACATATGTTGGCTGAACACAGATTTCTGAGAATAGAGAAAACAATATTTTAATTCCAATAATATTTGAAAGTTTGACCAATATATTAAAATATTATTCATAGTATATTTTAGTTTTATTTTGCATGATCAAACACTAATGATTGCAAATATGTGTTTTCTTATACAAAAATTAAATATTCTTAACTTTAGATATTGGTGATTCTTACAAATACAAAATTCTCTTAACATAGAAGTATGTGAAATGAAGATAACTCAATTTTCCACACAAACTCAGCCATACAATGTGGATAAGATTGTTTTGCATTGAAGAGTAATTTTTAATCTGAATTAGTTAGAAAATTTCTTGCCATCTCTCATTTCCTATGAAAATATAGTTTATATTGGTTGAAACAGATTACATTGATTGAAAGCTTAGTAAATAGTGAACCATAGGAACTATTTTTACCACATAATTAGTTTGTTTCACTGACCTTTTATCATTACCTGATGAATAAAGACAAACGTGCATCATTCATTCACTCACTCGTTCAACGAACACCTAGAAGATAGAGTATTATGTTCCATTTAATTTTTTTAATATTAATATGCCTAAATTTTTTGTTTACATTACATGAGAACTCATCCAAAAATACTCCTCTGCCTTTCTATCAAATTACTTTAAATTTGTCTAATTAGTTTTAGCAAATTAAGAGATTCTTAAAACGCTTCTATAACAATATTGGCAATTCAGTTTACATTTCTATATAGGTCACATTTTTTGCATTGGCACCACCCTTTTAAATACAATAATAATCAGACCACTTTAAATACATCATTTGTAGGTACTGACAATTTGTTTTATTTATCCAGAAGAAGGGCTTTTAGTTTAAGCGAGCTGACACATTTAAGGCCTCTTTCACTCCATTTAATGGTTGCATCTGACTGGAGCAAGAATGATGGCAAAGATCTTGACCTTGAAACACTGGTTGAATTAGAGGATTCAAGTGGATGATAGAAGTTGTAGCTGGGTTGAAGTGAGGGCCAAACAAGGTGGGGATAAATGCTGCAGGGGGCAAGGGCTGAAATGTTATGTGAGATGGGTGGAAGGGAGTAGCGGTGACTAAATGCAGGGGATGACCTGCTAAGAAAGTGGGCTGTGCAGGGATGATGGTTGGGGTCAAAGGTGAAAACGTGAATGGATTGAAACGCGGCTGGGAAAGAGGATGTAGATGAGCTATAGGGAGATGACCGTTATGGGCATTTATGGAAGCAGAAACAATATGCTGCAGGAAAGTGTGGTGGATGGTGGTTATAGAAGCCTGCTGGTGACCTGGAACTGTCTGTCCAGTGGAGAGCGAAGAAAAAGCGGCGGGCCCTGCACCAGGCAAAACTCGAAGATGCTTTGATAGGAGCTGTTTCTGCATATGCTGCTGGGCTTGTAGCTGTAGGAGCTGATATTTATCTATTTCATCAGGAGAAAATGTTATGGGCTGTTGAATTAATGGAGGAGAGAGAGATTTATGACACACTTCTAAGTCATCTGCTATTTTGTCATGCTTCTGCATAGTTCTGTCATAGTAAGAGTTTATGTTCCCCTCTGTCTGATTCATTTGCATGCTTCCATCCTGTAAGTCGAGATTCATATCGTTCTCTTTGGTCTCCATTGAATCAGTAATACCACTATATCTATTAGATGGAAAAGCACCAGGGAAACCATTTGGTACTGGGTGACAGCTTTGAATAGAAGGTTGGACTTCACTAATTACTGATTTTGGTTGTTCTTTTGTTGGGTTCTTTTTCAGGTTTAGTGAGTGAGATTCTGCTACTACATGAATTATACCTTTAGAAAGATGATTATCACAATCAGTGCCCACTAAAACAGTAAAATCATTTGTTGGGGAACTTTTGACTTTGTTTTTATCAATAGTTCTTTGCATTGCACTGCCTTTATCCTTTCTTCTTCTGCTTTTGTTTGGTGTTTTTTCAGGCAAAGGCAATGAAGGTCTGTTACAGCCTGGTGGTGTAAATGGAATTACACATTGGATTTGTGAAAGAGTCTCTGATTCATTTTTACAGCTGTTTGATGAGATCTCAAACTGAATTGATTGTTCCTGACATTTCTTGGCTTGTATTCTTTCTAAAAGGCTTTTGGCTGTCAGGGAGGTCCTCTCTCCTTCTATAGGGTTCAACTCTGTGGTATCTGAAGGGCTTCTTGAACAGTTCCTTAGAAGGTAGCTGACATTCCCAGAGTTACACTGCATGGGTTTTACTTTTCCCAGATCACAAATATGAGGGCTGTCCAAAGATTGTTGATTCCTTTTACTTTTGTTTAAGTAATACATTTTCTCTCTTGAGTGAGAGCCCAATCTGCTGTGCTGAGGTCCCTGGCAATTAGGTGGATTTTCACTGTTTCCAGCACAAGAAACCTGTGAGCTAAAATCACACTGGGTGATTCTTTTGGATTTTTGCCATGAAAATTGTTGATTTTTGCCCAGTTTATGTTTTTCTCTGCAATGACCATAAGCATGTTTTGAATATTTTTCATTTTTAATTGATTCCCACAATTTGCAGCTCCTGCCTCTCTCGGTTTCAGACCGTGAGCAGTCACTCTTTGCTAGTTCATCGGACAAGCAGAGACAACTGTGCTTTCGGCGTTTCCGTTTGTGCCTTTCAACCGAGTTATGTTCTCGTTTGCAAAAGCAGAGCAAATTACCTCTGTCATGTCCACTGGACCCATGATTGGAATAAGAACTTCTCAAGCTGGATGTACTGACATGGGATGTGTCTGAAGGGCTAGAACATCTATTCAGAGACACCTTCGGAGAACTTATCTTGTAACTTGCTCTTCCACATCCAGAAACTCCGCTGGTCATACTGATGTAGTTACTATTCAAAATCACACTGAAATCCTTCCCATGGTCACTGTGATCCCTTATTGTGTAAGGACTAGGCTTCCAGGTGAACTGATTCCCTTCTTCAACATCCAGATGAGGATCACAAGAAATCAGTTTATGCTTTTTCATCCTAGAGATGCAAGGAGAAAAAGATAGGCCCTTGTTTGCATCATTTAGAATTACCCTTTGGCAGCTTTGCCAATGGGCCCTTGAAGGTTCTTGAAGTTCATTACCACCATTTTTATTGTTTCCTACACAATTCTTTAGAGAGATATCAAGGTAAGCAGGCACTTCAGGATTTTTCATTTCCAAATCGCTTGCACTAAAATTACGTTCACTCATACTGGGCTCAGAATTGTTGCAGCCCAAATTATATTTCCTCTGGAAATTTTCCCAATCTGGATTAGCTATCCTCATCTTTGGTTTCAGAGACTGATTATCTTCTTGGATCAATTTTTGTTGGTCTTTAATTAAACCTGAGACTTGATTCTCCATTGTAGTCTTCATTTCTGAGGGCTCTTTCTGCAATTCTGTTTTTAAATCCTCTGGATCACGGCAATCCTTTGTGTTTCGAGAAAGCTTAAAATCAAAATATAATGGGTTGCAGCCATAAGAGATACAGGGCTCTGTTTTTGTAAAGAGAAGAAGTTCTGTTGGCCATTGGAGAGTGGTATGGCCATCCTTGCTTTTTACATGGAGAAAAGGCAATGCTTTGGACTTCACATCATGGGGATATGCTTCTCTTATAAAACTTTGGGCATTTCTGCTAACTCTTTCTGTTTTATCTAACGATTTTTCTCTCTTCTCCTTTCTGGAGTTGGGATTCAGATGAACTGAACTGCTTTGTTCGCTTGGCTCTCTTGATGGAAAGTCATCCAGACATTCAAACATCCTGGCATCACTATGCTTGTAAATGTTTGTTGGGCTAGAGGAAACATTGGCTTGGCATGAGTGATTAATGTGGTTTTCTGAAGTGTTCTTCAATGTATTTCTAGTTTCCTTTGCTCTGCTGGAAGGAGTAAAATCCACATCTGAAAGATGAATGTTAGATTTACTGAATGAAGCATGAATGCCAATCGAACTTTCCAGCATTTCATCAACAAAGTCATTCTTGTCTTGCAAAATTTGAGAGTTTATGGAGAGGGTATTGTGTAAAATACTTCCCAGATGGTCTGATGGGATGTTTATATCTCTTTCCGTAGTGAGATGTGTATCTTCATTTGCAAACCTGCAGCACATGCATTTCTCTGCGGTTGATTTTCTTTTGTAGATGGGTGACTTATTACAATCGTGGGTTTCTTCCGTGTTCTCACTGAAAACTGATGCTGAAGATTCTAATTTTAGATGCACTTTTTTGGAAAAAGAAAATGACACTCCCGTCCTATGATTTGCATTGCTGAGATCTGAGGATGCTTGTGGTACCCTATTTCCAAACAAACGGCGTCGGTCTGTTTGCAACTGGTGTCGATTTGCTGTGGTGGACCGCTGCTTATCAGCAATGCTTCTGGAGAGATTCTTTCCTTTAAGGAGAAGCGCATTCTTCATGCCTGTTATCTTTCTACCATTCTTAACTGGGAAAATTCCTTGCTGAAGTTGTTTTTCTATAGCTACTTTGGGAGCTTTGTATGCTGGTCCATTTCCAGAAACACTGTAAATAAAACAAATAGTTAAATGATTAAGACATCAGATTTGGAATCTTATCTATATATGAACACTTCATAGTGTATGATGATGGGTTCTGACACTATTTTTGAAGTATGTCTATTGCAATATAACAATTTCACTGCATTTATGTAACAGTATCTCTACGTTTTATAGTAGCTATTTCTAAAATGCTTTGCTTAAGTCAGTTTTTTTGAAATTAGCAAAAAGCAATAGCAAGTGAATATCTTATGCTAGTGCTGCTAAAGAAAATAAAGCATTGTATTTATATCACAATATGTCCCCCAGAGACTACTAATTCTTTGGAATATAGATTTAACCTTATTTTGCAGAGTTTTCCAATCGGTGCCTTCACTTAAATAGGATTAAAAAAATGGAAATGAAAGTCACTTCCAAAGTATAAACATATCTCTTTTATTCACTTTTTTAGTTTAAAGTTCAGTTCAATTCAGTCGCTCAGTTATGTTCGACTCTTTGCGACCCCATGGACTGCAGCAGGCCAGGCTTCCCTGTCCATCACCAACTCCCGGGGCTTTTCAAACTCATGTTCATTGAGTTGGTGATGCCAAGTTCAAGCACTATATAATTTTTGTTTCCTCAGTCTTAAAATCCCTTCATGTTTGTTTTCTTATGAAACAGGGTAATTAGTTCTGTCTTTATGACTTGTCACTAATTTGATCAATTCTAAGAAAGTAACACACATTTTTACATGCCACCTCAATGTCTTCAATTAGTCTGAAACTCTTTTTTTAGCTTCTTATTCATCAAAATATTTTCCTTTTATCTTTTTTTGCATATATATCTTTTATCTTTTGACAGATTTTTAAAGATTATTCTTTTGAGCTTGACTAGCAATTCAATCAGAAACTAGAAAGGGTGATACATAAAATAGACGAAACTCTTTAGATTAAAATTTTCTCTAATGTTCTGTGAAACACCTACTACAAAACAAATCTTATTGCAGGGGAAAGCAAAACAAATTGCATCATTGTGAGCTGGCTTTGTTTTCCTTTTTCTTGCTTTGAGCTAACTTGCTTTCAGCTGCTTTGCTTGTTGGTTTTGGGCTGGCTTTCTTTTCCTTTTTTATTTTCCCTCCACACTTTTGGACATGCTTTGTTGGCCTTTTCCTATTTTAGATTTTTACTTCATTTTTATGCAGTCATTTATTGCTTGAGCAAATAGTACTAAAAAAACAGATATCTTTTTCACATGTAGCATAAATTCTAATGGGGAGGAGTCCTTTCCTAGCCTTTGTTCTGACAAATTCTTTCTTATTGCTCTTACTTAACTATTTGATCAACTGCCATAGAACTCTGGTGTCATGACATTCCTTGTGTTCACCAAATTTTATTGCTTTCCTTCACTGTCTTTATATGTTTAATATTACAGAGACATATTTAATTAGCCTACTTTTATTCATATTGAAACAAATCCACTTGTGTATTTGCATGATTTTATAAATTTTACTTTTTATGTATACATATTTTGTTACACTTATTTCAAACAATGAACTATGTATATATACATAATTTACATGTATACATATTATTATATATATACATATACATATATGTGGGGCTTCCCTGATAGCTCAGTTGGTAAAGAATCCACCTGCAATACAGGAGACGCCAGTTTGATTCCTGGGTTGGGAAGATCCGCTGGAGAAGGGCTAGGCTACCCACTCCAGTATTCTTGGGCTTCCCTAGTGGCTCAGCTGGTAAAGAATCTGCTTGCAATACAGGAGACTTGGGTTTGATCCCTGGGTTGGGAAGATCCCTTGGAGAAGGGAAAGGTTACCCACTCCAGCATTCTGATCTGGAGAATTCCATGGGCTATAGTCCACGGGATCACAAAGAGTTGGACATGATTGAGCAAATTTCACTTTCACACTCACATGTACATATATGTATATGTATTTTGTTATACTTAATACATACAAATAATTATGTGTATATCTCACTTTACCAAGCTATAGTTACAAATTGATTTCTTTTGGTTAATTTTATCCAGCATTTCTTGGAACTTATAATTACACTTCTTCAGCTCAGATACATTTTCTTCTCTGATTTATCTGATTATTGCCCTTCCCTGTCCTAGTATCTTATCCTGGAATTTATACATCAAATTTATTTGCTCTCATGACTATATACTTTGGTCCTATTGCTTATATTAATACTCTAGTTCTTTTAGTATCTTGTTTTAGTTCAGAAAAAGAATTTGTTTTTAATTTCTATTTTATGGATTCAATAGTTTTCAATGTCCAATCTGTTGTTTATTATATCCATATGGATTTTGTCTGTCTCTTATACACATCTCTGCCTTTATCCTTTCTTCTTCTGCTTTTGTTTGGTGTTTTTTCAGGCAAAGGCAATGAAGGTCTGTTACAGCCTGGTGGTGTAAATGGAATTACACATTGGATTTGTGAAAGAGTCTCTGATTCATTTTTACAGCTGTTTGATGAGATCTCAAACTGAATTGATTGTTCCTGACATTTCTTGGCTTGTATTCTTTCTAAAAGGCTTTTGGCTGTCAGGGAGGTCCTCTCTCCTTCTATAGGGTTCAACTCTGTGGTATCTGAAGGGCTTCTTGAACAGTTCCTTAGAAGGTAGCTGACATTCCCAGAGTTACACTGCATGGGTTTTACTTTTCCCAGATCACAAATATGAGGGCTGTCCAAAGATTGTTGATTCCTTTTACTTTTGTTTAAGTAATACATTTTCTCTCTTGAGTGAGAGCCCAATCTGCTGTGCTGAGGTCTATGATTAAAGGTTTAATCTTTGCTGTCATACTTCCATTTACAATTTCACTCTCTCCTCTAGAATAATTTTTAGTTTATTTCTGTATTTTTACCTAATTATTTTTATCTATAATTTAGAAATGACATTAGTTACCCTTTAGTTCTTATTAATGGATTTGTCCATTTCAATAGTTCTCCCAAATCCAATGCTTGATAACTCAACACATGCATAATTTAATTCTCTCCTGGGCAAAAAGTACACTTTTCAAATAGGAAGCAAAGCATATCAAAATAACATGATTTCTTTAAGCGATGTAATTTCCTAGTGTTGCACATTATCCAGCTCTTATATAAAGAATGTCATACTCTCAGAAACAATGGTCACAACTTTTAAAATTTGAAAAAAAATCTCCATATCAAGATGCATTAGACTTATACATAGTAGAAATTTATGAACAGAGTGAATCTCTTTTCTCTCCCAATAAGAGAATTAATTTTACTGAAGAATCGTGTTGTGTTGATCTACCTAAGAGGTTGCTAAGGTTGACTGCCCTTTATAACATTCATTAATAATGTTCTGTTATCATTTTTAAAAAAGTAATCTTATTCAAATATTCTTACTACCTGTAAATTCATCTCTCCTCTCCATAGGGTCATGGAAAAATTCTGTTATCTATGTCATCTTACTCAGAAGCCCTCATTATGAGAACAAAGGACAAAGAAGGGTTATTTGAGGAGAAGTGACAGATGACTTTTTTCACTTGTTAATTCAGTTGCCAAAATGAAAATATTTAATAATGCTATGAACAGACCTCCCTTAGGGCAAGTGGCTACTAATCTGAGAGAACAGTTGTCTGGAGGGCAGATGGTGGGTAATAGAAAAAAAAAAAAAAGAAGTAATTTTTCTAGTTCCAAGTTCTGTATCTGGGAAGCTGAACACCTATCATTTCCTAACAATATGATCAGATTGGGACCCAGAGAGCCTAACTATTCTATGGAAGAAAATGCCTAGTTTTGTTTCATTTAGTTCTTGCCTGGAGAATCCCAGGGACGGGGGAGCCTCATGGGCTGCCGTCTATGGGGTCGCACAGAGTCGGACACGACTGAAGCGACTTAGCAGCAGCAGCAGCATTAAGATTTCCAAAGGCAGCTCAACCACAATAGAGTTTATCATTTATTTTAATTTTCAAGACACTTCCTAGATAACTCTGTATACTTAGAACTTTTAAATAAAAGCATCATCGCCATCATTGTCCTCTCCATCAAGGCTCCTCTGATCCTTTGTCTACTTCCAAAAGAAAATAAGGAATGAGTGAGGAGAAATGTCAAGTGTGACAACTTTCATAATAACAAAAGAGTCAAAATTCTGTACATTAAGACTACTCCTATTTTTATTCTTGTTGTGTGACTTTAAAGAACCTATCTAAAGGGTCTCTCTACAGTGAGACTTGCCCTGCTTTTATAATTTGACTTTTTGTACTTCATAATTAATCATCCAGGAATTAACACATTCCCTCAATTATCTCCTACATACCATCCTAATGACCATTAGATCTTTCCTTCTAAGCCCTGCTTTGACAAGATATACTGTCTGATATCTTACTAACAATATGTTTGATCTTCATTGTGTTGACAAGTAATAAGTTCAGTACCAGTTATGTGTCCTGTTTCTGTGATTGCATGTGCCCTAAAAATATGCATTTTTGTATTAACCTCATGGTCTTCTAACCTTTATTATTTTTTTCTTTATACCAAATTTTTCACTTATTTTTTAATATTATCTTTTTTATATCTTTATAAGCAAATTAAAATATTCTAAATAGTGACAAAAATACTTGAGTACTTGCAAAGTGAATGCTAACTGAAACTTAATTCAAAATTGATCCTAAAAAATATTTTCTTAAAAGTAAATATGAGGTCTAATATTTTATGCTATTATAATTGAGTCATTCACTCCCAAGTTTACTGTATATTGTTTCTCATTTAAACAATAGGAGTTTAAATTTTGGCACAGAACTACAAATGTCACAATTCACCAGCTTGCTGTCAGCTACATTAATTAGCTACATTAGTGTTCTACATTATGATTCATATGAACACAAATCACAATCTGCAAATGTAATTGAGCTCCAGGTAATAATCTCCTTACTACAAAACATTCAGGAGTTTCAAGCTCATGTAAAACTGCTATTTTTCAGCTACAAGAATGTATCAGTGTAATGCTTGTTACAGTTATCAATTTAAATGGCACCATGTGGTAAATTTAACTGCATTAATTATGTCTTGTTTCTCATACAGACAATGATAGTGCCATTTATTCTAGTTTCAGGTGTGTACAGAGGAATGTACAGATTTATTTCCTCTCCCAGAAGATGCATTGTTACTTATGATTTTTAAAAATTAACATTTCAAGACAAAATAACTGTGAAGCACTATAGAGATACATAAGATACATACAAATCACCTGGATACAATAAATGCCTGTATATTAGAATCATTCTTGGATTGTTTCATTAAAGAACACATTAACAATATTAGGCAAGAAAAAACCCAGATGTCAAACTCATTAATTTATAACCCTTTAGCTATTAGGAATATGTACCTTCAGATATATCTGTTGATTAATTATAATTTGTTTACATTGTTTAGAGAACCAAAAAAATATATCCTTGAAATTTCCTGAGAAGCTGAAGAGGGTTTTGAACCATCTGAGGCACCTTGAATTCTTACCATTCAGACTGCTGCCTTAACTCAGCCAGCTGATGAAGTCGCTTAAGCGCTTTTTCTTGTTTCTTTTCATCTTTCCATGACTTGGAAGCTACATTTCGAGCAAATTCACGCTGCTTTAATTCTTTCAGTCTCTGTGGACAAAGAAGTAAAACAGAAAGGATGCTATAAATAAGTAATATGTCTCTTTTCCATCCAAAAGCTTCATTATTAAACTTGGTCCAGGGTACAGAGGTTACTTTCTGGATAGGGAAGCACCTTCTCCATCAGTTCTCTTCTCTGCTCCAAGATCAACTTAGTTGTCAACTGGGATATTTATCAAAGCTTGTCACAATCACTACAGAATTGTACTGCAAGCTGGACCCCAGTCCTTACCAGGACCACCCTGGGTATGTAATTGCAATCATCTCTGTGCCTGTGAAAACATAAATGAAGGATACTGTGCCATATATGAATGGGTATAAAGGCAGAGAAAGGTATGCAATGTACTTTCTTCCATGCAATGTCACCAGCTCTCTCACTTATAAAACATAACTACTCTTACTCCTGAAAATTGCTGTGATGAAATACACTGGGTAAAATGAGCTTATTTCAGTAAATAAATCTGTTATTGTGTAAGATTTGCTCTAAATGCAATTCTTAATTCATTTTTTCTCTCATGGAGATATTTATCCAACTCTGATTTCTATATTGTATCCAGGAGGACAAGAATGGGTCAGGGATTTAAATTCAGGATAGGGGTTTGGCCTACAACTTCTTTTAATTAATCTTGTCTCTAAAAGAATTGCCTTATGTGAAGACTGAATGCTACTCATTACCTGTTTGGATCACTACTTCAGAATATGCCATTGCGCTTAGTCGCTCAGTTGTGTCCAACTCTTTGCAATCCCATGGACTATATCCCGCTAGGCTCCTCTGTCCATGGAGATTCTCCAGGCAAAAATACTGCAGTGGGTTGACATGCCCTCCTCCAGGGGATCTTCCCAACTCAGTGATTGAATACAGATCTCCCACATTGTAGGCAGATTCTTTTACCACGTGAATCTCCCACATTGCAGGCAGATTCTTTTACCACGTGAGCCACCAGGGAAGCCTAATGATAATGAACAAATTGAGATACAGCCACAATCAAATGAGCATCTTGAAGTTTGGGGCTTAATCCTGATTTAAAAGTATATTTAAAGAGTAGCCCTCTTAACCCATATAAAATGATTTTAAACTGCCTGAAATCTGTGTCATTTAATCTTTATTTCCCAAATAAAGTATAAAAAGACATTTTCCATGAAAGGCAAAATAGGCAATTACATTATGGTAGACTATTTCTCACCTACAGAATAAGGACCAAGACCTTTAATGATCATTAGTTTCCTTTTTGAAAGGGAACGTGTTCAGAGGAGACTGTAGTCAAATCACTGTTCCCAGGCTAAGTATTTAAGGAGGGAAACAGAATACTCTGTCAAAGAAAATATTCTGAGCAGAAAGAGCAAGAGTTTCACAGAACTAGAAACAACCACAGAGAGAAAAGCAGAGTCAACCTAAATATGGTTTTTGACAAATGCTTCAGGGCCTTTAAAAAACAGAAGACTTCAAAAAATAAAATTATGGCCCAGGTGTTATCAGGAAAAAAAAAAAATGGATCAACAACTCTCTAGAGCTGATAACACTCTAGAGTTGCAAGACCTAAACCTTAAAGGCTAGCCTTGGTCAGAAGACTTGAGAGGCTTATAAAAATCCCCATTTCTACTTACCCTCCTACTCTCACCTCCTCAGCCCCCATATGCATAATTATCTAGTTACTGGTTTAGTTATGAGCAAAGACATTTTGGAAATTGCCCAGCATAATATAAGAGACCACAGAGAATGCAGTTCAACTGAGTGAAAAAGAGACCGTGGCTACTTTAATAAGAGGAGAGGGATTTATTTTATTCTTTACTCTTAATTACTACTGAACATAAAATACTCTACGATATATTTCTTTAATATTTGATATTCAGTTCAGTTCAGTCGCTCAGTCGTGTCCAACTCTTTATGACCTCATGAATAGTAGCACGCCAGGCCTCCCTGTTCATCACCAACTCCCGGAGGTCACTCAGGCTCATGTCTATCGAGTCGGTGATGCCATCCAGCCATCTCATCCTCTGTCGTCCCCTTCTCCTCCTGCCCCCAATCCCTCCCAGCATCAGGGTCTTTTCCAATGAGTTAACACTTTGCATAAGGTGGCCAAAGTATTGGAGTTTCAGGTTCAGCATCATTCCTTCCAAAGAACACCCAGGACTAATCTCCTTTAGGATGGATTGTTTGGATCTCCTTGTAGTCCAAGGGACTCTCAAGAGTCTTCTCCAGCACCACAGTTCAAAAGCATCAGTTCTTCGGCGCTCAGCTTTCTTCACAGTCCAACTCTCACATCCATACATGACCACAGGAAAAACCATAGCCTTGACTAGATGGAACTTTGTTGGCAAAGTAATGTGTCTGCTTTTTAATATGCTCTCTAGGTTGGTCATAACTTTCCTTCCAAGAAGTAAACGTCTTTTAATTTCATGGCTGCAGTCACCATATGCAGTGATTTTGAAGCCCAGAAAAATAAAGCCTGATACTGTTTCCACTGTTTGACCATCTATTTCCCATGAAGTGTTGGGACCGGATGCCATGATCTTCGTTTTCTGAATGTTGAGCTTTAAGCCAACTTTTTCACTCTCCTCTTTCACTTCCATCAAGAAGCTTTTTTAGTTCCTCTTCACCTTCTGCCATAAGGGTGGTGGTATCTGCTTATCTGAGGTTATTGATGTTTCTCCCGGCAATCTTGATTCCAGCTTGTGTTTCTTCCAGTCCAGCATTTCTCATGATGTACTCTGCATATAAGTTAAATAAGCAGGATGACAATATACAGCCTTGACATACTCCTTTTCCTATTTGGAACCAGTCTGTTGTTCCATGTCCAATTCTAACTGTTGCTTCCTGATCTGCATACGGGTTTCTCAAGAGGCAGGTCAGGTGGTCTGGTATTCCCATCTCTTTCAGAATTTTCCACAATTTATTGTGACCCACACAGTCAAAGGCCTTGGCATAGTCAATAAAGAAGAAATAGATATTTTTGTGGAACTCTCTTGCTTTTTTTGATGATCCAGCAGATGTTGGCAATTTGATCTCTGGTTCCTCTGCCTTTTCTAAAACCAGCTTGAACATCTGGAAGTTCACAGTTCACGTATTGCTGAAGCCTAGCTTGGAGAATTTTGAGCATTACTTTACTAGCGTGTGAGAGGAGTGCAATTGTGCGGTAGTTTGAGCATTCTTTGGCATTGCCTTTCTTAGGCAACTATGGACGGAGGTTCATGACATTGTACAGGAGACAGGGATCAAGACCATCCCCACGGGAAAAAAAAATGCAAAAAAAGCAAAATGTCTGTCTGATGAGGCCTTACAAATAGCTCTGAAAAGAACAGAAGCAAAAAGCAGAGGAGAAAAGTAAAGATATAAACATTTGAATGCAGAGTTCCAAAGAATAGCAAGGAGAGATAAGAAAACCTTCCTCAGGGATCAGTGCTAATAAATAGAGGAAAACAACAGAATAGGAAAGACTAGAGATTTCTTCAAGAAAATTAGAGATACCAAGGGAACATTTCATGCAAAGATGGGCTTGATAAAGGACAGAAATGGTCTGGACCTAACAGAAGCAGAAGATATTAAGAGGTGGCAAGAATACACAGGAGACTGTACAAAAAAGAGCTTCATGACCAAGATAATCACGATGATGTGATCATTCACCTAGAGCCAGACATCCTGGAATGCAAAGTCAGTTGGGCCTTAGGAAGCATCACTATGAACAAAGCTAGCGGAGGTGATGGAATTCCAGTTGAGCTATTTCAAATCCTGAAAGATGATGCTGTGAAAGTGCTGCACTCAATATGCCAGCAAATTTGGAAAACTCAGTAGTGGCCACAGGACTGGAAAAGATCAGTTTTCACTCCAATCGCTAAGAAAGACAATGCCAAAAACTGCTCAAACTACCAAACAATATTTGATATTACTAGGATATAAATCCTGAATAGCCTATGAGAGGAAACCTGTTCTCATGTACTCACAACATCTGATGAATCTCATTATTCAAATCTTGTTTGAAATTTCCAGGTTTACCTAGTTCTTTCAATAATCTTTTAGATTCCAATATTGTACTCCTATTTCTGAGTTACAGAGATGATTGAGAATTTTGTCTCATTCATCTACAACAAATACTGTTAATTTCTACTATATACTGCAGATATAGAAATGCACAAATCAACTATATTTCCCTCAAGGGAGAAACAAGTGAACAGACATTTTTATAATATGGTATTGAGATGTTTGGGGCTGGTGCACTGAGACGACCCAGAGGGATGGTATGGGGAGGGAGGAGTGAGGGGGGGTTCAGGATGGGGAACACATGTATACCTCTGGTGGGTTCATGTTGATGTATGGCAAAACCAATACAATATTGTAAAGTAATTAGCTTCCAATTAAAATAAATAAATTGTTCACGGGAGATGTGTATAAGAGACAGGGGTGGGGGTGGAGAATTGCTGTGTTGAGGAAATCAGCAAAGCTAAAATATTTTAACGAACACAGAATACTAGAAAATGACCTGAAGTCACAGTCTTGTCTTGACCAAAGCTGAGTGCTCAAGACTACACAGGGAAATCCCTGCAGAGTTCTGCAGAGGGGGCCCTTCAAATTTCAGCATATTCATCAGCACTACATGTGTGTAAGACAACTATTCCAGGCCAAGAAAATAACCACCTTAAATAACTAAAGGAAACAATGCCTAGCATTCATACAGAACCAGAAATAGTGCCTGTTGTTGCCAACAAAATTGGAAAAGCTCTTGGGACACTGAGTAGAGAATTCGGGGAGTCTTGCTTCAGCAGAGAATAATTAGCCACATATTGAGCACTACTTTATATTTGCCTAAGAAATGATTTTTATCATTTTATCAAAGCTAAAAGTATAAAACTGATTCCAAGCAACTAAACTGCATTTCAGAACCAAACTCAAGAATATTTATAAAAATATACTTTCACAAACAAGGAAAAATAAATGACACCTAATCAAAGATTTTTAGGCATGCAAAGAAGTGAGAAAACACATCCAAAAATGAGAAAGTCAACCAATCAAAACTGATACAGAACTGACACAGATGCTAGAATTGGCAGAAAAGTATATTAAGACAGTTATAACTACATACCATATATTCAAAAAAGAAAAGAGACAGTGGACAAATGTGTGGTTGGAGTCTCTGAAGTAAGAGGAGGGGATATTTGAAAATACAGTGGGTGATAATATTTCAAAATTTCTGAAAACTATAAATATACAGATTCTCTTCCCTATCCCCTAAAAAAAACTTCCAACACAAGTGATGTGAAGACAACTACACCGAGGCTCAGCATAATGAAATTTTTCAAAGCCAGCCAGGAAAAAAGTGAAAATTAAAAAAAAAGTATCCAGAGAGAAAAGACATATTTCTGTACAGAAGAATGAATATGAGGATGGCAGAATTCTCATTAGAAACAAGCAATTGAGGATATAGTGGAGCAACATTTTCAAATTTCTGAAAGAAAATTTAAAACTTTTAAAAATCAAATTCCAGACCCAGTGAACATATTCTTTAAAAAAGGTGAAATAGAGATGATATCAGACACTAAAATCTGAAAGAATTCAACAGAAAACCACATGATAAAAAATGTAAAAGAATATCATTGGACAAAAGGAAAATATTAACAGGTAGATGGATATATATATACATATATATCTTCAAAAAACAATGGATGGATATATATATATACAAAAAACAATGACACCAGAAATAGTAACCATAACGATGACTAAGACATCTGGACAGTTTTACAAGGTCAGTGGGTGGAGCCTTTTCTAAAGGAGAGGACAGAAAAAGGAAGCATGTTGAGTACATTCCTCATCTTGTGTTGAATAATTTATAATGTTTCATGGAAATACTTTTATTTTCTGTGAATTCAAGATCATATGTAACTACTGAAGAAAATAATAAATTTAGGATTAAAGCACTGATTTTTTTTCAAACTTTTCCTTGATAAATTTTATTTGAAACTTGCCCTTGGGCTTCTCTGGGAGCTCAGCTGGTAAAGAATCCACCTGCAATGCAGGAGACCCTGGTTCTATCCCTGGGTCAGGAAGCTCTGCTGGAGAAGGGATAGGCTTCCCACCCCAGTATTCTTGGGCTTCCCTGGTGGCTCAGCTGGTAAAGAATCTGTCTGCAATGAGACCTGAGCTTGATCCCTGGGTTTAGAAGGTCCCCTGGAGAAAGGAATGGCTACCTACTCCAGCATTTTTGCCTGAAGAATTCCATGGACAAAGGAGCCGGGAAGGCTACAGTCCATGGGGTCACAAAGAGTTGGACACAACTGAGCAAGTTTCATTTCTTTCACTTTTGTCTTTGGTTATTAGAACCTATCGAACCTATCGCTCAGTCATGTCCAACTCTTTGCGACCCCATGGACTGTGTAAACTACCAGGCTCCTCTGTCCATGGGATTTTCCAGTCAAGCATACTGGAGGGGGTTGCCATTTCCTTCTCCAGGGGATCTTCCCAACCCAGGGATCGAACCCAGGTCTCCTGCACTGCAGGCAGACGCTTCACCATCTGAGCCACCAAGTAGGCCCTATGATATCCTACTGCTTTCCAATATAGAGGATATCATATTTGCACTACCAAAACAAAGCATTTTCCTTTAAAACCTTCAGATAGCTGTCTGTCTGTGATGAAAATAAAAATTTGTGTTCCTCAAAATTTCTCTGTAAAACAGAATGTAACTTATACATATGTGCGTGTCATAGAACAGTAATGCTATCGGATATGTTTCTTTGTATTACAATCTCCTTATTTGCCCAGTGGAGATGATGCAGGCCCCTAACAAGTTCATTGCTGCTGCCGCTGCTGCTAAATCACTTCAGTCATGTCTGACTCTTCATGATCCCATGGACTGCAGCCTACCAGGCTCCTCTGTCCATGGGATTTTCCAGGCTAGAGTACTGGAGTGGGTTGCCATTGCCTTCTCTGAACAAATTCACTAGGCTGTTGCAAACATCAAGGAGATCATTTATGTGCCTGTTTTTAGAGATAAGTAAAACATTATGGAAAATGTCCTTATGCTGATAGCAGCTATGAGGGATTAAGTTAGATCCCTTTGGGTAAAGAATACAGAACTTCCTCTATTAGAGCTAGGTGATAAGTCCTGCCTGTTCTTTGGTTCACAGCTGGATAACCCTAGAGAAGAAAAAATAATAATAATAATTGAGATCTTTCTAAGGCTGGTAGGCATATTAAAAAAAAGAGACATTACTTTACCAACAAAGGTCCATTGAGTCAAAGCTATGGTTTTTCCAGTACTCATGTATGGATGTGAGAGTTGGACTATAAAGAAAGCTGAGCATCGAAGAATTGATGCTTTTGAACTGTGGTGTTGGAGAAGACTCTTGTGAGTGCCTTGGACTGCAAGGAGATCCAACCAGTCCATCCTAAAGGAAATCAGTCCTGAATGTTCACTGGAAGGACTGATGTTGAAGTTCAAACCCCAATATTTTGGCCGCCTCATGCGAAGAGCTGACTCATTTGAAAAAACCCTGATGCTGGGAAAGACTGAAGGCGGGAGGAGAAGGGGACAGCAGAGGATGAGATGGTTGGATGGCATCACTGACTCAATGGGCATGAGTTTGAGTAAACTCCGGGAGTTGATGGACAGGGTGGCCTGGCATGCTACAATCCATGGGGTCGCAAAGAGTGTAACAAGACTGAGCGACTGAACTGAACTGAAGGGTGGTAGGAAGCTGAATTTTCTTGCCAACAGAATCCACTGAACTGTTCAGTAGATACAGTTACATTTCAACTTGGCCTTTATTTTCCACCTATTGCCCAAGAGTTTAAAGAGACATGGTCACACCTGCCAAAGTAAGAGATAAAATGGTTTTGTCTGTGGGTAAACACAAAATCACATCTCTGCTAAACAGACTGTTTAGGTTTAACATCACTACTGAATTATGCTGGGAAAGACTGAAGGCGGGAGGAGAAGGGGACAGCAGAGGATGAGATGGTTGGATGGCATCACTGACTCAATGGGCATGAGTTTGAGTAAACTCCGGGAGTTGATGGACAGGGTGGCCTGGCATGCTACAATCCATGGGGTCGCAAAGAGTGTAACAAGACTGAGCGACTGAACTGAACTGAAGGGTGGTAGGAAGCTGAATTTTCTTGCCAACAGAATCCACTGAACTGTTCAGTAGATACAGTTACATTTCAACTTGGCCTTTATTTTCCACCTATTGCCCAAGAGTTTAAAGAGACATGGTCACACCTGCCAAAGTAAGAGATAAAATGGTTTTGTCTGTGGGTAAACACAAAATCACATCTCTGCTAAACAGACTGTTTAGGTTTAACATCACTACTGAATTTTTCCTTTCAGAAGCTGTCACTGAATAGACATGGGGAAAAGATGTCTGGATAGCATCACTGACTCAATGGACAGAAGTTTGAGCAAACTCCAGGGGACAGTGAAAGGCAGGGAAGCCTGGCATGCTGCAGACCATGGGGTCGCAAAGAGTTGGACATGACTTGGCAACTAAACAACAACAATTTTTCTTAAAAAACAACCCCAAATATGCTTCACCTTTTATCAATACCCAAATAGCTAAAATTTGAATGCTCCTCCCATATTTTTAAGTAGAAAAGGACAGCTTTATTGTTTTGCCAGGTAAAGGGGGGCATAGCTGGCTCCTGCCTAAAAAACTAAGTGCCTCAGTTCAGTTCAGTTCAGTTCAGTCACTCACTCGTGTCCGACTCTTTGCGACCCCATGAATCGCAGCACGCCAGGCCTCCCTGTTTTGAATATGCTATCTAGGTTGGTCATAACTTTTCTTCCAAGGAGTAAGCGTCTTCTAATTTCATGGCTGCAATCACCATCTGCAGTGATTTTGGAGCCCCCCAAAATAAAGTCTGTCACTGTTTCCACTGTTTCCCCATCTATTTCCCATGAAGTGATGGGACTGGATGCCATGATCTTCGTTCTCTGAATGTTGAGCTTTAAGCCAACTTTTTCACTCTCCTCTTACACTTTCATCAAGAGGATTTTTAGTACCTTTTCACTTTGTGCCATAAGGGTGGTGTCATCTGCATATCTGAGGTTATTGATATTTCTCCCAGCAATCTTGATTCCAGCTTGTGCTTCTTCCAGCCCAGTGTTTCTCATGATGTACTCTGCATATACGTTAAATAAGCAGGGTGACAATATAAAGCCTTGACGTAGTTCTTTTCCTATTTGGAACCAGTCTGTTGTTCCATGTCCAGTTCTAACTGTTGCTTCCTGACCTGCATAAAGGTTTCTCAAGAGGCAGGTCAGGTGGTCTGGTATTCCCTTCTCTTTCAGAATTTTCCACAGTTTATTGTGATCCACACAGTCAAAGGCTTTGGCACAGTCAATAAGCAGAAATAGATGTTTTTCTGGAACTCTCTTGCTTTTTCCATGATCCAGCAGATGTTGGCAATTGACCTCTGGTTCCTCTGCCTTCTCTAAAACCAGCTTGAACCTCTGGAATTTCATGGTTCACATATTGCTAAAGCCTGGCTTGGAGAATTTTGAGCATCACTTTACTAGCACGTGAGATGAGTGCAATTGTGTGGTAGTTTGAGCATTCTTTGGCATTGCCTTTCTTTGGGAATGGAATGAAAACTTAGCTTTTCCAGTCCTGTGGCCACTGCTATTATCCAAAATAGAACTCAATCAGGGAAGAGGGTAAAAGACCAGATGTCTAATATTTTCTCAAGGAAAACAGGGACATCGTTCATATCCTTGTATTTGTAAAAGGAATTTAAGAGAAATGGTAGAGAGATATTCTTCATGGTTCTGAATGGCAGCTATCTAACTTGGTCTTTGGCCAGGTTAAAAGCAGTGCAGTAAAAGACTAATGCAGAGGTCAAGGTAAAGAAAGAAAAGTATCAACAGTTCTTAGGTATCTTCTCCAACTTTCACAGTGCATTTTATTCTCTCTCAGCAATAAACAAAACAAGGCTATGGAGGTAAACTTGTTTAAATACCTTTATGAAATATGTGCAATTTAATTTTTTTCTCAGGTTCATTTTAACAGCACAAATTAAACAGTCTTTACCTCCCTACCTGCCAACAAGAGTTCTTGGCACATGCATCGCAAAAGTGGAATTCAGCTATGAATAAATAAAGAGGCAAATTGATCAGGGCAGTGAGTTTCCATGTGTTTTGAATAGCAATACTCCCAATATTATTGCTTCTGAGTCAGAACATGCCTGCAAACAGCATCCCACTCCAGTGAACACTCTCCGTTCACCTTCACTGAAGCAGAACACACATGTGAGATGAATTTACTCAAGCATATTTACGTTTTCCTCTTTGATATAGAATAATTCCTGCCATCTCTAGACTATCATCCATAGATCCCAGGGCACTTTGCAGACATTAATATTTTTCTTTACAGCAGAACAAAACCCCAATGCAAAAGGTAAAAATGATTAACCTCATATTAGATATGAAGAATCAAACACATAGAAGGTTAAATGACTTGATCCACATCAAAGAAGAGGCCAAGAAAAGAACTGTGACTTGAAAACAGGATGTCTAATCTTCATTAAAGAAAAATGAGAAGAGTTTAAAGTCTAGATACTGAAAACAGTTCCACTTTGTGAAATTAAAAGTCTTGAAATGTTTAATTAATTGCCTTGAAATGTTTTGTACCAAAATGATTTGGAAGACATTTATAGATCATTAAACAATAATTGAGAACAGGAGTGGATATAATTTGAACAGCAATATGATCATGGTATAAGAATTAAATTATGTAAAAAGTAGTATGTGTCAAAAAAATTCTCCATGTTGAAATGGGACTTTCCTTATTTCCTGTTTTTTTGCATGCCATCATTTTTACTGCAGTCTAGAAGCTGTAGAAATACAAATAGTGAAATAAGATAAAATATTATTTTTAAGTCTCCCATTTTATTTTTAAAACATTTTTATTGACATATAGTTGATTTGCAATGTTATGTTTATTTCTGTCGTACAGCAAAGTGATTCAGTTGTACATATATGTACAATTCTTTTTCATGTTCTTTTCCATTATGGTTTATCACAGGATAGTGAACATAGATCCATGTGCTACATATAGGGATATATATATATATAGATCCCTTTGTTGTTTAAAAAGCCCTTATTTAAAAGAAAATTTGGCCACCCCATGCAGCATGGAGGATCTTAGTTCCCCAAGCAGGGATTGAACCTGTGCTCTCTATAGTAGAAGTGTGGAGTCCTAAGCACTGGAGCACCTGGGAATTCACTGTGCTCAGTTGCTCATTCGTGTCCAAATTTTTGAGGCCCTAAAGACTGTAGCCCACCAGGCTCCTCTGTCCATGGGATTTCCCAGGCGAGAATATGAAGTGGGTTGACATTTCCTCCTCCAGGGAATCTTCCAGACCAAGGGATGGAACCTGTATCTCCTGCAATTCCTGCATTGGCAGGCAGATTCTTCACCCTTAGGCCACCTAGGAAGCCCTGGGTAATTCACTATCCTCCCATTTTTGAAGCTACAGTTCAGTCTACTGACCAGAAGGAGGTCCCTGGAATGAATGCATTTAAGCATGATCTCTCAATGTGATTCCCTGCTCCAAGGACCAGTCATGCCACAAGCAAGCTAAAAATAGCTGAGAAGAAATGAATCTGGGGCAGATACTCTGTCTCAAACTTCTTCACATTCCAGCACTAGGTTAAATACTTAACAACAGGATCTGGACGTTTCTTCTTACGCATGCTGGAACATGAATTTCTAGTCTCTAGATTTAATTGCTGGTACTCAGTCAACTGTGCTTCGACAATTAGGACCTGGAGATACTCATATTTGGATTCTTTGACGGGCTGAACCTGATGTTCCGAACAGACAGAGCCAAGCCTGAAGACACCACTGTCCAAATGCTAGGATAGGATGTTTCTAGATTCTAGGACAAACTGAAAATGTGGTTCATGCAGAAAATAATATTCTTTCTAACTAAAAGTAGCCTGGGATACTTCCACAGCCTACAGAGGAGCATATAACTAGGTAATTAAAGTATATGCCCCAAGCAAGGCAATCAACCATCCCCTTCCAAGGCCCATGATTCCCTGTCTTCAAATAGCAAATGGACGGCTGCAATGTTCTCATTATTTCTGAGAAGTTACCCAGCTCCTTCCATCCTCTAGATAGTATGGCCAGGATCCAAGTCAGCAGTGATACAGGCACAGATTTTCATTTGGTTTAACTGCAAGGTTTATTTTCTGCACCATGGCATAACCAAAGCTAAGGTCTGTAATGTCTTTGTAAGCCACATTAAATCAGGTAGGAATACAGCCAATACTGTATAAATATCCCTAGTGATTGCTGTTGTGAAATAATTGATAGAAATACAAAGGAAGTACTTTGGTGAGTGGGCGCTGGAATTGCTTTTTATACTGGTTTTGTAGGAGAAGTTAAAGGGCTTTCAATCTCTGCTCTTCCTGATGTTCATAGTGTGATAAGAACGTACCTGCCACGTTAGAATACTATTAATTCCCATGAACTACCTATAGATAGTATGTTCAGATTTGGAGAAATCTACAATTTCTGAAATGAGCAAATGAAAATTCATTAATTAAAGATTAAGTCTTGAGTAAACATGGATTAGACTAATACTTAGTTAATTAGACCTCAGAAAAAAATCATTTTGCATTCTATAGCAGCCTAGACCATGGAAAATAAACTCAATATGAGAAACAAAAGAGCAATTCTAGACCAGGAAAATCCACACATTTTTCTTCATGCAACAAAGTTTCAAAATTGTTTCCATAGAAAAATATTGAAAAGTGTTAGAATGTTTCACACATTATAGTCTATTTTGGAAATTACATATAATTTCTCTTAAAAATTTTATTCATGCCAGAAAGTGCTCAAATATTTTATAAAGCCCTTTCTTTTATAAATACTTCCAAATATCAAAATACAGAGTTAGAATGGGTATCAGGAGATTTTGGTTATCAGGAGAGTTAGAATGGGTATTGAGAGAAAAATCATTATGGAGATTTTTCTGTGAGGCTAATTTTTATTTCTAACACTCCCAGTTACATGTGTAGAAGACCAAGGAATTAAAAGAAATTATTCTTAAATATAAAGAGAATTAATCACATTCCTTTTGGGGATATTTTAGGAAATAAATGTTTCTGCACCAGGTTCTAGGAGTCTCAAAAGAAAATCTTAAGAAATCCCATGGACAGCCTCTGCCCTCCTGGAAGACTGCTCTGTTTCCATCATGACACAATCTTTATTTAGCAAGTTATTATCTGCTCTGTAGCTTTATTTCCCAGCTGTTTGACGCCTCCATGGTCAACTCCTCCTAGTTCAGTTCATAAAGAAAACTTGACCTAATGTACTCTGACCCAGCTCTCCAGCTGTTTCTTTAAGAGCAATTTCTTGTATTTCAGCATCTTATACAACCTAGCATTATATTGATTTTTAAAAGCTCTTTCAGTTTCCACTTCATCCTCCCACTCTTTCATACCCTAGTTTAGGGTCAGCAATGCCTGCTGAGAATATTGCAGGCAAAAGTATTTAACCTGAACAAACCTGCAAACTAAGATTGTCTTAGCACAGAGAAAGTGTTTCTGAGATTTTTTTCAATTCCCTGTCTAAATGCTTTTCTGAAATAGAACTGTCTTTAAAAAGAAACTATTAAAATAAAGATAGAAACTGACATGAGAAATCAATGAAATTAGACTGGTATAAAATTGAATTTTGTATCATGTGACTCATACAAATAGAGCTGATGTTTTAAAGCTCATGATACCAGATACCAGTTAATAATGAGCTGAGCTATATGTATCAGAAACTTGGCTATAGTGACATAATCAAATGAAGTTTATTTCACTCTTAACCAAGAATTTATATTCAAGCAAACCATGGTACTTATGCCTTCTTAAAGAAGTCCACAGCCCAATCTTCTTTCAGCTATCAGTTTTTAGCAACCTTATTCTCCTGGTTGCATTATACTTGAGAAATATCAGTTATCAGAATTGCTCTCCAAGAAAGAAGAACGAAGTTCAGTTCAGTTCAGTCACTCAGTCGTGTCCGACTCTTTACGACCCCATGAATCACAGCACACCAGGCCTCCCTGTCCATCACCAACTCCCGGAGTTCACTCAAACTCACATCCATCGAGTCCGTGATGCCATCCAGCCATCTCATCCTCGGTCATCCCCTTCTCCTCCTGCCCCCAATCCCTCCCAGCATCAGAGTCTTTTCCAATAAGTCAACTCTTCGCATGAGGTGGCCAAAGTACTGGAGTTTCAGCTTCAGCATCATTCCTTCCAAAGAACACCTAGGACTGATCTCCTTCAGAATGGACTGGTTGGATCTCCTTGCAGTCCAAGGGACTCTCAAGAGTCTTCTCCAGCACCACAGTTCAAAAGCATCAATTCTTCGGCAGTCAGCTTTCTTCACAGTCCAACTCTCACATCCATATATGACCAATGGAAAAACCATAGCCTTGACAAGATGGACCTTTGTTGGCAAAGTAATGTCTCTGCTTTTGAAAATGCTATCTAGGTTGGTCATAACTTTTCTTCCAAGGAGTAAGCGTCTTTTAATTTCATAGCTGCAATCACCATCTGCAGTGATTTTGGAGCCCCCCAAAATAAAGTCTGACACTGTTTCCACTGTTTCCCCATCTATTTCCCATGAAGTGATGGGACCAGATGCCATGATCTTCGTTTTCTGAATGTTGAGCTTTAAGCCCACTTTTTCACTCTCCTCTTTCACTTTCATCAAGAGGCTTTTTAGTTCCTCTTCACTTTCTGCCATAAGGGTGGTGTCATCTCCATATCTGAGGTTATTGATATTTCTCCCGGCAATCTTCTAGCTTGTGCTTCTTCCAGTCCAGCATTTCTCATGATGTACTCTGGATATAAGTTAAATAAGCAGGGTGACAATATACAGCCTTGACGTACTCCTTTCCTATTTGAACCAGTCTGTTGTTCCATGTCCAGTTCTAACTGTTGCTTCCTGCCCTGCATGTAGGTTTCTCAAAAGGCAGGTCGGGTGGCCTGGTATTCCCATCTTGTTCAGAATTTTCCACAGTTTATTGTGATCCACACTGTCAAAGGCTTTGGAAGAGCCAAGGATAAAAGCTGACTCTACTATTTTTATCTTAAAGACAGCAGTGTTTTGGAAACTGGACCAAGTAGACTTCATTGCAATATCATTTGCTAGAGGATGTCACATGCTATTGACATTTAAGCAAGAGGTATGAGAAATTCAAGATTTTAGTGAGGTGTGTGGCCATACCTTATACAAATCTGGATTTTGTAATAAGGAAAGAGGGTGGAATGGTCAGTGAGTAGCTAATGAAGTTGCCAAATGTTGTCAAAAGAGATGAGTACAGTTAGTGTTCAATTAAGAGCATGGCTTCCTTCAAATATAAAATTATCTTCTACAAGATCTAAGGCATTGGACGGCAATGCAGGATAGTGAGAAATTTCCAAATCCTTTTACTCCACAACATTATAAAGGCCTTAATTTAAAATTACTAATTCTTTCAAGAAGGTTTGGAATTGATTTTCTACTTAGGTACACAGTGTTAGAGTTAGGCCCCTGGGTCAAATTTAGCCTTCAGCCCATCTTTGTTGCCACACCCACTTGATTACATCTCATCTGGTTACTGTCAAGCTATAATGGTGGAGGCAAAGTCCCTGAGACAAACCACGTACACACAAATTCAAAATACGTACTATGTGACCTTTTCTAGAAAGTTTGCCAACTACAGGGAGAGAAACCACCCTGTTCTTGTAAGTTCAGGTTAAGGGCAATATTAATTCCATATTTACACACCACATGAGATATTTTCCCTGTGAGAAATACATAACACAGTCAAAGAAAGCAATAAAGAAGCAGATAGGAGGGGTGGGAGAAAGACATATGGTATTTGGAGGAATATCCAGTTTCATTTAACTGATAGTAATAAATATGAAACTCAAGAACCTCCAGTGCTTCTGGGATAACTTCTAGAATATGCACAGCTTCAATTTCAGATGACTACAATAAGGTGAATATCAAAATAAAGCAAGTCACAATAATTTTTTTGGTTTCCTATTCCACATAAAAGTTCTGTTTATACTCCACTGAACTCTATTAAGTGTGCAATAATGTTATATCTTTAAAAATACATATACCTAGTTAAAAATACTTTGTTGCAAAACAGGTTAAACATTATCTCATAGCTCAGGGGATCCTACAAACCTTCAATTTCTAAAAAGTATAAAATCTGTAAAGCATAATAAAATGAGATATGTTTGTATTTCTATTAAGATGTTGACTTACCTTTAACATTCCCAACTTTCATACAGCAAGTATAACTGAATAAAGCCTGACTTTGTTAACAGATCAGGCCCTGAATATTCTTGCTGAATAGAATCCCCAGGAGCAACTTAATGCACAACTAATTTCAGAACTCAACAGATAGAATCATCTCTTATTTCAAGTGTTTTTCCAGCATTGTTCACACAAAACAACATGAGGCAGATATGAGATTCATGGCCTTTTTATGCTTTGCCTATCTTTGCCTGGAAGTACTGCAGAGAAAAGAAATATAGTTAAGTGTTTGGATATCCCGCCCTCCTCCAACCCAGGCAAAAATAAAAAAGAAGCATTGTTTTCGCATAACACTAAAAAAAAAAAAAAAAAAGTCAGAGGTCTTTGTTTTTTGCAAGTGAAAATGATAAGTGGTCTTTTAAAATACTGCTATTCTGTTTTTGTTTCTCAAAAGTATAGCTCCATTTATTAGATGGATTGTGAGAAACTATATCACATGCCTTGTTGCTAGTTTTAAGAATGTGGGAAACCACAGTTGTAACCGAGTATAAACTTGATTAAAAGTGGATTTTAGGCAAGGTTGGGCAAATGTCTTCTCTTTTAATATTAACTCTTGATTTATCTCCTAAAATAAACTGGATTTTATTTACTTTTAGAGAAGAATTTATTTTCAAAAATTTTACTTCTTAGATAATAGAAACTTAGGTTCACATTAGCTATTTTCTCAATAATTGGTACTTTTGTGACAAGCAAATAAATTGATTGGCAATGTATTCCTTGCAAAGTTGGAATTACTTGAACAAAATTTTATCAACATCCATAGCCATTGCTAATCAAAAATAGCACTTCATATGTTCTTTCTTTTTCTCTTAGTGATTGCAAAATCTTCTTGGAAGAGTATTCCAAGTGGATGAATTACCACCAAGATCAAACTTATACTTTACTTTGAAATAGCAAGATACTTTACAAATCTTAAACTTTTAAAACATTGAAAGAAGTTTTTTCAAAATTAGTTTCCTCATGATTTTCAGTAAATTTTGATATGTAAGTAGAATATAAACATTAGTGTGCCTTTAGGCAAATGTATAACATTTGTATACAATTTGTCCAGGGTTTAAATGACTTGAAATTTTGAGGAATGCTATTTACTGTTTTAAAAATATTAAAACAAAGGGTTACGTTCATACTTTTTTCTAAAACTGCATTATTCATTGCGTGTTTTGTATTAATATCTTCAAATATGTTTATTACTAAAACTTTTAGGTTGAAATGTAGAAGCACTAAGAAAGGTGACTTAGATTCATTTTTACTTTTAAAAATAAAATAATCATATTCATAAAGAAGTATATCCATCAGAGAGACTCCATTTTTCTCACTTTTCAAACTTTTTGTTTTTTTAATGTTTTTTTTTTTTTAATTGGAGGATAATTGCTTTACAGTATTGCATTGGCCTCTGCCATATATCAACAAGAATCAGCCACCAGTATACCTAAGTCCCCTCCCTCCTGATCCCTGCTCCCATCTCTCACCCCATCCTACCCCTCTAGATTGTCACAGAGCACTGGGTGGAGCTCCTTGTTTCACATAGCAAATTCCCACTTGCTATCTATTTTACCTATGGTAATATAAGTGTTTCCATGCTATTCTCTCAATTTATCCCACCCTCTCCTTCCCGTGACATGGAATCTAGAAAGATGGTACTGATGAACCTATTTGCAGGGCAGCAGTGTAGATGCAGACTTGTCAATGTAGAGAACAGGCTTGTCACTGTGTTTTATAATTGCTGTTGCTGGCTAGTCACTAAGTCATGTCTGACTCTTTTTGCAACCCCATGAACTGTAACCCATCAGGCTCCTCTGTCCATAGCATTTCCCCAGTAGTACTGGATGTATGAGGAAACGGCACATCCATTCACTTTTGGTGTGAGTCAAAAGGGGTGCAATCCCTTCAGAAGGGAATTTGGCAACAGCAATTATATTTCTATATGTACTATCCCATTGGCTCTGCAATTCTTTATCTAGAAATGCATCCATAGATAAAACTGTACAAATGAACAAAAGCTGTTCCTTGTAATAACATTGCCAGGATTATTAATAAGTTTCAGAAAAAAAAGTCTAATTCTTGAGTCTTTGTTCTTAACAACTACTCAAATTGCCTATGATAGCTTCTTTCTGGGAATGATATGCAAGTTATAATCATGTCATAAGATGTCTTGCTTTACTTCCTTCATATATTAGTATCTTTACCATCAGTTCTAAAATTAGCTGACTTAAAAAAGAGAAAGTCTACCACTCAATGGACGTGAGTCTGAGTGAACTCCGAGAGATGGTAATGAACAGGGAGGCCTGGCGTGCTGCGATTCATGGGGTCGCAAAGAGTTGGACACGAGTGAGCGACTGAACTGAACCACATTATTTCTGCTGTTTTTGTTGTCTTAAGAAACATTTGAAACTAATGAATTCATCAAATTCAGTGCCTCAAAATTTTATCTTCTCAATGTAAGAGTCACATAATATTACAGCATTTAATACTCCTATAAAATTAAAAAAAAAAGAACACCAGTTGATATGAGAATATTTTAAGCAAAATAAATACAATTTACAGTTGTGAGTCAAAGTACAGTGGAAATAAGATTTCAGGACTTGACAGAATAAGAAGAGAGAGAGACAGGCAAAGTGAGATTCTTGACCTTGGCAAAGATTATCTTTTTTTTTTTCTAATTCCTTCCTTAATAAGTATTTGACCTGCTTTCGCATTCAAATCAAAAAATATCATGAAGACACAACTATAATTTGATTATGCAATGAACTGAAATTTGGAGATAAATTATGCCTCACAAAATGAAATCTGTTTAGATATTTCAGCTTTCAACAGCTATTTCATGGTGTTCTCTATCCATTACTTCATTTAGTCTCAGTTTTCAGTCGCTCAGTCGTGTCCGACTCTTTGCGACCCCATGAATCGCAGCACGCCAGGCCTCCCTGTTCATTACCATCTCTCGGAGTTCACTCAGACTCACGTCCATCGAGTCCGTGATGCCATTCAGCCATCTCATCCTCGGTCGTCCCCTTCTCCTCCTGCCCCCAATCCCTCCCAGCATCAGAGTCTTTTACAATGAGTCAACTCTTCGCAAGAGGTGGCCAAAGTACTGGAGTTTCAGCTTCAGCATCATTCCTTCCAAAGAAATCTCAGGGCTGATCTCCTTCAGAATGGACTGGTTGGATCTCCTTGCAGTCCAAGGGACTCTCAAGAGTCTTCTCCAACACCACACTTCAAAAGCATCAATTCTTTGGTGCTCAGCCTTCTTCACAGTCCAGCTCTCACATCCATACATGACCAATGGAAAAACCATAGCCTTGACTAGATGGACCTTAGTCGGCAAAGTAATGTCTCTGCTTTTGAAAATGCTATCTAGGTTGGACATAACTTTTCTTCCAAGGAGTAAGTGTCTTTTAATTTCATGGCTGCAGTCACCATCTGCAGTGATTTTGGAGCCCCCCAAAAT
>SJYT01071623.1:839416-879337 GCA_006410635.1 Cephalophus harveyi
TGTAGGTCTTCATAAAACCGTTCAACTTCAGCTTCTTCAGCATTACTGGTTGGGGCATAGACTTGGATAACTGTGATATTGAATGGTTTGCCTTGGAGACGAACAGAGATCATTCTGTCATTTTTGAGATTGCATCCAAGTACTGCATTTCGGACTCTTTTGTTGACCATGATGGCTACTCCATTTCTTCTGAGGGATTCCTGCCCACAGTAGTAGATATAATGGTCATCTGAGTTAAATTCACCCATTCCAGTCCATTTTAGTTTGCTGATTCCTAGAATGTCGACGTTCACCCTTGTCATCTCTTGTTTGACCACTTCCAATTTGCCTTGATTCATGGACCTGACATTCCAGGTTCCTATGCAGTATTGCTCTTTACAGCATCGGATCTTGCTTCTATCACCAGTCACATGCACAACTGGGTATTGTTCTCGCTTTGGCTCCATCCCTTCATTCTTTCTGGAGTTATTTCTTCACTGATCTCCAGTAGCATATTGGGCACCTAATGACCTGGGGAGTTCCTCTTTTGATATCCTATCATTTTGCCTGTTCATACTGTTCATGGGGTTCTCAAGGCAAGAATACTGAAGTGGTTTGCCATTCCCTTCTCCAGTGGACCACGTTCTGTCAGCCCTCTCCACCATGACCCGCCCGTCTTGGGTTGCCCTGCAGGCGTGGCATTTAGTCTATTTTTAATCAAATTTCCTAAACCTTATTACTAAGGTGATTCAAAACTTGGGCAAAAATTATTAAATATATTAGAAATGATAAGTTCAGAAGGCCACATATATCATTTTTCCTAAACAAAATCATCCAACCCTTGTGTGTGTGTGTGTGTGTCATTGTGTGTGTGTGTGTGTGTCATTGCGTGTGTGTGTGTGTGCCTGTGTGCTCAGTCATGTCCGACTCTTTGTGACTGTTAGCTGCTTTACAAATTTATTAGAATAAATATGATCATAAAAAAGCAGACATCAATATTCAAGGATAACAGGTATGAAACCATAAGTGAATCAATTTCATATGAAGTTGAAATGTAAGTGGGCTGAAAAAAAATCTATTTTTTAAAAAATAATACCAGAAAAAGGAAAATATGAATATAAAAAATAATCTGGTGGAGATTGAAACCTTATTAGCAAAGCCCTTTTTTTCCTTGGGGATATATAATATTTATGCTTATCATACTTATTTTGATGAAATATTGAAAATCAGTTACTAGGTCTTTGGGGCTGACACTCCCCTCATTCCTAGAGCTAAGTGTTGGAAGCTGGCAGGTTGTGCAGAAAAACAACTACTATAATCTGCTAAGAAACAAGTCTGTCTGAAGGCAAACGCTTTAAGAGACCGAACTTCAGTTCTTCTTTAGGTATTTTAGTTAGCAAACATTCTCTTATGTACACAGAGACAAACATGTCCCCTTTGTGTTTTCATTTTTACCATAAATATGCTTGTGATATAAAAGAAAAGACTGCATCAGACAAGCTGAACAAGCAAAGAAGATTGTATTCAATAAAGGAGAGGGACTGTTGCAACGGGAGAGACAATGAAGGTAACTCCAGTGAAACAAAAAGCAGGAGGATTTTCAAAGGTTAGGATGTGCTAATGAAAGAGTACTAAAGGATACTCCAGGAGGGCCCATCAATGGAAGTAGGCCATCTGCGTTTATCAATTGTCCCTTCTCGAAATTAGGCTTCCATCCTCCCCCAAAGACTGGGTGATAGGGACTCTTTCTCATCCCATGATTGTATTTCAAAGGACTGACTCTCAGGTCTTAAGAAGACATTTCTGGAATAAAGAACATTTACATCTTAAACTGACAGAGAAAACATTTACAATTGCATGTTTTCCAAAATAAATGCTCTAAGGAAAGGAAGGTCAGGGGTCTATAGCAAGTAAGAAACTTGTCTAAACTTCAGTAAAAACTGAGGGGAGCATTATGGACATTTTGATTGCACAAAATAGAAAGAATTAAAAATATTCATTCAGCTAACTTATTAACAAAGATCCTTGTTAACATTTTGATGTTTGCCCTTTCAAGTTTCAATCACCATTTATTTATAAATAAATGATGAAGTTTTATAGTCCTTTCCAACCAATTTATAAGAGTCATAAACAAGTAAAATAAGATGAAAATCTGTCTACAATGACTACAACAAAACAAGAACAGCATCCGCCCACATAAATTATGAGATTTTCACATGTTGGGCATTTCACTAAGCCCTTTACTTAAATAATATGATTTAATTTCCCGTGAAGCCCTGTAGCTACTATTTGTACCCACAACTTACTTTTTTCTGATGAGAAAATTGAGGCTGAGAGATGCTGAGTAACTTGCCCAGAAGTATACAACTAAAAATCAGTTTTACAGAATTTACTTGAAGTCCATGCTGCTTGATTCCATCTGGCTGGTAACCTCTACACTCTATTTTCTCTTATAGATTCTTTAAGTACTTTGTTACCCAGCATCACTTTCCCTTAGCATCATGCCATTGCCATCCTCACAGGGCCAAGATTTTTAAATTACATTTCATGTTATATTTTCCATTTCACTTAAATTGTAGTTTTAAAAACATACATTTGTGAAAGCTTTGAAGTGTTCAGTTGGGGTTTAACATCTGAAACTTAGAATGTCTCTGGGCCAACAACCTAAGAACATCTGCCTTCTCCTTGGTTAACAAGTGAAACCTTTGGGATACAATTCTACTTCACAAAAATTATTATTTACTAAGGTTCCCATTCAGGAAATAGCTTTGCTTTTTCCAAATGTATGTGAATTACTAATATGAAAAGCCAATTATGCTCCTTATTATACTTTAGTCAAATTTAGTAATTCCCAGCACAGGTTTATCCAAATCCAGGGGCTTAGAGAAAATCTCAAGGATTTTTATAAAATGCTACCAAAGTTCTCAAAGAAAATCAATTTAAATTCTCTTGTTAAATATGTCTGATTCAGTACTCTGAGCAGCACAGTATTAAATTCAAGATTATAAATGGTAAAAACAATCAACTTCCCTGGTGGCTCACAGTTAAGAATATGCCTGCAGTGCAGGAGACCCAGGTTTGATACCTTGGTTGGGAAGGTCCCTCGAGGAAGGGAATGGCTACCCACTCCAGTATTCTTGCCTGGAGAATTCCACAGACAGAGGAGCCTGGTGGGCTACAGTCTATGGGACTGTAGAATCCAACATGACTGAGCAACTAGCACTTTCACTTTCAAAACAATTAAGGGTTATCCAGATTGTTAATACTGTTCTGTGTGAGGCATTGAGCTAGGGGTTGTGCATAAGAGAAGTCGAAAAAGATGCTCAATTGACTACTAGCACACAAAAGGAAAGAAGATATGGATGTAGTCTCCAACAAGGATGACTTTCTGGTTAGTAACAGAAACTTGCTCAAAGTAGAGATGATTTCGTGGAAGGGCATAGGATACTGCAATTTAAAGACCTGGCAGGAAGTGTGGTTAGGCTTCAGAAAGTACTGACACTAGAAAAAAGAAAGTTTTGAATTTAGATGATTTCATCTGTCAATAGATTAGATGATTTCCATCTCTCCTTCTTTGGGCACTCAAATGTCATTCTAGTATATCTTTCCATCATGCCTTTGTCTATTTTGAAATGTATTAGACTCCAACATGTCCACTCCAGGCTCTGGCTTTACTGGGCTCAAAGTGACAGATTCTCTAACTTTAATTTCTATGTCAAGAAGGAAAGAATATACCACACAAAACAAGGGCCAGGGTTCTAGCCAAGTCCCAGTTACCTGTAACAGGTAAGGATATGAGGATATAAGGAGATGAGGATAAAATTGTTATGATAGTGAAAATGTAGGAGGTTATTTTTGGTCACATATATATGAGTGTATGTGTGTGTTTGTGTGGATGTGTATAAAGAATTGCAATATATAATATTCCATTTAAGTTGATAGTTCAAACCAATATCAATAACCAACAGAGGAGTGAGAGCTGTGGCTTACTCTCATTTAGTAGAAGCTGCGAGTACAAGCAATTTGGAAAAAGGAAGCAAGTCTTCCAAAAACTGGCTGTAGATCAGAGGAAAAAATGTTCAGCACATGAAATTATTCAGTAGTATATACACAAACTTAATGTTCATGAGAATAAGATAAATATGTAAGAGATGAGGATAAAATTGTTATGATAGTGAAAATGTAGGAGGTTATTTTTGGTCACATATATATGAGTGTATGTGTGTGTTTGTGTGGATGTGTATAAAGAATTGCAATATATAATATTCCATTTAAGTTGATAGTTCAAACCAATATCAATAACCAACAGAGGAGTGAGAGCTGTGGCTTACTCTCATTTAGTAGAAGCTGCGAGTACAAGCAATTTGGAAAAAGGAAGCAAGTCTTCCAAAAACTGGCTGTAGATCAGAGGAAAAAATGTTCAGCACATGAAATTATTCAGTAGTATATACACAAACTTAATGTTCATGAGAATAAGATAAATATGTAAGAGATGAGGATAAAATTGTTATGATAGTGAAAATGTAGGAGGTTATTTTTGGTCACATATATATGAGTGTATGTGTGTGTTTGTGTGGATGTGTATAAAGAATTGCAATATATAATATTCCATTTAAGTTGATAGTTCAAACCAATATCAATAACCAACAGAGGAGTGAGAGCTGTGGCTTACTCTCATTTAGTAGAAGCTGCGAGTACAAGCAATTTGGAAAAAGGAAGCAAGTCTTCCAAAAACTGGCTGTAGATCAGAGGAAAAAATGTTCAGCACATGAAATTATTCAGTAGTATATACACAAACTTAATGTTCATGAGAATAAGATAAATATGTAAGAGATGAGGATAAAATTGTTATGATAGTGAAAATGTAGGAGGTTATTTTTGGTCACATATATATGAGTGTATGTGTGTGTTTGTGTGGATGTGTATAAAGAATTGCAATATATAATATTCCATTTAAGTTGATAGTTCAAACCAATATCATGACATTTTTGTAATATATCATTTAAGGCTTCTCTGGTGGCTCAGTGGTAAAGAATCCACCTGCAGTGCAGGAGATGTAGGAGATGCTGGTTCAATCCCTGGGTCACGAAGATCCTCTGGAGAAGGGCATGGCAATCCACTCTAGTATTTTTGCCTGGAGAATCCCATGGACAGAGGAGCCTGGTGGGTTACATTCCTTGGTATTGCAAAGAGTTGGACACGACTGAGCAACTAACACTTTCATGGCATTTAACATGAGTCTTAATAAAGCTATCAATACCAATCATTAAACACTTATTTTTATGTCACTCTCATGAAACCTGTTATTACAATATGCCACTTAATTTTTAAAGCAAGATTATAAGTAGATACTGCTATTTTCCCCATCTTAGAGAAAGGGAAATTGGCCCTTAGGAGAAGGTAAGAATGTGGTTCAGCAGGTTCGATCTGCCTGCAACACAGGAGATGCAGGAGATGCGGGTTCAGTCCCTGAGTTAGCAAGATTTCTTGGAGGATCAAATGGCAACCCATGCCAGTGTTCTTCCCTGAAAAACCCCACGGACAGAAGAGCCTGGTGGGCTAGGCCATGGTGGCTGTAGAGAGTCAGACATGACTGAGCACAGTATTGGCTGGAGGCCACATATCTATCTAATAAGTTAGAGGGGCAGATTCTAACCCATGTTTCTTCACTAATTCTCCTACTTACTATGCATTATCGTCATTCTAATCCCTGATGATGGTAGAACTTTGTTAGAGAGATAGGATCCTAATATGTCTTACTGAAGACTACAGAACAAAGTGAGAGGATAGCAAAATTCTGGAGTACTTGGAACACCAAGCAGTTATTTTTTGCTGAAACATGGAATGTGTAAGTGATACCAAGCCTGAAAGATAAATTTTGTCCTAAACATTGTGGGTCACGAAAACCATGTTTAGCAGGAGAGAACATTAATAGAATTTGTTACTGAGGGAAATTAATGTGATGATAGTGAGTTAGGTTTACAGTTTGGGTTGGAAGGTAGAATAACATGTCATATCAATTTGGCAAGGAGAGCAATGCATTGTCCTGACAAGATCATCTATTGCAGCCCGCTTTATTAGATAATATAAATAACGAGCATCTTGTAGTCATACATGGATGCACTTGGATTGCTGAGAGATCAGCTAAAGTCTAACAAGGTGGAAAGTTGTCAAAATAAGTGAGCGTGTAAGCTTCAGGCATCTATTACAGTTTCTTGTCTATCAGCTGTTATTTCAGGAAAAAAAAGGAAAAACTTGAAAAATACTAGTCTTTAAATCCTCTACCTAAATGTAAGACAATTTTCTTCAACTCCCTATCCATTAGCACGTCTATTTGACTCTACTTCTAAATTATAGCTTATATTAATAGCTTTTCTGATCCAACACTTCCACTCTAACCCAAGCTATCATCATATCCTTTCCAAACATCATAGAAACTTTCTAGCTGGGCTCTCACCTGCCAATTTCATTCTCCCTCACATTTACCCACTATTCATAAAGCAAACAGAGAAATCATTTAAAATATCTTTAGACTAAGCTTCTTTTCTGATTAAAACTTATCAGTGATTTAGAAATGATCATCAACTAAAATCCAAATCCTTTGAAGAGTCTGTGACTCTATACATAATTTAAACACTTTATCCCTCCCCAGCTTTATATTTTATCATTTTCCCTATCCTGGTTATTCCATTCTATTGCTCTTCAGCTCGGCTGGCTTCTTTCTATTGCTTTGCTACAGCTAAGTCACTTCAGTCATGTCCAACTCTGTGCGACCCCATAGACAGCAACCCACCAGGCTCCCCCATCCCTGGGATTCTCCAGGCAAGAACATTGGAGTGGGTTGCCATTTCCTTCTCCAATGCATGAAAGTGAAAAGCAAAAGTGAAGTCGCTCAGTCGTGTCTGACTCTTAGTGACCCCATGGACTGCAGCCCACCGGCACCTCCATCCATGGGATTTTCCAGGCAAGAGTACTGGAGTGGGGTGCCATTGCCTTCTCCATCTTTCTATTGCTTTAGTGCTCCATAATCTTTTCAAACTCAGGAATCATGCCCTTTCTGGAATATTTTCATTTTTTCCTTAGATGCTAATATATTCTCATCTTCAGAATACAAGATCCCACAGTCAGAGATGTATACATGACCAATTAAAAATAATCATCACCTCCTTCCCCTAGTCACTAGTACATCAAGGAAGAATAATTAACTGGTAAAGGGCAAAAGCACTGTGGAGTTTTCCAGATCAAAGAAAGAACATGTACCAAGTTCCATACACAGAAGCACATCTACAAGGCTACAGAGTACAGTTGCAAGCAGATTAGGGGTAAAAAGTAGGCACAGGTAAGAGAGGAGACAGGAGAGGTAAGATGGGATCTGCAGAGTTTTTTAGGTCAACATAAGAAGCTTAAGCATTACTTTGAATTATAGAGAGGTACTTGGGAAGGAAGGTAATGAAATGCTCTAAGCAGAGAAGTGGGATATAGATATAACAGCATTTTAGAAAGATGAGTTTGGCTGGTGGTTGGTGGGGTGGGGAATGGGGCACAGATGGGAACCAAAAAAACTAAACAAGCAGGAAATGATGGGTCCTGACCTAAGATGAGAAGCAGTGTGATGAGGGGTTAGCAGAGGGGGAATACTTAGACAGCAGAACTAATTGTTGGGATATTGCTCATCAATTAAAGATCTATTTGTACTCTTGACACTACTATTTTCAAAACAAATAGTTTGTTTCAGTAATTTTCCTTTGGCTAAGGCCATTAGTGGTCTAATTAAACAAGAAACTTTGCCCTGATAATGAGAAAGAGATGTTGTAAATAGACACATGTATTTTATTTTTAAGAGCTAAAATGAGAGAAAGCAGTTAAACCTCAGACCCTTAGGGAAAATAAAACTAAGCTTGTTATCAGGCGCTACAGATTTTAGAGCAGTAAGTCAGGTCAAAGGTGTTTAGTCCACAATGAAAACTAGACACTCCCCAAATGACAATGTTGCTGAAGACTTCAGAATGAAGCAGCTGAGTTTTGTTGTTATTGTTCTTGGAATTTTTGTTTGCATTTGTTTTGGAAGGTTTAAAAACATGGTATCTCACTTCTTTAAAAATGCATTTAGTTGTCATACATGATGAAACTTAAGGCAGAATCAGATATCATAATCCCAGAAAGAAGAAAGAAACAACTACTCCCATTTGTAAAGTTCAAGAGTGATATCACCAAGATGGAGACATGGGAGACTTCAGCCTCTATTTCACTTTCTCCCTTACAAAGTTTAACAACTGGACAGCTATTCATGAACAAAAACAGCTCTGGGAGAGCTCTACAGTCCACATAAGAAATTTCAGCAACATGACAGAACTAAAGACTTGAGAATAACAGCACAAACAAGGGAAGAAATTGGGTTTGTTTTGCCTCCAGCACCTTATTCCCTAAGCTAGCACTGCTTGGCATGAAAATTGAACTCCGTAGCTAGGAAGAATGTATAGCGGTTGAAGTATAAGTTCTGTCTTTGCTAATGACTTATTCCTGTGCATAGGAAATCCCAAAGACTACCAAAAACCTGTCAGACATAATAAATGAATTCAGTAAAGTTTCAAGATACTAAATTAATGTACAAAAATCAATTGCACTGCTATACACTAATAATGAGCTATTTAAAAGAGAAATAAAGAAGGCAATCTAGCTTATAATATCATCAGAAACAATAAAGTTCTTATGAATAAATTTAAACAAGGAAACAAAAGATTTATATACAAAAAATACAGGATGTTGAAGAAAAAAATGAATACACAAATAAGTGGAAAGATACCTTATATTCACATTCAGAAGAATTAACATCATTAAAATGCCCATACTACCCAAAGTCATCTATAGATTCAATTGCAATTCCTATAAAAATTCCAATGACATTTTTCACAGTAACAGAAAAGCAATGAAATACATATATATAACTATAACAGACTCAAAATAGACAAAGTATTCATGAGCTAGAGGTATCAAACTTCCTGATTTCAAACTATATTACAAAATTATAGTAATCAAAACATGACATTAAAACAGACACATGGACCAATGGACACTGGCATAAAAATAGACATACCGATCCATGGAACATATTCAAGACCTCAGAAATAAATTCACACACATATGGTCAACTAATATTAGATAAGGAAGCCAATAATACTCTACTGGGAAATAAGATTCTCTGATAAATGGTATTAGAGAAAGTAGATATTCACAAGCAAAATAGTGAAGTTGGATTCCTATTCTACACTACATAAGAAAGTTAACTCAAAATGGGTTGAAGATTTAATGTAAGACCTGAAATCACAACTCCCAAAAGAAAGCAGAGAGAATAATCTTGATGAGTCTTGGCAATGACTTTATGGCTATGCCATCTAAAACATGAACCACAATGCAAAAATCAACAAACGGTAGTACATTAAACCATTAAACTAAAAATCTTCTCCACAACAAAAGAAACAGTCAACAACATTAAAAGGCAATGTATGAAATGAAAGAAACTATTGACAAACTATATATGATGGGCTTCCCAGGAGGCACTAGTGGTAAAGAACCCACCTACCAATAAAGAACCCACCAACCAATGCAGGGTAGAGAAGGAAATGGCAACCCACTCCAGTACTCTTGCCTGGAGAATCCCATGGAGTGAGGAGCCTGGTAGACTACAGTACATGGGGTCGCAAAGAGTCAGACACGACTGAGCAACTTCACTCACTCACCAATGCAGGAAATGCAAGAGATGCAGGTTCAATCCCTGGGTTGGGAAGATTCTCTGAAGAAGGGCATGGCAACCCACTCAAGTATTCATACCTAGAGAATTCAATGGACAGGTGGGCTACAGTCCATAGGGTCAATAAGAGTCAGACACGACTGAAGTGTCTTAGTACACACATATATATGACAAAGGGTTAATATGCAAAATACATAAGAAATCCATAAACATCAATAATAAAAAATGAACAAACTGATTTTTAAAATGGGTAGCAGACTTGAATAGACATTTTCCCAAAGAAAGCAGACAAATATTCAACAAGTATGAAAATATACTTAGAATTACTAATAATAATCAAAAGCAAAAAGTGCAATGAGGTATCACTTCTAACCTGTTAGAATAGGTATTATCAAAAAAGAAAGAAAGAAATGCTGTTGAAGATACATAGAGAGAGGGGAATCCTGATGCTCTGTTGGTGGGAATGTAAACTGATACAGCCTTTGTGGAAAACTATGGTGATTTCTCAGAAAATTAAAAATAGAAGTGCAATTTGATTCAGCAGTATTATTTCTTAGTAATTATCCAAAGAACATGAAATTATTATCTCAAAGACTTACCTGCACTTCCATATTCTTTGCAGCATTGTCCACAATAGTCACGACATGGAAACAACTTAAGTGTCCAACAAAGGAATGAATGGGAAAAAATCGTGGTATATACAATGGAATAGGAAATCCACTCATTTTTGACAACATGAGTGGATCTTAAGGGCACTATGTTAAGTGAAACAAGTCAGACAAAGAAAGACAAATACTGTGTGATCCTACCTATACATGGAATCTAAAAACAACAAACTCATAGAAACAGAGAGTAGAATGGTAACTGATGAGGACTGAGAGTTGGGATGAGAAATGAGGAGAAATGAGAAATGAGGAGATGTTGGTCAAGCATAAAAACTTTCAGCTATAAGTTGAATAAGTTCCAGGGATATAATATATGGTGTGGTGATTACAGTAACATTATTACATTATACACTTGAAAGCTGCTGTGAGTAGAGCTTTCATGTTCCCACCATAACAACAAAAAATCATAAATACATGAAGTGAAGGATGTAACTAACCTTATTGTGATAAACACTGTGCAACATATATGGGTATAGAATTCACGTTGTTCACCTTAAGATTATATCATGTTATATGCCAGTTATATGTCAACAAAGCTGGAAAAAACATCAATGAAGTTTCAACTTCAAAATAACAACATTAAGAAAAAAATTATTTTGAATTGCAAAGGAAATTTGTGAGTGGCAAAATAACATATTCCAGTAACTGTATATAGGCTAACTTGATAATCAAACATAACATAGAATTCCTAAAATAATGCATGAATAGTTGGTTGAATAGGCTATCTTCCCTGAATACTAAGTCCCTCAGTTAAACTTGTGAAAAAGTTGAAAAGCAGACAACTCTTAAGATATTAGAGAAGAGCTTGGCAATCTGTATAATTGTATAATTGACAGATCATAAGCGCCAGAAAACAGAGGTGGAAAGAAGGGCTGAATGTTTATTAGGGAGTTCTAGAAATTTGACTAGTAATCTTATCAAGGTACAGGGGTGTTATCTGTGAAAATGGGCATTGGCTACAAAAATAATTGTTATGGAATTATTCCAACTTAAAAAAAAATGTGTTTTTTTAAAATCATTGATTAGTTTTACCTATTCTAGAACTGGCAACTCTCGCACGTGTTTGGTAGTAATACAAAATGAAACAACCACTTCAGAAACCGTTTAGACAAGTTTTTGTAAAAGTAAAACAGTATTTATCCTATGATATAGCAATTCATTCCTAAGTATTTACTCAAAATAATTTGAAATAGACATACACAAAATTAAATTAAAAAGAACTTGCACAAAATATTTAAAGTCAGTTTATCATAACATCCAAACAAGTAACAATTTCCCACCAATTCAAACTGCTAAATAAACACAAAATATATACAAACAATGAAACAGTAACACACAGTATGAACAATTGCTCTCTGCAAAGACATGAGTGCATTACAAAGTCATTATGCTGAGCTCTAGAAGCTGAACACAAGACATAAAAAGCTACGTTTGCCCTTATAAGGAGAACTGAGATGATGGGGATATCCTATGTATTGATAATAGTGCTGATCACAGTGAAAGTGAAAGTGAAATCGCTCAGTTGTGTCCGACTCTTTGTGACCCTGTGAACTGTAGCCCACCAGGGCATTCATCAAAATTAAATATATGAAGTCTACTATACAAAAATTTTACCTCCCCATCCAAAAAAAGAACTATACACAAAAGGAGCATGGATTAGCAGTATTTCAAATTAGAGGGGACCAGAAAAGATGCAGGTAAATGTGATCTCTGATTCCTGTTTGGATTCTAGTCCCAGGAAAAAACAGTTCTAAAGGATATAATTAATACAATTGATGAAATTTGAATATGGGCATTAGAAAACAGTGCTATCTCAATCTTTAATTTTCTATATTGGTAACTCTTTTATGTTTATGTCAGATGCTCATAATTCTCCAAGCCAGGCTTCAACAACACGTGAACCGTGAACTTCCAGATGTTCAAGCTGGTTTTAGAAAAAGCAGAGGAACCAGAGATCAAATTGCCAACATCTAAACAATGGAAACAGTGACAGACTTTATTTTTCTGGGCTCCAAAATCACTGCAGATGGTGATTGCAGCCATGAAATTAAGACACTTGCTCCTTGGAAGAAAAGTTATGACCAGCTTCAGTTCAGCTCAGTTCAGTCGCTCAGTCGTGTCAGCTTAGACAGCATGTTAAAAAACAGAGACATTACTTTACCAACAAAGGTCTGTCTAGTTGAGGTTATGGTTTTTCCAGTAGTCATGTATGGATGTAAGAGTTGGACTATAAAGAATGCTGAGTGCCAAAGAATTGATGCTTTTGAACTGTGGTGTTGAGAGTCCCTTGGACTGCAAGGAGATCCAACCAGTCTATCCTAAAGAAGATCAGTCCTGAATGTTCATTGGAAGGTTGAAGCTGAAACTCCAATACTTTGGCCACCTGATATGAAGAACTGACTCATTTGAAAAGACCCTGATGCTGGGAGGGATGGAGGGTAGGAGGAGAAGGGGAGGACAGAGGATGAGATGGTTGGATGGCATTACCGACTCAATGGACATGAGTTTGGGTAAACTCTGAGAGTTGGTGATAGACAGGGAGGCCCAGTGTGCTGCAGTCCACTGGGTGGCAAAGAGTCAGACATGACTGAGCGACTGAACTGAACTGAACTAAAGACAATGTTCCTACTCTTCAATAATTCACACTCGATTTATAGGGACATGAGGTCTCCAACTTACTCTTAAATGGTTAGAGGAAAAAATACAATTGCATTTCTAGAGAAAGAAAACAAACAAAATAATAGAAATACAACCAATTGGTGAATTGGATATATCATAGTTCTTTGTACTATTCTTATAAATATATATAATTCTTATATATACATATATAAACATATATATCTTTAAAATATAAATTTAAAATTATATTAAAATAAAAAGTACCCACACACAACACCAAAGAAAAGTGACAAATGTGAAATTGAAATTTCAATGTTCTAAGGGATATACAATATACGCCAGAGTTAATTTGGGCACAACTCCTTTCAGACACTATTTCACAATTTATATATCACAGACAGAATAGAATCTCAGACAACCTTCTCTGAATTGTGCTTAAACTTATGGTTGTTTTTCTGGAAATGGGATATCTGAAATGGACAATATATTTTTGGAAAATAGCTTTCAAAGGTGATGATTATAACTTAGTAGTTTAAGAGTAAGTGATTCTTTTCTATTTAAATAACAAGACCAGTTGCCTCCAGGGATGACTAGCCATTCCTAAAGAGAAAGCATTTCATCAATACAAAGAAATGCATCTATTTCTAGTTTTATTACTTCAGGTTAGTATGTGTGCAATTAATTGAACTTTGTATATGGTCATTAAAAAGGAAATATAGAGAAAGGGAATTAAAACAGTCCCTAGCATATGTTATTTGAAATAGTGACTGTGTCAGCCACAACACTTTTTACCTATACCAGTTAAGATGGTATTGAAAGATTTAGATTTCATGAGAATGTTAACACCTTAAAAACTATGTTAACTGTATACCACTTGAATCAGTCCAGTTACATGCTCACAGTTATTTAGCTAATATAGAGTAACAAAAACTACAAGTAGTCATACTTGACTCAAGTGATTTTCCAACAAAATGAGTACATAACAAATCAATATTAAAATACTTTCTTTGGAAACTCAGGCTCCCGCATTTAAGGCAGGAGATAGGAGAGATGGGCCAGCAGCTCATTAGGGAGAAAGTTGTATGGGTCTAAAAAGTTGAAAAGAGTTTTGTGCACCTAAATATTCCCTAGCTAAAGACACCGTAAGTGAATATATCTTAAAATATACCTTTTTTAGCCCTTAATTATCTCCCATCATAAAACTTTATAATACTAAAAATTAGATGAAAATAAAAAGGTCAGGGAAAAATAATGTAAATCTAGATAAATGAGGATGATAATAATAGATCCAGAGTTTTAGCTTATCTTGAATAGTCCAATTTTAAACATTTAATAATTTATGGAGTCTGCCATACTCTATGGAGAAGGCAGTGGCACCCCACTCCAGTACTCTTGCCTGGAAAATCCCATGGACGGAAGAGCCTGGTAGGCTGCCGTCCATGGGGTTGCTAAGAGTTGGACATGACTGAGTGACTTCCCTTTCACTTTTCACTTTCATGCATGGGAGAAGGAAATGGCAACCCACTTTACTGTTCTTGCCTGGAGAATCTCAGGGACGGGGGAACCTGGTGGGCTGCCGTCTATGGGGTCACACAGAGTCGGACATGACTGAAGCGACTTAGCAGCAGCAGCAGCAGCCAATTTTTTATTATCACTTCAGTTCTGTTGCTTAGTCTTGTCCAACTCTTTGTGATCCCATAGACTACAGCACATCAGGCCTCCCTATCCAGTGCCAGCGCCTGGATTTGCTCAAACTCATGTCCATTGAGTTGGTGAAGCCATCCAACCATCTGATCCTCTGTCCTTCCCCTCTCCCCCCACCTTCAATCTTTCCCAGCACCAGGGTCTTTTCAAATGAGTCAGTTCTTCGCATCAGGTGACCAAAGTCTTGGAGTGTCAGATTCATCATCAGTCCTTCCAATGAATATTCAGGACTGATCTCCTTTGCGATGGACTGGTTGTATCTCCTTGCAGTCCAAGGGACTGTCAAGAGTCTTCTCCAACACCATAGTTCAAATGCATCAATTCTTTAGTGCTCAGCTTTCTTTATAGACCAATTCTCATATCCAGACATGACTACTGGAAAAACCATAGCCTTGACTAGATGGATGTTTGTTAACAAAGTAATGTCTCTGCTTTTTAAAATGCTGTCTAGGTTGGTCATAGCTTTTCTTCCAAGGAGCACGTGTCTTTTAACTTCATGGCTGCAGTCACCATCTGCAGTGGTTTTGGAGCCCCCCAAAATAAAGTCTATTACTACTTCCCCTTCTCCTCTTGCCCCCAATCCCTCCCAGCATCAAAGTCTTTTCCAATGAGTCAACCCTTCGCATGAGGTGGTCGAAGTACTGGAGTTTCAGCTTTAGCATCATTCCTTCCAAAGAAATCCCAGGGCTGATTTCTTTCAGAATGGACTGGTTGGATCCCTTGGATGGCATCACTGACTCGATGGACGCAAGTCTGAGTGAGCTCTGGGAGTTGGTCATGGACAGGGAGGCCTGGCATGCTGCAATTCATGGGGTTGCAAAGAGTCGGACACGACTGAGCGACTGAACTGAACTGAACTGAACTATTTCCCCATCTATTTGATGGGACCAGATGCCATGAGCTTAGTTCCTTGAATGTTGCACTTTAATCCAATTTTTTCACTCTCCTCTTTCACTATCATCAAGACGCTCTTTAGTTCTTCTTCACCTCCTGCCATAAGGATGCTGTCATCTGCATATCTGAGGTTATTGATATTTCTCCCAGCAATCTTGATTCCAGCTTGTGCTTCATAAAGCCCAGCATTTCTCATGATGTACACTGCATATAAGTTAAATAAGTAGGGTGATAATATACAGCCTGACGTACTCCTTTTCCTATTTGGAACCAGTCTGTTGTTCCATGTCCAGGTCTAACCATGTCCAGTTGCTTCCTGACCTGCATACAGATTTTTCAAGAGTCAGGTCAGGTGGTCTGGTATTCCCATCTCTTTCAGAATTTTCCAGAGTTTGTTGTGGTCCACACAATCAAACACTTTGACATAGTCAATAAAGCAGAAGTAGATGTTTTTCTGAAAATTCCTTGCTTTTTTTTGGTGATGCAACAGATGTTGGCAATTTGATCTCTGATTCTTCTGCCTTTTGTTAATCCACCTTGAACCATGGAATTTCATATTTCATGTACTGTTGAAGCCTGGCTTGGAGAATTTTGAACATTGCTAACATGTGAGATGAGTGCAATTATGCAGTAGTTTGAGCATTCATTGGCATTGCCTTTCTTTGGGATTGTAATGAAAGCTGACATTTTCTAGTCTTGTGGCTACTGCTGAGTTTTCCAAATCTGCTGGCACATTGAGTGCAGCACTTTCACAGCATCATCTTTTATGATTTGAAACAGCTCAACTGGAATTCCATCACCTCCATTAGCTTTGCTCATAGTGATGCTTCCTAAGGCCCACTTGACTTCGCATTCCAGAATATCTGGCTCTAGGATAGTAATTACACCATCTAGATTACTTGGGTCATGAAGATCATTTTTGTACAGTTCTTCTATGTATTCTTGCCACCTCTTCTTTATGACTCCTGTTTCTTTTAGGTCCATACCATTTCTATCCTTTATTGTGCCCATCTTTGCATGAAATGTTCCCTTGGTATCTCTAATTTTCTTGAAGAGATCTCTAGACTTTCCCATTCTATTGTTTTCCTCTATTTCTTTGCACTGATCACTGAGGAAGGCTTTCTTATTTTGCCTTGCTAATCTTTGGAACCCTGCATTCAAATGGGTATATCTCTCCTTTTCTCCTTTGCCTTTCACTTCTCTTTTATTTACAACTATTTGTAAGGCCTCCTCAGAAAATCATTTTGCATTTTTGCATTTCCTTTTCTTGGGGATGGTCTTGATTCCTGTCTTCTGTACAATGTCACAAACCTCTGTCCATAGTTCTTCAGGCACTCTGTCAGATCTAATCCCTTGAATCTATTTGTCACTTTCACTAAATAATCATAAGGGATTTGATTTAGGTCATACCTGAATGGTCTAGTGATTTTCCCTACTTTCTTCAATTTAAATCTGAATTTGTCAATAAGGAGTTCATGATCTGAGCCACAGTCAGCTCCCGGTCTTGTTTTTGGTAACTGGATAGAGCTTCTCCATCTTTGGCTGCAAAGAATATAATCAGTCTGATTTTGGTGTTGACCATCTGGTGATGTCCATGTGTAGAGTCTTCTCTTGTGTTGTTGGTAGAGTATGTTTGCTATGACCAGTGCATTGTCTTGGCAAAACTCTATTAGCCTTTGTTCTGCTTCATTCTGTACTCCAAGGCCAAATTTCCCTTTTGCTCCAGGTATTTCTTGACTCCCTACTTTTGCATTCCAGTCTCCTATAATGAAAAGTACATCTTTTTTTGGTGTTAGTTCTAGAAGTTCTTGTACGTCTTCATAGAACCATTCAATTTCAGCTTCTTCAGCATTACTGGTTAGGCATAGACTTGGTTTACTGTGATATTGAATGGTTTGCCTTGGAAAAGAATAGACATCATTATAATCAAATAATATATTTGAACTTGAGATGATTCAAATTTGCATATTTAACATAATCTGTATTTTCCATCCTGACCCAAATCCAGTGAAATGAGACAATGCAACTTTATGATACAAAATTAAACAGTGGAAAACAATCAAACAAAAATGAGACTGATTATTTTGACCATTTCAGAAAGACAATAAATTAAGGGAAAACATTCAGTAGGAAATTGGAACACAAAACATTTGCAGAAAAATACAGTCTTCAAGGTAAGAAAGTTTCCAGGTAACATGCAAAGTGAAAGTGAAGTCGCTCAGTCATGTCCGACTCTTTGCGGCCCCATGGTCTGTAGCCTACCAGGCCCCTCCCTCCATGGGATTCTCCAGGCAAGAGTACTGGAGTGGGCTGCCATTTCCTTCTCCACTTGATTGTTTTCCACTGTTTAATTTTGTATCATAAAGGTAACATGCAAAGTCAGAGTCAATAAGAGAGCTTCACAGAAATCCAAAAAGTGAATCACTGAAGAATTGCATTTTGAGTAACTATGCTACCCAGCATCTTGTATCAAACAGTGGACAACAGTGGTATTTACTCCTACTATAGGATGGGATACAGACATTGAGAGCAGAGAGCTATAGAAATGAGCCCAGATAGTTGCTGGCGTTTAGGAGAAGCAAGAAGCCCTCACCTTCAAAATAAAACCTATCAGAAATCTCACATAATGAGACAGCCTTATCTCCTACATTACTATCAGAGATAGAATAAGATCTGTTGAACTACCATCCAAAGACCAGGCAGCAGGAACTTGCAAACACAGAAATTACTCCCTGCCAAGAATCATCATAATTGAGAACTAGTGCCATGAAAATCTTTGCACTGAACTTGAAAAACGGCAATTATCATTATCAATATTCATTACTAGGCAACAATGGAGCAACATCATTAATGATCTGAGGGAAAATGATTTTGAATCTTGAATTTTATACTTTATTAAATCAGCATTCATATTTGAGGGCAAAATACAAATATTTTTGAAGATACTGAAATTAAAATCTAAAATAGACTGGCTTCTGCTTAAAATGTAGAAATTTGACAATGTCATTATTCCCAACAACCAGGAGAAAAGGGATAGAAAATTTCAGTGAAATAAGTTCCCTTTAATTTCATGCTCCGATTCGTTTTGTTAGCTGTGTTGGTTATTATATTAGTTTCCTATGGCTGCTGTAATAAACTTCCACAAACCTGGTGGCTTGAAAACAAGAGAAATGTACTATCTCCCTTTCTGGCAGCCAGAAGTCTGTAATCAGTTTCACTGGGCTGAAATCAATGTGCTGAGAGGCACAAGCATTCTCTACTGGGCCTTGGGGAGAATGTGTTCCTTTTTACTTCCAGTTTCTGGTAGCCACCAATCTTCCTGGATTGTGGCTGTATCGCTCCAGTCTCTGCCTCCGTGATGACAGTGATGACACAGGAGAGGAAGCTCTTCTCTGTGAGGTCAAATTTCTCTCTCTCTCTCCTTATAAGGATCCATACAATTGCATTTTCAGTGCCAAAGAATTGATGCTTTTGAACTGTGGTGTTGGAGAAGATTCTTGAGAGTCCCATGGACTGCAAGGAGATCCAACCATTCAATCCCAAAGGAAATCAGTCCTGAATAATTGGAAGGACTGATGCTGAAGCTGAAACTCCAATACTTTGGCCACCTGATGTGAAGAACAAACTCATTGGAAAAGACCCTGATGCTGGGAAAGATTGAAGGCGAGACGAGAAGGGGAGGACAGAGGATGAGATGGTTGGATGGCATCGCCGACTCAATGGACATGAGTTTGAGTAGGCTCCAGGTGTTTGTGATGGACAGGGAAGCTTGGCATGCTGCAGTCCATGGGGTCACAAAGAATTGGACACAACTTAGTAGCTGAACTGAAGTGATGATTCATTTGCCCTCTACGTGGTGCAGTGGTAAAGAATCTGCCTACCAATGCAGGAGATATGAGATACAAGTTCGATCCCTGAGTTGGGAAGATCCTCTGGGGTAGGAAATGGCAACCTGCTCTAGCATTCTTTCCTAGAAAATTCCACAGACAGAGGAGCCTGTGGGTTAAAGTCCATGGGGTTGCAAAGAGTTGTACATGACTAAGCATGCACAGAAACACACACATACACACACACACGCACAGAGGATTAAGTCCCCATGTCAAGACACTTAATTTAATCACAACTGCAATGGTTCTTTAAGCATAAAAGATACTAAACATAGACTGCAGGGATTAGAATCTGATATTTTTGGGGACTATTATTCAGCTGACTACACTTGTCATTTGATTTCTTCATTGTTTTGGCATTTTACTCTGAGGCTCACTCTGAGTGGAAAGTCTTTACTTTTATTTCTGTTGGTTCCTTTATTTTTTTTCTACTCTTTCCTTTATCATTTTTTTAGTTACCTATCCCAGGGTTCTCATGTTAATTAGGTTTCCTTGTTGTAACTGGACTTTCCGCCCCTTTATGTTATGTCTAATATCCCTGGGACTCTATGGTTTCTACTCTCCCTGTTTGGCAACTTGTTAAAAGCAGTACACGGTTGGTGGTTTGCCACTGTTGAAGGTATATGTTGTATCTCCTTTCTTTCCAGCATAGGGAAGTCTAGCTTAAGGCCACATTTCCTGCAGAGTTCTAGACTCTGAGCACTTTACATTTATTTCTCTTTACTTTGCAATTTTGGGGATATGTTTTTTGCTTTAGGATCCAGAATCTACCAGGACTCTGTTATGCTTTGTGTTTCTGATCTATTTGTAATCTATTGAGATATTTATTTCATTTGGAACCCAGTTATATCATTTGCTGTTGTTGTCTGTGTTCATACTGTACTTGGCTCTGCCATGTGTTTGAAGCAGAGAACTGTGTCATAACCTAGACTTGTCACATCATCTGGACCAGAAATTCTAGCTCTTTTTATTAACTTGTTCTCTTCACCTGTATTAACTTGAAAAAAAAAAAAAAACTAATGTAATGAATTATCACAGATTATCCTGCTTGAAATACATTCATGCTAGTGCAAGATCTATTTCCTTAGGTGATCCACTGGAATTTAGCATTAGTTATAGGCTCTTAAAATGTTATCTTAATATTTGAGAGAATACTGGTGGAAATCCAGTCCTCCAGAAGTTTCTAAGACTCCCGCATAAGATAATTAATTTAGAGCTCTTGTTTCTTTCTCCCCTGGGAGCCAAATAAAGATTACTTACTAATTAATGTTTGCAGTCCAACTTAGAAAACAAATTTAATACCATGCCAGCCTATCATCTATAGCTATTATAATAGTATGCAGACCTTAAAGAAGTATCCTTTAAAGAAAAAATATTCTATAATACAAACCCATGAGCACCAGGTTATACGAGTAGATCCACCAGAAACAATTATGCTGCTAAAATCTCAGCATCAGTCATAAAGTTAAAGATGCAGATGGTCACGATATTTTTGAAGTTTCATATAAAGCCTAATGATTGAATTCAGATTAGCTATTATATCACAGATATTAAAATATAAGCATCTTAAAAAATTCTTTTACATGTTATTGATGGTGGATCTTTAGCATAAAATATGAATTATAGCACACAAACAACTAGTATTAAACTGAAAAATTCAACTAAATTTGACAGTCAAGCAAATTATATTAAATTATTTGACTGTACATTTCTATTGCTCATGCAAACAAATTCAGGATATACACACAACCCTCAAACAAAAATATACACTAAAACACACACAATAATTTTCAGGAAAAGGGAAAAAACTTATTAACACAGCTTCTGTGATTTAGAGAATTCTATCTCTATTGCTCAACAGATTGATGTGCTAAAAAGACCCTGAGGGGTATTGCAACACCCATAGATTCATATTAAGTAAAAATACGAAAGAAAGTTTTAAAATGGTCAATTTTCCAAATATGTTAATACAAGCTAAGTTCAAAATTTATCTAACTATGGTCAAGTGTCTAGTTAAAGAGGTCTTATGGTGGCTCAGATGGTATAGCATCTGTCTACAATGCAGGAGACCCAGGTTTGAGCCCTGGGTTGGGAAGATCCCTTGGAGAAGGAAATGGCAACCCACTCCAGTACTATTGCCTGGAAAATCCCATGGACAGAGGAGCCTGGTAGGCTACAGTCTATGGGGTCGCAAAGAGTCGGACACGACTGAGTGACTTCACTATGATTATAATAAAAATCATTTCAGAGAGCCTAACACTCTTAAGTACTGAATTAAATTTTTATGATTTTAGTTTGACTGTCATGATATATTTAAAAATTTACCCTTAAACATGCATAAAATAGCTTTTTAAATATATCTTTAGTTTATCTCAGAATTTTCAATCTATGTACTCTCAAAAAAAAAAAACATTTTTTTTTTTTGTAAATTTAAAATTAAGTATTTATTTTTGTAAATCTTCCTCATGAAAACACAATAGAGCTTTTGGGAATAACATGCAGCTGATATATATTAGAGATGCAAATATCTAAAAACACTTTTTGAGCCTGGTTACCTATGTAACTATGCTTTGGGCAATTTATACAAAGCCAATAGGTCACTTTTAGAAAGTCTAATAGGTATAGGTAAGCTTTCTAGATGCTGGGAAAACAGTAACACAACAGGAAATAATCTTTGTCCTTGTGGCACTCACTTTCTTGTAGGAGGAAGACAAAAAAATAAATTCATAAGAAAAACAGAATAACAGATGATGAAAACTCTAAAAAATAACAAAGTAGGAAATGAGTGTTGTGAAATAACAAATGGATGGGTTGCAAATGTAATAGACAATCAGAAAAGGCCCTTTTGCAAAAGATGGAATTAAATCAAAGATCTGAAATAAATTGATGAATTCGCTTGTGGGGAACAAACATTCCAGCCAGATAAAACTATAAGTGCTGGAGTACTGAGGACAGAATAGCTAGTGCTTAGAGAGCAATGAAATAGAATAAATGAGTAAGAGGGGGTGAATCCTTGTCAGCTTTGGCTTCTACTTTGAGGCAGATGCAAGAGGTGAAGGTTTTGATACAACGATAAGAATGATTTGACTATTTTTCTGAGAGTACAATAAGTGAGGAATGGGCAAGAGCAAAAGCAGGTGGACTGGTTGAAACGCTATTACAGTTAGGCCAAGGTTAATAGCCAAGAAGGTGGTTTAAGTAGTTGCTGCCTTTTATAGTGACAACATGTTTTCCTGATTTTATATTCAGTAAGAGAGAAAAAGAGAAGTCAAAGTTTTCAGCTTGAGTGACTAAAAGGCTGGAATTTCCACATAAAAAGGAACACTGCTTAGAGTTGTTATAAAAATTGAGAAACAATCTTTTAATCAGTTAAAATATTTTCTAGAATCAAAAGAAAGAGCTGTTTTAGTTTTTCAACCTGAAGCTACACAAGCATTTGAAAATCGATTTAATAGTATTTGTTTTTCTCTGCTTCACAAACACTGTCAGAAGACATGAAGGCGGTATAAATGCAATGTTTGTCCAAAAGCCAAGGAGTAGATAAACAGAATTGGAGCTGGCTTTTCCAATGTTCTGTCTGAGAGAGTTAATTAAATGCTTGTCTAGTTTTCTTGATCTTATGGTGGGTGGTGTATATATTGTTTCTTCAAAAAAAAAAAAAAAAGAACATTTTACCTATTAATCTGAGAAAACAGAGAGGATGAAATAATTCTTTTCTCTATAACTCTCAGAGAGTTGATGTGCTACAAATAAAGTTCATGTGATCGTTTTAAGAAGTGACAGGAAAATAAAGGGATAGACAAAAAATGAAAGCAACTTCTTTTGCTCCTTTCCTGTTGCCCATTTCTGCTCCCCTGTAACCTTAAAACACCTAATCATATGAACGAGATCGGTAGGGAATTTAACCTGACTCCTGACTTATGCTCTCCTGAATGTACATCATGACTTGCCTAACCTATTGATTCTTTTCCTGGGTTAAAAGAATAAATAATTAAGTAAAGAATGAAGTTGGATTTAGAAAATGCAGAGAAACCAGAGATAAAATTGCCAACATACATTGGATCATTGAAAAAGCAAGAGAGTTCCAGACAAACACCTACTTCTGCTTTATTGACTACACCAAAGCATTTGTATGGATCACAACAAACCGGAAAATTCTTAAAGAGATGGAAATACCAGATCAACCTGACCTGCCTCCTGAGAAATCTATATGCAGGTCAAGAAGCAACAGTTAGAACTGGAAGTGGAATGACAGACTATTTCCAAATTGGGAAAGGAGTACATCAAAACTGCATATTGTCACCCAGGTTGTTTAACTTATATACAGAGTCAGTTCAGTTCAGTTCAGTCGCTCAGTCGTGTCCGACTCTTTGTGACCCCATGAATCGCAGCACGCCAGGCCTCCCTGTTCATCACCATCTCCCAGAGTTCACTCAGACTCATGTCCATCGAGTCCGTGATGCCATCCAGCCATCTCATCCTCGGTCGTCCCCTTCTCCTCCTGCCCCCAATCCCTCCCAGCATCAGAGTCTTTTCCAATGAGTCAACTCTTCACATGAGGTGGCCAAAGTACTGGAGTTTCAGCTTTAGCATCATTCCTTCCAAAGAAATCTCAGGGTTGATCTCCTTCAGAATGGCCTGGTTGGATCTCCTTGCAGTCCAAGGGACTCTCAAGAGTCTTCTCCAACACCACAGTTCAAAAGCATCAATTCTTCGGCGATCAGCCCTCTTCACAGTCCAACTCTCACATCCATACATGACCACAGGAAAAACCATAGCCTTGACTAGATGGACCTTAGTCGGCAAAGTAATGTCTCTGCTTTTGAAAATGCTATCTAGGCTGGACATAACTTTTCTTCCAAGGAGTAAGCGTCTTTTAATTTCATGGCTGCAGTCACCATTTGCAGTGATTTTGGAGCCTAAAAAAATAAAGTCTGGCACTGTTTCCACTGTTTCCCCATCTATTTCCCATGAAGTGATGGGACCAGATGCCATGATCTTCGTTTTCTGAATGTTGAGCTTTAAGCCAACTTTTTCACTCTCCTCTTTCACTTTCATCAAGAGGCCTTTTAGCTCCTCTTCACTTTCTGCCATAAGGGTGGTGTCATCTGCATATCTGAGGTTATTGATATTTCTCCCGGCAATCTTGATTCCAGCTTGTGTTTCTTCCAGTCCAGCGTTTCTCATGATGTACTCTGCATATAAGTTAAATAAGCAGGGTGACAATATACAGCCTTGACGGACTCCTTTTCCTATTTGGAACCAGTCTGTTGTTCCATGTCCAGTTCTAACTGTTGCTTCCTGACCTGCATACATATTTCTCAAGAGGCAGGTCAGGTGGTCTGGTATTCCCATCTCTTTCAGAATTTCCCACAGTTTATTGTGATCCACACAGTCAAAGGCTTTGGCATACTCAATAAAGCAGAAATAGATGTTTTTCTGGAACTCTCTTGCTTTTTCAATGATCCAGCAGATGTTGGCAATTTGATCTCTGGTTCCTCTGCCTTTTCTAAAACCAGCTTGAACATCTGGAAGTTCACACTTCACATATTGCTGAAGCCTGGATTGGAGAATTTTGAACATCACTTTTCTAGTGTGTGAGATGAGTGCAATTGTGTGGTAGTTTTAGCATTCTTTGACATTGCCTTTCTTTGGGATTGGAATGAAAATTGACCTTTTCCATTCCTGTGGCCACTGCTGAGTTTTCCAAATTTGCTGGCATATTGAGTGCAGCACTTTCACAGCATCATCTCTTTTGAAAATTGCTCAACTGGAATTCCACCATCTCCACTATTTTGTTCATAGTGATGCTTCCTAAGGCCCACTTGACTTCACATTACAGGATGTCTGGCTCTAGGTCAGTGATCACACCATCATGATCATCTGGGTCCTGAAGATCCCTTTTGTCCAGTTCTTCTGTGTATTCCTGCCACCTTTTCTTAATATCTTCTGTTTCTGTTAGGTCCATACCATTCCTGTCCTTTATTGAGCCCATCTTTGCATTAATTGTTCCCTTGGTATGTCTAATTTTCTTGAAGAGAACTCTAGTCTTTTCCATTCTATTTTTTCCTCTATTTCTTTATCTATTTCTCTATTTCATGATCTATTGGTTGTATGTAAATTTTACCTGAGTAGCTACATCCAAATTTTCTTTTATTTACTAGATCCTTTAAATTTGAAACTAACTACAGATGGTGAGTGCAGCCATGAAATTAAAAAATGGTTACTCCTTGGAAGGAAAGTTGTGACCAATCTGGAGAGCATATTAAAAAGCAGAGACATTACTTTGCCAGCAAAGGTCCATCTAGTCAAGGATATGGTTTTACCAGTGGTCATGTATGGATGTGAGAGCTGGACTGTGAAGAAAGCTGAGCGCTGAAGAATTGATGCTTTTGAACTGTGGTGTTGGAGAAGACTCTTGAGAGTCCTTTGGACAAGGAGATACAACCAGTCCATCCTAAAAGAAATCAGTCCTGGCTGTTCATTGGAAGGACTGATGCTGAAGCTGAAAGTCCAATACTTTGGCCACCTCATGAGAAGAGGTGACTCATTGGAAAAGACTCTGATGCTGGGAGGGATTGGGAGCAAGAGGAGAAGGGGACAACAGAGGATGAGATGGCTGGATGGCATCACCAACTATTCACCCTTGCCATCTCTTGTTTGACCACTTCCAATTTGCCTTGATTCATGGACCTGACATTCCAGGTTCCTATGCAGTATTGCTCTTTACAGCATCAGATCTTGCTTCTATCACCAGTCACATGCACAACTGGGTATTGTTTTTGCTTTGACTCCGTCCCTTCATTCTTTCTGGACTTATTTCTCCACTGATCTCCAGTAGCATATTGGGCACCTAATGACCTGGGGAGTTCCTCTCTGGGTATCCTATCATTTTGCCTGTTCATACTGTTCATAGGGTTCTCAAGGCAAGAATACTGAAGTGACTTGCCATTCCCTTCTCCAGTGGACCACGTTCTGTCAGCCTTCTCCTACATCATGCCAAGTGCCAGGCTGAATGAAGCACTAGCTGGAATCAAGATTGCTGGAACAAATATCAATAACCTCAGATATGCAGATGACATCACCTTTATGGCAGAAAGTGAAGAAGAACTAAAGAGCCTCTTGATGAAAGTGAAAGAGGAGAGTGGAAAAGTTGGCTTAAAACTCAACATTCAGAAAACTAAGATCATGGCATCCGGTCCAAACACTTCATGGCAAATAGATGGGGAAACAATGGAAACAGTGACAGACTTAATTTTTGGGGGGGCTCCAAAATCACTGCAGATGGTGACTGCAGCCATGAAATTAAAAGACACTTGATCCTAGGAAGAAAATCTATGACCAACCTAGACAGCATATTGAAAAGCAGAGACATTACTTTGCCAAGAAAGGTCCATCTAGTCAAGGCTACGTTTTTTCGAGTAGTCATGTATGGATGTGAGAGTTGGACTATAAAGAAAGCTGAGTGCTAAGGAATTGATGCTTTTGAACTGTGATGTTGGAGAAGACTCTTGAGAGTCCCTTGGACTGCAAGGGGATCCAACCAGTCCATTCTGAAGGAAATCAGTCCTGAATATTCATTGGAAGGACTGATACTGAAGCTGAAACTCCAATACTTTGGCTACCTGATGTGAAGTGACTCACTAGAAAAGACCTTGATGCTGACAAAGATTGAAGGCAGGAGAAGAGGATGACAGAGGATAAAGTGGGTGGATAGCATTTACTCGATAGACATGAGTTTGAATAAGCTGTGGGAGTTGGTGATGGACAGGGAGGCCTGGCATGCTGCGGTCCATGGGGTTGCAAACAGTTGGACACAACTGAGAGGCTGACCTGAGTTCTCTGGTGCCAACAGCCCCCTTGGCAATTCTGCATGCCATAGATCATGCAGCAAGATAACATCTAAAGAGAGTCAGGCATTCTGCATGTAATGGAGAACGATCCAGAATCCAAACTCCTGCCTCAGTGATATACAGCGATTCTTACACACTCTGTTCTCTTTAAAAACCGTCATGGCTGAGCAAAATCTTAGGAGTTAGTCTCCTTGGGACATGAGTGCATTTACTGCTAAGATTACTGTTTTTCTGATTAAATCATTTTTCCTTTCTATGGACTCTTGCCTATCAATTATTGGCTTCTGAACAGTAAGCAACTAAACCCGAGTTCAGTAACAAAATCTCAGTAGTCATTTTATGGAATATGGATAATACTCTGTGAAGGCAACTTTATTTTGAACCCTGTCTTTGACTTTCATTAACTTTATTAAAATTATTAAGAACATTTCCCCAATTAATTAAGCTGTAAATATGTGCACAATTTTTTTTTTTTTGGCTCCTGTTTTACTTGTTTAAGGGACAAGTTTACCACATTAGGTATCACATCATCACCTGATTAAAATATGCATTTTAGTTAATAAATTGTAACCAATTTTGAAAAAAGAACCTTATACTTTTTTTATCCCAACTTAGAAAATATGAAAATGAAGATAAGTTAAGTAAGTACTATATAATTCATTTATTCATACACCAATACATATGTTTTTGAGCATCTACTATGTGCTAAGGACCTTTCTATATTGTTTGAGTATGAGTTCAGTGGGGAAGGGTTTCCTGGCAGAAGGAACAGTATAAGCAAAGAAATGAAGTTATTCAGGAAAATAACATGTTGGGAAAATGGCAAATATTTTAAGGTGGATGAAATATGGAATGGGCAACTGTGGGACTGAGAAAGTGAAACAATAAAAGAAAATTTTAATGTTAAGGAGTTTGAACCTTACCCTATAAGCCAAAGAGACACAAAGATTATTGCAATGTTTTAATAATCCTCAGTTTCCTTAAAGACAGCCATCTGGTTTAGGTACATTATGCCTGCTACCTAGAATGAGGGAAGATTGGAAACTGTTGACACAATAGGAAGCTATTTAAATAGTTTAAGGAAGTTCTATTGATGAGATTGCTTCAATGTTCATGGGAAACAGGAAATAGTCTCCAGATAAGATTTGCTGACATTTTTCATGTGCAGATGAAAAAGTAAGAAGCCAATATTGATTCTTATATTCTTAGGTGCTTTAATTAGAAACTCAGTAGTCACTCAATCATGTAGAAAAAGAAGACGGAAAGAGAGGGGGTTATTACAAAATGTCTGATTTTTTTTTTAATAGATTTTTTTTTGGTTTGTACTCACTGATATGCAGTTGGAAAAACTGGCTTGCACTTTTGGATAATGTCCTGGGAAACAGATAATGAATTTGTGCTTACTGTCATTTAGGGATAATCCATTCAGTTCAGTTGCTCAGTCATGTCTGACTCTTTGCGACCCCATGAATCGCAGCACGCCAGGCCGCCCTGTTCATCACCAACTCCCAGAGTCTAATCAAACTCATGTCCTTTGAGTCGGTGATGCCATCCAGCCATCTCATCCTCGGTCATCCCTTTCTCCTCCTGCCCCCAATCCCTCCCAGCATCAGGGTCTTTTCCAATGAGTCAACTCTTCACATGAGGTGGCCAAAGTATTGGAGTTTCAGCTTTAACATCAGTCCTTCCAATGAACACCCAGGACTGATCTCCTTTAGGATGGACTGGCTGGACCTCCTTGCAGTCCAAATTACTCTCAAGAGTCTTCTCCAACACCACAGTTCAAAAGCATCAATTCTTGAGTACTCAGCTTTCTTCACAGTCCCAACTCTCACATCCATACATGATCAATGGGAAAACCATAGCCTTGACTAGATGGATCTTTGTTGGCAAAGTAATGTCTCTGCTTTAAATAAAAGCTATGAAAATTATATCAAATATGAAAGGACATTGATGTTGGAATAAAAACAGAACTTGGGAAGATTTATTTAAAGAATAGATAGAGGAGGAAAAGAAAGAAATTCAAAAGGAGATACAAGCTAGAATGTATCCTGTAGGATAGAGATGTATTATAAAGGCTAAGACTCAGTCTTGAATAAAGATGATATGATCAGGTATTATGTAAAAAAGAAAAACAGGCAGTAATTTTAGGAAGGATGATGTCCTTAATAAAATATAGGAAAAAAACTTTCAGTAGATTTTGGGTCAAAGTGTCCATCTCAGCAAGATGAATAGAAACAGTAAGGTGAAATGTGCCACCACTTATATGACAAGAGAGAATCGTTTGCAGAAAAAGGAAGAATGAAGTCATAATGAAGGAGCGTTGAGAAACAAACATAAAGGATTTCTGTTGCTTGCATATTCCTTCCTCTCTTCCTCCAATAAGAAAAATCCTTTTATTAGAAAACAACTTCTTCCCCACCATTCATTCTTTTTGATTCTGGCAGTAGTTCTAACCTAAGAATGTGTGTTAATTACTCAATCTTGTCTGACTCTTTGCAACCCCATGGACGGTCGCTCTCCAGGCTCCTCTGTCCATGGAATTCTCCAGGCAAGAATACTAGAATAGGTTGCCATTCCGTTCTCCAATCTTCCTGCCCCAGGGATCAAAACTGGATCTCCTGCATTGCAGGCAGATGCTTTACCATATGAGCCACCAGGGAAGCCCCAACCTAAAGAATACATCAGACATCTGGAAATTCTCTCTTTTCTTAAGCTATTGGCTTGGAGAAACAAAGTATCTAGGTACCTACAAGTGACCCATGTGGAACTAGACCATATTTGGTGGAAGCAAGTTTAACCAAAATATAGAGAAAAGTAGAGTGAGTAGATGAAAGAAAGATATTATCATTTGAGTCCCTGAATGCAGTCATGTCTAAAATTAGGTTTTTCTTTGGCTTCTCAAATTTTTAAACCAATAAATTTCATAGATAATCACACTATTTTGATTTGTCATTTGCAACCACCAGAATCCTGACAATATCAGCCAATGTCAAATATACAGAACAGAAATATTACTAATGGATAGAATTAAGTTCACAGAGGAGAAGGGGGATCTAATTTCCAGCAGTGGGAAGTATATCTTTGAAAAGAAGTAGGGGTATTCCATAGTCTAGAAGTACCAATAAGAGGAAACAAAGTGTCTATATCAAAAAAATCAAGGCAGGGAACACAAGGATATAAAATAGGGCTTAAATCAAGATCTGAAAAAGGATAAAATAACCAGTTGGCCAACTTCCCAAGTGGTGCAGTGGTAAAGAATCTGCCTGCCAATGCCTGAAATGCAGAAGACATGGATTTGATCCCTAGGTTGAGAGGATCCCCTGGAGGAGGAAATGGTAAGATACTCCAGTGTTCTTCCCTGGAAAATTCCATGGACAGAGAAGCTTGGTGGACTATAGTCCGTGGGGTCAAAAAGAGTTGGATACGACTGAGTGACTGACCACGCACAAGTGCAGATCACTCCAACTAATCAACTTCTCAATTATGGGGGAAAAAAAAACTTTCAAGTAAGTAATTTTTCCAATTTATCTAGGTAGCACATACCTATTCCAGTTGATTTACAAGATACTGATACAACTCATTATATGCAACTTTAGTAAAATTCTCTGCATTGCTCATAAGTTTTTGGAACCATTTTTCCACCTTTTTATTTCTGGAAAAAGAGAAATAAATCTTTTTATAACACCTGATGGAAACTATACTTATTACAATTACAATAATTCTGGAATCAAATAAGGAAACATAAAGAAAAAGGTTGTGTGGCTAAAGTGGCAAAAGAAGTACAAAGTCTGATTGCTCATAGTGACAATTTAGCTCATTTTGAAGTTAAAAGAGAGATCAATATTAGGATAACATCTGTAGGAAGGTGATTCGTGCAAGAAGAACTTTGGGAATATTTGGACTGCACTTCTCATTTTGGCTGCATATATCGAATTGTATTACATATTAAATAGAACAATGTTCTAGGTTAAATCTACATTTTTGTAACTAGATAGAATCAGTGGTATGTAGTCCTCCTATAATTCTTATTGTGGTATAATTATTTATGGTCAATGCTACTCAGAAATGTGAAAGTCCATCTTATCTACTATATAGATTAACATATGGCAATCCGGTCACTCAAAATTCTGAAACGTAAATATTGCCTTTGTTGTGAAGAACACTTCTTTTGTCCTAAATGATTATGTAAAGAGGAAAGAAGTCAACCTGGGTGCTAGACTGGTAACATCAGAAATAGCAACAGCAGGGTTGTGAGGGCAGCTATTCTGGTGGCTTGTTAAAGACAAATAGACAAGTGGTTCAGAAGAGGAATAGAAATGACTCTGCCTAAGAGGTCAGTGAAAGCCCCGAATGGCATCTTCAAGAACAGATTTGTAAACCTCAAATCCTCTGACAAGTAGTGGGAGGAAAAAATCTAAGTACAAGTAATAGTAGAATTCTTGCATCAATTACTTGTACTCATTGCTACAAAGAATCCTTAAAATTCTTACTTCTTCCACCAGCCGAGATGTCTGTTGCAAAGTGGAGTGACCAGAAGCCGTGCCCTGAAAGGACTGCAATATGGGAACTTACTCTGAGCTCTTAATGCAAATTAATGTGGCTGCATCCACTCCAGGGGCTGGTTTTCATCTCTGCCTGGAACTATTGCCAGGGATCAAGGGACAAACAGATGGCAGGTCACACTGCAGACAGAAAATGCTTATTCCTGTTGCTCTTGGTTCTTAATTAATGTGGAAAAATCATCTGCATTTTCACAAAATACTTCTATTTTCTTAGTCTATTATTGATGTATCATTTCATTGTTTCAAATTATTCTATAAAATTGTTTTTAAAAATGTAAAGTTCAAGTGGAATAAAACAGTAAATTTCAGCAATACAAGAAAGGACAGGAGTCTATCTTTTCATATTATTTTAAATACCAACTCTTTAACTTAGCATGGATGGCCTTAACCAGTTAGGGTCCAACCTGATTTTCTCCCATCACTTGTATTTGAACAGGAGCTTTGGCTCCACACAAATTAAGTTCTGAATTTCTCCTTAGTGTCGCCTTTCCCCGCCTCCAATCCTTTCTGGTTTTGTTCCCACTGCCTAACACATTCTTTTGGGGCTCATCCATTTATTGGCTGTAATAATTCATCATAAATCACAAACATACAAATACACACTTGTCCTATGACTTTTATAATCTATAATCCTAGAAAATAAATTCAGGGCCAGATGCTGCCTTGCCATTTTGTCTGTCTGTCATCAATCATAGCAGTCTTTCTTCTGACTCTGGAGGTGACCTCTCCTTCTCAACCCTCACTTTAGGCAGCCTCTACAAGTCAATAGGATATAGTGCTTGAGATAAAAATGATTTATCATTCTAGATCCAATTTGAACATCCCCTACACCATAAAAAAATAATTGCTTAAATCAGATACAATGGTAAGATATAGGAGGACAAGATATGATTTTTATCAAATACCAAAATAAGGAAATATATAGCACCACTCAAAAAAGCCACTCTGCATAAACCAGAAACTAGAGCATCCCTGAGAAATAGAAAGCAAAAAGGGAAAATGCCACAGAACAGACCATAGTGGTAAAATATAGAAACAACATCATGATAGTCTACTGGGAGGGTATGAAGCTCATGAACAGGTGGGGCCTGAGAAAGAACCTGCTGAGTTATTAGCTATAGTATCGTAGAAGCAGCCAGCTAGATTACCCTTGGCAACAGCGAAGGAAACTTTTCCAAGTAGAAATGGTAAGTGAAGGAGATTAGAGAAAGGGAGGCACAGACGAATCACAAATGGCTAACAATATTTTTGAGTACCCAGCCTCAGAAAACCAACTGCCAAGGGATGCCACTCTCTCAGTCACTTAAAAAGAGGACAGCCACAAATCAGCCTGTAAGCATCTCTCTAGACAAAAAAGAGGAGACGGTCATTATAGGACACTTCAGCTACAGAGATAAGTGCACAGATGAGACACAAATATTAAACAATCCTGAAAGAAAGACAGGAAATCTAATCAATGGATAACTTACCTGTGTCCAGAGAGTTAAGAGTAATTCAAATAGAGCTTTTAAAATATGTATTAATAGTAACAGAGAGCTAGAGGATGATATCATCCTCATAGCAGTCTTAATCATCATGCTTAACTGTTAGAGCATGAAAATAACAAGCTTGGACAGGAGGCCTAATTGAATAAATGATAGTAGAGAAGTTCTCTTAACTGAAGAAGGACATAGAACTTCTCTGAGAGCAAAACTGATTAAAAAGTTTAAAAACCCAAAATGACAAATGCCCTATCTCTACTGTATTTTTATCTTCTTTTGTAGGGTCCAGGAGAATCAACAAAGCTGACAATGGAAGAATGTGTGTTTCTGTAATTCACAAGGTGTTTTTATTCCCTTAAAAGATTTACTAAAAACCTCTTTCTTCTTTCAAATTGATTAATTAGGGAAAGATTCTTAAATCCTGGAGTTGCATTTTCCAAAAATATTATTTCTAGATAATCAACATTAAAACATAAATATACCCAGAGAGAGTGATTCACATGGAGAGAAGATTCAAATGACTAGGCTATGGGATACCATCTCATTATGTGATGTGCTTAGTTGCTTAGTCCCGTCTGACTCTTTGCAACCCATGGACTGTAGCCTGCCAGGCTCCTCTATCCATGGGAATTCTCCAGGCAAGAATACTAGAGTGGGTTGCCATGCCCTCCTCTAGGGAATCTTCTTGATCCAGGGATCGAACCAAGGTCTCCTGCATTGCTAGTGGATTCTTTACTGTCTGAGCCACCAGAGAAGCCCTAGTTCATTATATCTATAAATTTTCTTACTATTTACACCTGTATTTTATTCTCCAATTACAAAAGTGTTGTCTTGACTATTTATTTGGGCTTGCAAGGTGGCACTAGTGGTAAAGAACCCAACTGCCAATATAGGAGATGTAAGAGATGCAGGTTCGATACCTGGGCCCTAGGTGGAGAAGTTCCCCTAGAGGAGGACGTGGCAACCTGCTCCAGTATTCTTGCATGGAGAATCCCATGGATAGAGAAGCCTGGCAATCTATAGTTCATAGGGTCACAAAGATTCATCCTATATGATTTTTTCTAAATTATTTTGTTACAATACAACTATACAGTCAAAATCAATAAGCATACCATGACATTATTACTCATACCTCTCTGACATGGCTAAATGTTAATTACTTATTAGACCAGGAGAATAGGACATTGAGCAGCTAAAGGGAATAAAATTGTCTTTTGATGAGGGATCATTCAAGGTTGGCACATTTGGGTGGGGTGATTATGATATACCAAGGTCTATATATTGTACCTGAAAGACAGGTCGAGTTTCTCATTGAAAAAAAAAAAAAATAGTGATTACAGCTAAAAAGTAGTAATCTGCTTCATAAGTAAAGGACATTATTGTTAGCTTAATTCTGTGTGACTATTTACATAACAAAAGTATGGACATTATATGAAGAAATTAGGGTTCAGAGATTAGGTTTATAATACACAAAACCAACATGAACTGAAATTCTTCTTTCAGTATTCTTTCTGCCACACCATGATATATGGCATTTTGTTTAGAACCAACCATACAGAACTTTATATATATCATATGCTGATTTCAAAGCAAATTTTAAAAAGATTCATAGAAGGATGTTTGATAATTTCTTTTAGGAATTAATTTCAGGATATAATGTTGTTGTGTAATTGAGGGAAATTTCTTCTGCTACAGGAGAGAATCCAGCCTCTTAGTTCTGGTAATTACATGCAATTTTAATTAAACTCAACACAACTGATGAGAAGAAAATATTCTAAAATTTGTTCCTTAATAAGCCATTTTGTAGAGTACTAACACACTAGGAAAAGTAGCAACTTGTCTAACTCAAACACCTGGCCCGCAATGGCATTTTATATTTCATAAGCATATACTATACTAAAAAATAGTAATTCTAATATTTGTCATAAATTAAAAGTAGATGGCTCAGTGGTGAAGAATCCGCCTGCCATGTGGGAGTCATGGGTTCGATCCCTGGGTTGGGAAGATCCCCTGGAGAAGGGAGAGGCTACCTACTCCAGTATTCTGACCTGGAGAATTCCATGGACTGTATATGGGGTCGCAAAGAGTTGGACACTACTGAGTGACTTTCACTTTCAAAAGTAAACTAAAGACATGCAGCTTAGAGAATAAGTTTAAAAGGACCTATGCAATCACTACCAAACTTAAGAAGGTGTCATCAGCTGCCAGCACTATAAATGTCTTTGTTGCACCAACACTGCACCTCTAACCTGTCCCCCACCCCCCGTCCCAGAGGCAGCCATTCTTCTGAAGAGTATAATTCATTCACCTAACTTGCATTATAATTTTACCACCAAGGCATGTAAGCCTAGACAATATGCTATCGCTTCATATGGTTTGCAGATTTATGTGAATCAAAGTATATTGTGTGCCTTCTCCTATGAATTGACTTTGACCAATATTATGTATTTGAAGTTTATCCATCTGGATATACTAGTGATAAAATGTTTATTTGCTATACTTTATAGCATTTCAATGTATAACTCTTCCTCAGTACTTTTTGTCAGTCATTTTTGATAGTTTGAGTTGTTTGCAATTTCTTGCCATAACAAGTAATCTTGTTAAGAATACACCTTTTATAGTGGAAAAATATCTCTTGAAGCAAATGTGAATTAGTCTATATGGATGGGAAAAGATTTGCTTGTTCACAAAGTATATTCATGCTTAACTATTTTTAGTTAAAATCACCAAAGTGGTTTCTATCATCTATACTCAACATAAATATTGAAAAATTATTGCAATCTGTTGTCTATGTTTTGGAAATGGGTGGGGTTTTAATGTCAAGTTTTCTGATGACTACTAAAGTTTAAGTATTTGTAAAACAAGTTTATGGACCACTTATATTTCTTCTTGCACAAAATGCCTATCCAAGTTTTTCATCCATTTTTTATTAACCACCTATTATTACTGCTTGTATTCTGAATATTGATTTTCTGCCAGTTGTAAATACCAGAAATATCTTTTAAATTATTACTTGTATTTTGCTTATCTATAAAGTGTCTTTTGATAAACGCAAGTTTTAAACTGTCTTATACTGCTAAAATTATCAATTTCTTCCTTTAGACTTTATACTTCCCATAATTTGATTTCAAAATTCCCTCCATTACAATTATAAAATATTTTCATATAATTGTGCATACATATAAATCTTTAATACATCTAATATTTATTTGTATAGAATATGAGACAGAAATCTAATTTCATTTTATTATTAAAGTAGATGACCAAGTTTCCCAATATTATTTATTTATTAGTCTCTTTTTTTTGCCCATGGATTTGCAATGCCCACTCTGATATAAAACAAATTTGCATTTATGAAAAAGATGGTTTCTGGGCTTGTTATTTTATTCCATTTGTTTACTTGCCTCTCTCTTCATCAACACTTTTCTGTCTTAGTAACTGCAGTATTTAACAAAACCTTACTTTTCATCTTAAATGGTTCCCTGGGTGTTTTCAATCATTCACTCTTATATAGAATCACTTTACCACATTCCACAGAAAATACTGCTGAGTTGTTGTTGTTGCTATTGTTGTTTTTTGAGTATCATAAGTTGACAGAGTATTGACATATACAACACCAAAATTTTATATTTAAAGTCATGCTGTTTTCTAATATCTTTCAATAAAATCATATGTATTTTTCTTCCCAGTGAACTTGCTTATTTCTTGGTAGTTTAGTTAATATTGTTGTTCAGTAGCTTAGTTGTGTCTGACTCTTTGTGACCCCATGAACTGCAGCATGCCAGGCTTCCCTGTCTTTCACTATCTTCCAGAGTTTGCTCAAATTCATGTCCATTGAGTCCGTGATGCCATCTGACCATCTTATCCTCTGTGGCCTGCTTCTCCTCTCGCCTTCAATTTTTTGCAGCATCAGAGTCTTTTCTAGTGAGTCAGTTTTTCCCATCAAATGGACAGATATTAGAACTTCAGTACGAGTCCTGTCAATGAATATTCAGGATTGATTTCAAGAGCCTACTCTAGCACAACAATTTGATAGCATCAATTCTTTGGCACTCAACCTTCTTTATTGCCCAACTCTCATATCCATGCATGACTAATGGAAAAACCATAGCTGTGACTATATGGACCTTTGTCAGCAATGTGATGTCTCTACTTTTTAATATACTGTCTAGATTTTTCTTCCAAGGGGCAAGTGTCTTTTAATTTCATGGATGTAGTCACCATCTGCAGTGATATTGGAGCTTAAGAAAATAAAATTTGTCACAATTTCCACTTTAGGGATTTTATATTTTTGATATAATTGCAATGATTATATTTTTATATGGATTTCTCCCAGGTGGCTTGATAGTAAAGAACCTACCTACCAATGTAGGAGATGCAGGAGACATGAGTTTGAACCTTAGGTCAGGAAGATCCCCTGGAGGAGGACGTGGCAACTCACTCCAGTATTCTTAACTGGGAAATCCCTTGGACAGAGAAGCCTGGCAAGCTCCCAAAGAGTAGAACACAACTGAGCATGCATGCATATGTATCTTTTAATATAATTATATTTTCCAATTGATGGGAATACCAGACTATCTTATCTGTCTCCTGAGAAAACTGCTGCTGCTGCTGCTAAGTCACTTCAGTCATTTCCGACTCCATGCGACCCCTACTTCTGCTTTATTGATGATACCAAAGCCTTTGACTGTGTGGATCACAACAAACTGGAAAACTTAAAGAGATAGGAATACCAGACCACCTTATGTGCCTCCTGAGAAATCTGTATGCAGCTCAAGAAGCATTAGTTAGAACTGGACAAGGAACAGTGTACTGGTTCCAAATTAGGAAAGAAGTACATCAAGGCTGTATATTGTCACCCTGTTTATTTAACTTATATACAGAATACATCATGTGAAATGCCAGACTGGATGAAGTACAAGCTGGAATCAAGTTTGCTGGGAGAAATATCAATAACCTTAGATACACAGATGACACCACCCTTATGGCAGAAAGTGAAGAAGAACTAAAAAGTGTCTTGTTGAAAGTGAAAGAGGAGACTTAAAAAGCTGGCATAAAACTCAATATTCAAAAAAACGAAGATCATGGCATCTGGTCCCATCACTTCATGGCAAATAGATGAGGAAACAGTGGAAACAGTGAGAGACTTTCTTTTCTCGGGCTCCAAAATCACTGCAGATGGTGACTACATCCATGAAATTAAAAGACGCTTGCTCCTTGGAAGAAAAGTTTTGGCAAACCAAGACAGCGTATTAAAAAGCAGAGACAGTACTTTGCTGACAAAGGTCCATCTAGCCAAAACTATGTTTTTTTCAGTAGTCATGTGTGGATGTGAGGGTTGGATCACAAAGAAGTCTGAATGCAGAAGAATTGATGCTTTCAATTCTTGAAAGAAGAATTGAAGCTTTCAATTCTTGAAAGAAGAATTGAAGAGAAGTCTTGGAGAAGACTCTTGAGAATCCCTTGGACTGCAAGGAAATCAAGCCAGACAATCCTAAAGGAAATCAACCCTGAGTATTCATCAGAAGGACTGACACTGAAGCTGAAGCTCCAATACTTTGGCCACTTGTTGTGAAGAGCCAAATCATTGAAAAAGACCCTGATGCTGGGAAAGATTGAATGCAGGAGAAGGGGATGACAGAGATAGTTGGATGGCATCACCAACTCAATGGACATGAATTTGAGCAAGCTCCAAGAACACGTGTAAATGGTAAATGACAGGGAAGCCTGGTGTGCTGCAGNAGAGCCAAATCATTGAAAAAGACCCTGATGCTGGGAAAGATTGAATGCAGGAGAAGGGGATGACAGAGATAGTTGGATGGCATCACCAACTCAATGGACATGAATTTGAGCAAGCTCCAAGAACACGTGTAAATGGTAAATGACAGGGAAGCCTGGTGTGCTGCAGTCCATGGGGGTTACAAAGAGTCAGACATGACTGAGCAACTGAACAATAACAATTGATTTTTACTGTTGTAGACCATGTAGTTTCCTCTTGAATATTGATGTATAAACAATAACCTGACTAAATTTTATTTTCAGTTTGTTCAATTATGTATTAGATATAGTGACAGCATTGTATCTTCCTTTCTAATTCATCTCTCTGTATTTTGTTTTATCTGTCTGCATTAACTTGGGTTAAAACAATTTTTAATAGAAACTGTGATACTAGGATAATTTATTTGTTTCTTATTCCTATTTGAACTGGGAGCTTTCAACATGTACCATTAACACGACAGTACATATTATACATATATATTTAATAAGAGTCATTTCCCATTCTAACAATGTTTCCTTCTATTTTTAGTGGCCTAAGAATTTTTATCCTGAAGTAATATTGAATGTTAAAATTTCCCCCTACATCTACTATAGGAATAATGAGATGAATTATTTAATTCATTTTCTAGTAGTAAATGGATTTTGCATTCTTGGGAAAAATCTAGTCTAGATCATATATTTTTATTTCATAAGTGGATTTAGGTGCAAAGAATATAATTTTGCTTCTGCTTATGAGTCATTTTGGCCT
>SJYT01071623.1:892483-973083 GCA_006410635.1 Cephalophus harveyi
ACCTCATGGACTGCAGCGTTCCAGATCTTCCTGTCCATCAGCAACTCCTGGAACTTGCTCAAACTCATGTCCATCATGTCAGTTATGCCATCCAACCATCTCATCTGCTGTCATCCCCTTCTCCTCCTGCCTTCAATCTTTCCCAGCATCATGGTCTTTTCTAATGAGGCAGTTCTTCACATCAGGTGGCCAAAGTATTGGAGTCGCAGCATCAGTCCTTCCAATGAATATTCAGGACGGATCTGTAGGATTGACTGGATTGATCTCCTTGCAGTCCAAGGGACTCTCAAGAATGTTATCTAACACCACAGTTCAAAGCATCAGTTCTTCAGTGCTCAGCTTTCTCTATGATCCAACTCTCACATCCATGCATGACTACTGGAAAAACCATAGCTTTGACTAGATGGGCCTTTGTCAGCAAAGTAATGTCTCTGCTTTTTAATATGCTGTCTAGGTGGTCAGAGCTTTTCTTCCAAGGAGCAAGCATTTTTTAAATTTCATGGCTGAAGTCACATCTGCAGTGATTTTGAAGCCCAAGATAATAAAGTCTCTCACTGTTTCCATTGTTTCCCCATCTATCTGCCATGAACTGTTGGGACTGGATGCTATGATCTTAGGTTTTTCAATATTGAATTTTAAGCCAACTTTTTCACTCTCCTCTTTCATCAGAGGGCAAACAGAATGGAAACCACAATCACTGAAAACTAACTGAACTGATCACAGGGATGCAGCCTTGTCTAACTCAATGAAACTATGAGCCATACCATGTAGGGCCACCCAAGATGGAGAGTTCTGACAAAGCATGGTCCCCTGAAGAAGGGAATGGCAAACCACTTCAGTGTTCTTGCCTTGAGAACCCCATGAACAGTATGAAAAGCTATTTTACTCAAAGTCAGTTCAATATAATTTTTCCCATTTAGTTGATTATTACAAAACAAAAGAGATTTTACCACAATGAAAAAATTTTAAAAAAAGAAAGAAAAGGGGAAAAATCTACTACAGAATCATAATTTCAATCAAAAGGAGTAAATGCAAGTTTATATACTTTAACCATTAATCAGCTTGTATTTAATAACTCCACTTTGAGAACAAGCTCATTATATTAACTAGGTATGCATTTCATAGTTCATCTTGGGGTATAAGTCAGAAAGCTATATCATTGAGCTAAAAATTTTAATGGGTATTGACTGAGATGACTTTATTACTACACTGAAAATATAGTTCACTTTTTTACAAGTTGTTCAGACTTCATTTCTAAAAGTTTTCTGTCTAAAATTGAGTCAAACTCACTTATAAAATATTGAGAATTTTACTCTCTGCCCCATAATAGATATAAAACTACTCCTTAAGAAAAATCTTGGCTATGTTTTTCAGTGTTCCTCCAACCTAGTCCTCAAACAGAAGCCCATTTCCACACTGAGATGAACTTAAGTTTGTTTCTCTCACAGAACCAAAGCATAGGGGTATGTCTTTAGTCTGCAAATGAAATGACTATATTCATACTCAACAAAAAATGCTTCAAATTTATGACTATTGAAAGAAAACTTCACTATGCACTTATTGTTCTGTTCAGAATTAATTTCTGAGCAACTCATACAATCACATATATTTATGTGTGCTGTGCTTAGTCACTCCGACTAAGTCATGCCTGACTCTTTGCGACCCCACGGATTGTTGCCCTCCAGGTACCTCTGTCCCTGGGGATACTCTGGACAAGAATACTGGAGTGGGTTGCCAAGCCCTCCTTCAGGGGATCTTCCCAACCCAGGAATCAAACTGAGGTCTCCTGCATTGCAGGCTGATTCTTTACCAGGTGAACGACCAGGGAAGCCCACATATATTTATACCCTGGCATAATTTCTTTGGTTCTCCTACTGAATTAACTTTATGAAAACCATTGCTACTATTGCTCTAAAGATTCAGAATTGGTGAAAAATATTTTAAGAAAAAAAATGTTATCAATTTTGTAGGCATATAGTTGTTCATAATACTCCTTTATTATCCTTTCAATGTCCATGAGATCAGTAGAAATGTTTCCTGTTTCATTTTTAATATTATTTTAATATTTCATTTTTAATATTAGTAATTTATGTCTAGGCTCTCTCTTTTTTTCAGTTAGCCTGGCTGGATGTGCACCAATTTGATTGATCTTTTTTTCAAGAACAAGTTTTAGGTTTCATTAAATTTATTGCTTTCCTGTTTTTAATTTCATTGGTTTGCTCTAATTTTCATTTACTTTGAAATTAATTTGCTCTTTTCTGTAGTTTCCTGAGGTAAAAGCTTAAATTGTTTTTAGATCTTTCTTCTAAAATAACTTCAATTTTATAATTTTTTTCTAGGCTCTGTTTTGATTGCAGCCCACAAATTTTGATAAATTACCTTTTATTTGAACATGCCAAAATATTTAAAATTTTTTTATTGAGACTTTCTTCTTTGATTCAATTTATTTAGAAATAGCTTTAGCCTCCAATTATTTTGGGGGGAGGTTCCAGTATCTTTCCATTATTGATTTCTAGCTTACTTTCATTTTTATCTGAGAGCATATTTTGTGTGATTTCTATTTTTTAAATTTGTGTTTTATGACTAGAATATCTTGGTGAATGTTCCATGTGAGCTTGTGAGGAGTATATATTTTCATGCTGTTGGACGAAGTAGTGTATAGATGACAGTTGGCCCTGTCAGTATTCAGTTCAGCCATGTGTTTATGGATTTTCTCCCTGTTCAATATATCACTTACTAATAGAAACACTAAAAGTGTTAGTAGTGGGTTATCAGTTTCTCTTTGTAGTTCTGTCAGATTCTGTCTCATGTATTTTGATGTTTTGTTGTTAGGCACACACACATGAAGTATTATTATGTCTTTGATGTTTTGGGGCTTCCCTTGTGGCCCAGCTGGTAAAGAATCTGCCTGCAATGCAGGTGACCCTGGTTCAATTCCTGAGTCAGAAAGATCCGCTGGAGAAGGAATAGGTTATTTTCTCCAGTATTCTTGGGGTTCCCTGGTGTCTCAGGTGGTAGAGAATCAAAGAATCTGCCTGCAATGTGGGACACCTGGGTTCAATCCCTGGATTGGGAAGATCCCCTGGAGAAGGGAAAGACTACCCACTCCAGTATTCTGGCCTGGAGAATTTCATGGACTGTATAGTCCATGAGGTCACAGAGAGTCAGACACGACTGAGTGACTTTCACTTTCACTTGATGTTTTGACCTCTTTATTGTTATGTAATGTCCGTCTTTATATCTGATAATTTTCCTTTCTTTAACGGCAGCTTTGTCTAAAATTAATATAGTTACTCCAACTTTCTTTTGATTAGTGTTAACAAAGCATATACTTCTCCATCACTTTTAATTTGTGTCTTTCTATTTAAAGTGGCTTTCTTTCAAACAAAATATATTTGGGTCTCTCTCTTTTTTTTAATGAACACTGACCGTCTCTGTCTTTTAATTGATAAATTCAGAACATTAACATTTAAAGTGATTATTGATATAGTTGGATTAATATTTATCATATTTGTGACTCTTTTCTATTTACTGCTCTTATTGTTCTTATTTTTTGTTTTTAACTCTGCCTTTTCTAGTTTTAATTAGGATTCTATTTTTTTTCCTTTCTTAGCATATCAATTATACTTCTTTAACTTATTTTAGCAGTTTACCTTGAGTTTATAAAAAAAAAAATTTACAAGAAATCCAAGTCTTTCAGATAACACGCTAGCTACTTCCTGGGTAGTGCAATTATCTTATAGCAAATATTTCCAACTCCTCCCTCCTGTCACTTATTTCCAGCTCTTTCCTGCTGTCATTCATGGCTCTTATCCATATGCTATAATTACTGAATACATGGTTGATACTATTATTATTTTGAATATTTGTTAAAACAAGAATAAGAAAATATGATTTATTTTATCTTCATTATCTCTTTTATTCCTTTCATTATATAAATGGAATTTCTGACATATATTTTCCTTCTTTCTGACACATTTAACACTTCTTATAAGGTAAGTCTACTGGCAACAAATTCCCTCAATTTTTCTTTGCCTGAGAAAGTGTTTACTTAGCTACCACTTTTGAAGGACAGTTTTACTGTACACAGGATTCTAAATTGGTATTTTTTTTTCTTTCAACTTTAATATTTCACTCTTTTCTTCCTGATTGCATGGTTTCTAAGGAGAGGTGTAGTGTAATTCTTATCTTTGCTTCTCTATAGCTAAGGTGTTTTCCACTGACCAATGGCTTCTTTCAAGGTTCTTTCTCTGTTCTTAAATTTATGCAGTTTGAATATAATATGCCTGGATGTGTGTTGTTGTTGTTGTTTAGTCCTAAGTCATGTCCAACTCTTTTGTGACCCCATGGACTACATATTACAAGGCTCTTCTCTCCATGGGATTTCCCAGGCAAGAATACTGGAGTGGGTTGTCATTTCCTTGCCCAGAGGATCTTCCCAACCCAGGGATTGAACCCCACTTTCTGCATTGGGTGGAATCTTTACTACTGAGACAGAAATATATATGTATCTGTTGAGTATTTTGGTATTTCTGAGCTACCTGAATCTTTAGTTTATTGTCTGTAAATAATTTTGGGAAATTCTCAGTCATGATTACTTCAAACATCTTGTTTTTTTTTTTTTTTTTTTCTGTAATTATTCCTTTTGCAATTGTCCACTGAGTCTTGGATACTCTGTCTTCTCCTTTTCATTTTTTTCTTTTTCCCATTCAGTTTTGGGAGCTTCTATTAGCATTTTTTTTCCCCAAGCTCACTGATTGTTTCCTTAGCCTTATCTGCTTTTATTACTCACCTGTCTTTATGTATCCACTGTTCCCATTAGAATCATTAGTAAAATAATCATAGTTGTTTTAAATTCCTAATCTTGGAACTCCAACAACTATGCATATTTGAGTCTTGTGCTGATTTTGGATCTGTTTCTTTGAATTGTGCTTTTTGTTGTTTAGTATATCTTGCAATTATTTTTTTGAAAGCCAGACATACTGTATTGGGTAAATGGAATGGAAACAAACATATCTTTAGAGTAAGGTTTTGCAGTTATTTGGCAAGTGGTTTGGTTGTCTTTACTGTTTGGTACAACTGCAGCTGTAAAGAGTTAAATTTCATCTGGTATACATGCTTTTATTTCCTCTGTCACACTTCAGGTTTTCTTGGAGACTTCTTAAGTAAGGTTAGAAATATATTCTTTTTGATGTATTCTTCTATTATTTTGTAGGAGCCCTACTGATGTGATGGTAAGAGCTTGGGGGGAAAAGACAAGGAGTTCTGTAGTCCTCTGATTATGTCTCAGTTTCTAGTGACCTCCTGGGCTATAACCTTCATAAACGCTTCTCAGGGCCGGCTATCCCCTTCCGCACCACCACTGGTTGAGAGAAGAAGGTTAGAGACAGAGATGGGTATTTCTATTTCCAATGTTGGTTGCTGCGGCTGCTGCTGTCACCTCAGTCGTGTCCAACTCTGTGCGACCCCATAGACAGCAGCCCACCAGGCTCTCGTCCCTGGGATTCTCCAGGCGAGAATACTGGAGTGGGTTGCCATGTCCTTCTCCAATGCAGGAAAGTGAAAAGTGAAAGTGGAGTCGCTCAGTCGTGTCTGACACTTTGCGACTCCATGGACTGCAGCCCTCCCGGCTCCTCCTCCTACTCTTTCCCAGACAAGAGTACTGGAGTGGGCTGCCAGTGCCTTCTCCTCCAATGTTGGTTAGGCTCTGGTAAAANAGTGAAAAGTGAAAGTGGAGTCGCTTAGTCGTGTCTGACACTTTGCGACTCCATGGACTGCAGCCCTCCCGGCTCCTCCTCCTACTCTTTCCCAGACAAGAGTACTGGAGTGGGCTGCCAGTGCCTTCTCCTCCAATGTTGGTTAGGCTCTGGTAAAACAGCTTTTCTTGAGGACAAATCCTGTGAAGAACACCAGAAGTCTCTGACATATTTTTAAATGGCTACTTTTCCTCTACCTCTGCCAAAAGCACAAGGGAATCCCCTCGCCGCATCTTCACTCTAAAGTAGAGCTTCCAAAGGTGAAATTCATAAACTCATGATGGTCTACCTAAGGTTGCACCCTCCCCACCAGAGTTTTAATTCAAACTCATCTACTTTGAGCTTCTGGCATTTCCTCAACTATAGTTTATTTTTTCCTACCCTGCTACAGATTCCTTGGGTTTCCCTGGTGGCTCAGACAGTAAAATAAATCCCCCTGCAATGCAAGAGACTCGGGTTTGATCCCTGGATCAGAAAGACCCCCACTGGAGAAGGGAATGGCTACTCATTCTGGTATTCCTTCTGAATCCCTATACTTCAGTAAGTTGTGATTCCTGTATCCATTCATCTATCTCACCAGTTTTGAGTGGAGCAGTTTTCCCTGGAATCTTAGTTCTGTGATGGATCAAAGAAAAGTAGCTGATTTTCAGGTTGTTCAATTTTTCTCCTGGTTATGTGGATAGGAGTGACAAGTTCAAAGTTCCATATATAATGAACTAGAAATCAGAGGTGCTTATTTATTTTTATATTTATAGAATACACAGTTCTATATATACAGCACAAATGATTTTTGAACAAATACCTAAAATAGTGAATTACTGAATGATTGCCATGTATGCCTGGTAGACTTACATGACTATGGGAGAAAAACAATGAATTAAAAATGATTTACGTATAAAATATTGATCCCCTTTCTATCCTCTGGCTTTATCATTAACATATGTTTGCAGTCAGCTCAGGCCTGACCTACACCTCTGGAATATTTTAGCTATTTTATTATACTGGTTATTATTTTATTACCTAAATTACCAACAGTTAATTTATATTGTTATATGGAGAATCTCATCTAGAACCAGATATTCAAAATATAATACTACTCAACAGGTAAAAAGAACAATATCGTCACTTGTAAATTTTGAACAATGAGATAATAGATACTATCATTAAACACTGCAGAATTAATTTCATGCAATACTCACTGAGTATGGAGCTGTCATAATATGCTGGAATATTGTGTTAGGAAGCTCTAATGGAAGTTGAAAAACCTAAAAAATAAGCTAGGAAAATGGAACCTATGGATCTGCCAACATAAAAAGCATATGCATGTTTTAGAACCAAGACTGCCAGTTTTTCACGCTGTCTGAAATCTGACCTACATCAAGTGAAGTTGCTAAATTATGTTCATGAAGTAAAAGGCCAGTAGATGTTATGGCTCTAGGGACTGAAGAGCAGTAGCAAATTACCATTTTTTTCTCACTGCATAGTCCAGGCCCAAGATTAAATTAAATGAGAGAAAGTTGTATTTAACCACAAAGTTATACAATAATAACTTCAGAGATAAAAGATACATTTGAGGTTTTTTCAGTTTACTTTCCATTTGATGAAAGAATTTCTCATACATTATTCTTAAAAAATCACAGTGGTAAAGAATCTTCCTACTAATGCAGTAGTTGCAGGAGACATGAGTTCAATCACTGGGCTGAGAAGATCCCTGGTGAAGAAAATGGCAACCTACTCCAGTATTCTTGCCTGGAAAATCCAATGAACAGAGGAGCCTGGTGGGCTATAGTCCATGGGGTCCCAAAGAATCAGACATGAAGACAGTAGGAATCTCCCTGGGAAAGCATACCTGATAAAATATGCCTCCATCAGCTCTATTGTGTATTTATGCTAGACATGGCTTAGGGGTTGTTGTGGATTTTTAAATTTAATTGTCACAGTACCTCTCTGAGGAACATAGCATTGGTTCAATTTTACTAAGAAATAAAGGAGATCGTGGGGTACATGGAAAGAAAGATTGAGAGAGAGGGAGGGAGGGAGGGAGGAAGGTGAGAGGGAGGAAGGAAAGGAGAGTAGGAGGTAGGGAGAGAAGAAGAGGGTAGAAGGGACAGAGGCAGGCAGGGAAGGGAAAGAAGATGTGCAACAAGGCAGACTAGACTACTGAGATGAGGATAAGTTGACATTAATCTAGCAAACCCCTGCTATGAAAGTAGAAGTGGAAAAGCAGAGACTGGGACTAAAAACAAGAGAACTGGCTAAAGTACACAAGAATAAATGAGCCACCAGGCTCCTATCCTGTTCTGACAGATATCCTGTTCTAAGCAGGCCTGCTCGCTTGAGAAAGTGAACCAGGTAGAAATCTACGTTTAGGAATATCTGATTCTGTGATTGGTGATGGAAGTAAAGTCTGATACTGTAAAGAGTAATATTGCATAGGAACCTGGAATGTTAGGTACATGAATCAAGGGCAAATTGGAAGTGGTCAGACAGGAAACAAGAGTGAACATGGACATTTTAGGAATAAGTGAACTAAAATGGACTGGAATGGGTGAATTTAACTCAGATGATCATTATATCTACTACTGTGGGCAAGAATCCCTTAGAAGAAATGGAGTAGCCACCATAGTCAACAAGAGTCTGAAATGCAGTACTCGGATGCAGTCTCAAAAGTGACGGAATGATCTCTGTTCATTTTCAAAGCAAACCATTCAGTATCACAGTAATCCAAGTCTCTGCCCTGACCAATAATGATGAAGAAGCTGAAACTGAATGGTTCTATGAAGACCTATGGAGAAGGCAATGGCAACCCACTCCAGTACTCTTGCCTGGAAAATCCCACGGACGGAGGAGAATGGTAGGCTGCAGTCCATTGGGTCGCTAAGAGTCGGACACGACTGAGCGACTTCACTTTCACTTTTCACTTTCATGCATTGGAGAAGGAAATGGCAACCCACTCCAGTGTTCTTGCCTGGAGAATCTGAGGGATGGGGGAGCCTGGTGTCCTGCCAGGTATGGACCTAACAGAAGCAGAAGATATTAAGAAAAGGTGGCAAGAATACACAGGAGAACTGTACAAAAAAGAGCTTCACGACCCAGATAATCATGATGGTGTGATCACTCACCTAGAGCCAGACATCCGGGTATGTGAAGTCAAGTGGGCCTTAGAAAGCATCACTATGAACAAAGCTAGTGGAGGTGATGGAATTCCAGTTGAGCTATTTCAAATCCTGAAAGATGATGCCGTGAAAGTGCTGCACTCAATATGCCAGCAAATTTGGAAAACTCAGCAGTGGCCACAGGACTGGAAAAGGTCAGTTTTCATTCCAATCCCAAAGAAAGGCAATGCCAAAAATGCTCAAACTACCACACAATTACACTCATCTCACATGCTAGTAAAGTAACGCTCAGGATTCTCCAAGCCAGGCTTCAGCAATATGTGAACCGTGAACTTCCAGAGGTTCAAGCTGGTTTTAGAAAAGGCAGAGGAGCCAGAGATCAAATTGCCAACATCTGGTGGATCATGGAAAAAGCAAGAGAGTTCCAGAAAAACATCTATTTCTGCTTTATTGACTATGCCAAAGCCTTTGACTGTGTCGATCACAGTAAACTGTGGAAAATTCTGAAACAAATGAGAATACCAGACCACCTGGCCTGCCTTTTCAAAACCCTATATGCAGGTCAGGAAGCAACAGTTAGAACTGGACATGGAACAACAGACTGGTTGCAAATAGAAAAAGAAGTACATCAAGGCTGTATATTGTCACCCTGCTTATTTAACTTAGATGCAGAGTACGTAATGAGAAAGGCTGGGCTGGAAGAAGCATAAGCTGGAATCAAGATTGCTGGGAGAAATATCAATAACCTCAGATATGCAGATGATACCACCCTTATGTCAGAAAGTGAAGAGGAGCTAAAGAGCTTCTTGATGAAAGTGAAAGAGGAGAGTGAAAAAATTGGCTTAAAGCTCAATATTCAGAAAACCAAGATCATGGGATCTGGTCCCATCACTTCATGGGAAATAGATGGGGAAACAGTGGAAACAGTGTCAGACTTTATTTTTGGGGGCTTCAAAATCACTGCAGATGGTGATTGCAGCCATGAAATTAAAAGACACTTATTCCTTGGAAGAAAAGTTATGACCAACCTAGATAGCATATTGAAAAGCAGAGACATTAGTTTGCCAAAAAAGGTCCATCTAGTCAAGGCTATGGTTTTTCCTGTGGTCATGTATGGATGTGAGATTTGGAATATGAAGAAAGCTGAGCACTGAAGAATTGATGCTTTTGACCTGTGGCATTGGAGAAGACTCTTGAGAGTCCTTTGGACTGCAAGGAGATCCAACCAGTCAATCCTCAAGGAAATCAGTCCTGGGTGTTCATTGGAAGGACTGATGCTGAGGCTCAAACTCCAATACTTTGGCCACCTCATGCAAAGAGTTGACTCATTGGAAAGGACTCTGGTGCTGGGAGGGATTGGGAGAAGGAGGAGAAGGAAACGAGAGAGGATGAGATGGCTGGATGGCATCACTGACCCGATGGACATGAGTCTGAGTGAACTCCAAGAGTTGGTGATGGACAGGGGGCCTGGCATCCTGTGATTCATGGGGTCGCAAAGAGTTGGACATGACTGAGCGAGTGAACTGAACTGAACTGATGAAGACCTACATGACCATCTAGAACTAACACCCAAAAAATGTGTACTTTTCATTATACGGGACTGGAATGCAAAAGTAGGAAATCAAAAAACACCTCGAGTAACAGGCAAATTTCACCTTGGAGTAAGAATGAAGCAGGGCAAAGACTATTGAATTTTACAAGACAATACACTGGTCACAGCAAACACTGTCCTCCAACAACACAAGAGAAGACTTTACACATGGATATCACTAGATGGTCAATACCACAATCAAACTGATTATATTCTTTGCAGCCACAATGAAGAAGCTCTATAGTGTCAGCAAAAACAAGACCAGGAGCTGACTATGGCTCAGATCATGAACTCCTTATTGCCAAATGCATACTGAAATTGAAAAAAGTAGGGAAAACCACTAGACCATTCAGGGATGACCTAAATTATGAATATAGAGTGGGAGTGCCTAAAAAACTATGGATGGAGGTTCATGACATTGTATAGGAAGCAGTGATCAAGGCCATCCTCATGAAAAAGAAATGCAAAATGGCAAAATGTTTTCTGAGGAGGCCTTACAAATAGCTGTGAAAGGAAGAGAAGTGAAAGGCAATGGAGACAAGGAAAGATATACCCATTTGAATGTAAAGTTCCAAAGAATGGAAAGAGAGGATAAGAAAGCCTTCCTCAGCAATCAATGCAAAGAAATAGAGGAAAACAATAGAATGGGAACGACTAGAGATCTCTTCAAGAAAATTAGAGATACAAAGGGAACATTTCATGCAAAGATGGGCAAAATAAAGAACAGAAATTGTGTGGATCTAATAGACACAGAAGATATTAAGAAGAGGTGGCAAGAAAACACAGAAGAACTATATAAAAAAGATCTACATGATGATGGTGTGATCATTCACTTGGAGCCAGACATCCTGGACTGTGAAGTCAAGTAGGCCATAGAAAGCTTCATTATGAACAAAGCTAGTGGAGGGATGAAATTCCAGTTAAGCTATTTCAAATCCTAAAAGATGATGCTATGAAAGTGCTGCATTCAATATGCCAGCAAATGTGGAAAACTCAGCAGTGGCCACAGGACTGGAAAAGGTCAGGTTTCATTCCAATCCCAAAGAAAGGCAATGCCAAAGAATGCTCAAACTACCGCACAATTGCACTCATCTCACACGCTGGTAAACTAATGCTCAAAATTCTCCAAGCCAGGCTTCAGCAATACGTGAACCATGAACTTCCAGATGTTCAAGCTGGTTTTAGAAAAGGCAGAAAACCACAGATCAAATTGCCAACATCTGCTGGATCATCAAAAAGGCAAGAGAGTTCCAGAAAAACATCTATTTCTGCTTTATTGACTATGCCAAAGCCTTTGACTGTGTGGATCACAATAAACTGTGGAGAATTCTGAGAGTCGGAAATACCAGACCAACTGACCTGCCTCTTGAGAAATCTGTATACAGGTCAGGAAGCAACAGTTAGAACCGGACATGGAACAACAGACTGGTTCTAAATTGGGAGAGGAGTATGTCAAGGCTGTATATTGTCACCCTGCTTATTTAACTTATATATAGAGTACCTCATGAGAAATGCTGGGCTGGATGAAGCACAGGCTGGAATCAAGATTGCCGGGAGAAATATCAGTCACCTCAGATATACAGATGACACCACCCTTATGGCAGAAAGCGAAGAAGAACTAAAGAACCTCTTGATGAAAGTGAAAGAGGAGAGTAAAAAAGTTGCCTTAAAGCTCAACATTCAGAAAATGAAGATCATGGCATCTGGTCCCATCACTTCATGGCAAGTAGATGGGGAAACAGTGGAAACAGTGTCAGACTTTATTTTGGGGGGCTCCAAAATCACTGCAGATTGTGACTATAGCCATGAAATTAAAAGGTGCTTACTACTTGGAAGAAAAGTTATGACCAACATAGACAGCATTTTAAAAAGCAATCAATACGGTATTGTAAAGTAAAATAAAGTAAAAATAAAATTAAAAAAAATAAAAAATAAAAAAATAAAAAGCAGAGACATTACTTTGCCAACAAAGGTCCGTCTAGTCAAAGCTATGGTTTTTCCAGTAGTCACGTATGGCTTCCCTGGTGCCTCAGAGGTTAAAGTGTCTGCCTGCAATGCGGGAGACCTGGGTTTGATCCCTGGGTCGGGAAGTTCCCCTGGAGAAGGAAATGGCAACCCACTCCAGTATTCTTGCCTGGAGAATCCCAAGGACGGAGGAGCCTGCTGGGCTACAGTTCACGGGGTCGCAAAGAGTCGGACACGACTGAGACTGGGTTTGATCCCTGGGTCGGGAAGTTCCCCTGGAGAAGGAAATGGCAACCCACTCCAGTATTCTTGCCTGGAGAATCCCAAGGACGGAGGAGCCTGCTGGGCTACAGTTCACGGGGTCGCAAAGAGTCGGACACAACTGAGCGATTTCCTTTCACTTTTCCTTTCACATATGGATGTGAGAGTTGGACTATAAAGAGAGCTGAGCACCAAAGAATTGATGCTTTTGAACTGTGGTGTTGGAGAAGACTCTCGAGAGTCCCTTGGACTGCAAGGAGATCAAACCATCCATCTTAAAGGAACTTAGTCCTGAATATTCATTGGAAAGACTGATGCTGAAGCTGAAACTCCAATACTTTGGCCACCTGATGTGAAGAACTGACTCATTTTAGAGACCTTGATGCTGGGGAAGTTTGAAGGCAGGAGGAAAAGGGGACGACAGAGGATGAGATGGTTGGATGGCATCACTGACTCAATGGATATGAGCTTGAATAAACTCCAAGAGTTGGTGATGGACAGGGAGTCCTGGCATGCTGCAGTCCATGGAGTCACAGAGTCAGACACGACTGAGTTCCTATCTGAACTGGTACCTCCTAGCAGGCACTATGAAAATGTTTGGTATAAAATGAAATGAGGAAGAGTAAAGTCTATACGTTTCTGAAAGGAAGAATTAGGATCCTAAATGACACATAACTTTTCAGGAGCAACACTAAGGCTAAAAGCCAGTTGAAATGTAAATAAAATGTAAGTGTAGAATAAACACATTTATATTTACTGATAGACAATGGCCATAAAATTTTACCTTGTGAGTACGCGCTTAGAAAGCTTCTGCAGAATAGGTTCCACCAAAAGGAGGAAATATGATATAGAAAGTCATGAGATCAAGGAAACAAGGAGTATAATCTAGGAGAGAAATAAAAACATTCATAGAATGGTGACAAAGAGAAGTCCTGAAAGATGATCTGTGCGGATCTGGAGAGCAAACTGGTAACACTGAAGCAGAAAGACAGAGGACTTTGTCCAAAAGGGCAGGGGCTGGGCTAGGACTGATTGACTTATTATTTCATTTATCTGATATTTTGTAATGATACTTTTTTCCTATTTATGGTAGATAGGTCAGAGATGAATTAGAAATAGGCAGCGACTTTAAATAATGAAGCACATATAAGAATAAGGCAGTTTCTAACTCCAGCTATAAAATAAGTGTAAAAGAAAGAAAATATGATCATAAAGTAAGTAAAGTATCTTATGAAATCAAATAAAAAATATTTACAAGTCACAATGACATAAATTCTGAGCACTGTATTAACACAATAAAATATAAGTCCTATGGATTGATAAGATATAAACAAAAACATATGAGGCAGATTAATATGTGTAATATAATCATTACTCAATGTTCCATATTTATGTATTCCTTAAATTTTAAAATGAACAAGTATCCAAGCATTCCTTTTAAGAATTAATTTCATATAAAATATAGATCCAAATGTGATTTTAAATTGTACACATAACTTTGGTTTATGTGTATCATAATTTAGTTACTCTCTTTTCACTCTATGTTTAGATTGCTTTTGGTGTTTTTCTATTTTATATATCCTTGTGTATAAGTCTTTGACATTAATGTGATTATTTTTCTAGAATATATGCCAGATGGAAATGCTAATAGGAAAAATTCACATTTTAAGTCTTTTGATAAATAATCCAAAGCTGAACATCAAAGATTGAAACAATTTATATCCCCCTAGCAATGTTCTACAGTTTCTAGTGTCTTACATCATGTCAATAGTGGGTGGTAAAATTCTATTTTCATATTTGACACATTTTTTTGAAAATTCTCCAAATTTTTATTTATCTGATCACAAGTGATATAAGATCATGTGTTCACATGTTGCAAGCCATGGACAATCTTCTAGATGTACCCTTCTCCCTTCCTCTCCTTGTCACTGCTGTAAATACTTCAGTCATCTCTCAGGCTTCCTTCTGACTGCAGAACTGAGCTCACTTACCTTTCGATCCTAATTTTAGTTTTTTTCTTCTAAATCACAAATCTGATACTATCATTTGCTTACTTAAAAGCCCATGGAGACTAGTAATTTCCCACAGAGTAAAGTCTAAAAGTCTTAGAGCAGAACACTACATCAGCATTAATATGGGTCCAAGTATTTTCTTAAATTGTAAAAATGGATTTTCATGACAGCCTTTTCTTAACAATTATAAAGAACTTGTGATGTTGCTCACTACATTCACATTACTTACCTAAGGAGTGATTAAGGGTAATATCACAAAGATGATGACATAGGTCATTCCTGACTTTGTTCCCTCTGGTGAGAACAGCTAATAACCATCCAAGAACAAGACATCACTGAGAAAATCCTAGAATAAAGAGGTGAGGCTAAAGCACCCCTTGAATCATGGAGACCATGACACTGAATTGCAAGGTGAGAGAAGCAGTTACACATGGATATTATTGTCCCTTCCCCAGGGGGCCAGTGAATACCACATGGAAGGGTCTCCCCTCAGTCTTCAGGTTCTCCAGTGAACATGGGGAATCCAGGGTGGACAGCTGACCCCTACCCCCAGCACTGTGTGTCACTTTGTGGGAGTCCTTTCTTTGATCTTACCCCAGGTTGCAAGGGAATCTGTAGGACTCGACCACTGGGAATCTTATGACAGAGAAGTGAGGTGGAGGGTCTTAAAATAGCCAGGACTTGGACTTGGCAGACTGAGTTCATACCTACAGTGCCCAAGTAGAAATGCCAACCAGCAACAAAGTGAAAAGATAACCGATGAAATGGGAAAAACATTTTCAAGTTATCTATCTGATAAGGGATTAATATCTAAAATATATGAAGAACTCATATAACTTAGTAAAAAGCTCAAAAACATCTACTGTGGCTATCATTTCACAATATATGTAAATCAAATCATCATGCTGTAACCTAAAACTTACACACTGATGTACAACAATTATATTTCAATAAAATTAGCAGAAAAAAAGCTGTGATTAATCAATGATGTGTGAATATATTGATGTAGGACAGAGTAGCATGATAAATTATAGAAACTTATTCAACTACTCATTCATTAAAAAATTTTTATTAAATCTTTCCTATGTGCTAGACCTGCTCTAATTCCAGAAGTACAGGGATACACAGCCAACAGAGACAACAATGCCTCGTTCTTCTCTTTGTGAAGTTAACGGCAGGGAACAGGGTAAGGGGCAAAATTTTCAAAAGGTAAATTTTTTTTTTCTTTTTAAAAGAGTATTAAACAATGGCGTGCTGGTATATCAAGTCTATGGAAAATCAAATGAAATATATAAAGCCCTCTTTGTATGTTTGTGGATCTCCTAACATGGATAATTTCAAGCTACCAATGGCTTAAGAACCAGTTCACAAGATTCTTTAATTAGACAGTTGGCTCTGGAGAGCCAGTATAAGTTGATTCCAACCCATTGACAATACCAATAGGGTATTAGAATTTGGAGAACTGGCAACTGAATACCTGAGTTAGAATGTAAAAGAAAGACCCTGCATAACAGATGACACTGAGCTAAGGTACAAATGAAGAGAGGAATCAGAAATTTGAAAATCATCTGAAAGAAAATTTCTGGAAGAAAGTGATATGACAAATGCACTAAGGCAGGAAATCACTTAGCACATCTGAAAAACAAAGCCAGAACATAGATTTTAAATTGATTTTCAGTTGGGAGGTAACCTTAAGATTAAAAAGCTTCTATAGGGTGAAACCAGTATTTTGGAAAAGTTGAATTATGATCCAGAAGCTATTATAAGATCAGTCTTGGTTCCTTTATACTTCTTTGCTAATAGAGTTTCCAATTACTGGTGGGTAATTCTTGGGTGAGATGGGTGTGTGTCAGGTATAGGAATTTAAAATCTACCAGAAACGTGAGGTTATAGAATGCAAAATACATCAGGAAATAAGTATGATTCTGTTTTACCAACATTTATGGTTCTGAGAGTGTTCATTCCAGACACTATAATTTGTATTTCTTCTTTAATCTTACAAATCATACAAATCAAATATACTTTTAATTGCTGTTGTCATATTAAGATGAGTAGTAGTTTAAATATGATATAATGAAATGCATCATTGAGCAGTATTTGGATAAAACATAAATCAAATTATAGGAACAATGCAAGGGTAATTAAATCGAATTCATGTAGCATCTTTGAGAATCTTTTCCAATTGGAGTCAAGATGAAAAGAGATAATTTTGCTTTGCTTATTTTATCTGCAGCAAGTAAAGATGGAGGAAAATCTGAAACAGCAATTTAAGAATGAATCAGTTCAGTTCAGTCGCTCAGTCGTGTCCGACTCTTTACGACCCCATGAATCGCAGCACGCCAGGCCTCCCTGTCCATCACCATCTCCCGGAGTTCACTCAGACTCACGTCCATCGAGTCCGTGATGCCATCCAGCCATCTCATCCTCGGTCGTCCCCTTCTCCTCCTGCCCCCAATCCCTCCCAGCATCAGAGTCTTTTCCAATGAGTCAACTCTTCGCATGATGTGGCCAAAGTACTGGAGTTTCAGCTTTAGCATCATTCCTTCCAAAGAAATCCCAGGGTTGATCTCTTTCAGAATGGACTGGTTGGATCTCCCTGCAGTTCAAGGGACTCTCAAGAGTCTTCTCCAACACCACAGTTCAAAAGCATCAATTCTTCGGCGCTCAGCCTTCTTCACAGTCCAACTCTCACATCCATACATGACCACTGGAAAAACCATAGCCTTGACTAGACGGACCTTTGTCGGCAAAGTAAGGTCTCTGCTTTTGAATATACTATCTAGGTTGGTCATAACTTTTCTTCCAAGGAGTAAGCATCTTTTAATTTCATGGCTGCAGTCACCATCTGCAGCGCAGGCGGCTGCGAGCCGGCGGCGCACTGAGCGCAGCTGAGAGGAGCTACCCCACATCTGAGGTCACGGGCCGTGGCCTAGAGTGCCAGGCTGCGACGGTGCAGGAACGGCCGGAGAGGAGCTACCCCGCTCCTCTCCGAGGCCAGTGGCAGCCGGCAGGAGACACCCCGCATCCGAATGTCTCTGGGGCAGAAGAAACTTGTATTGCCTCTGAGAATGTGTATTATTTGTTTCAGTATTATGCATTTGCAGATAACAGTCCCCAAAAAACAAGATTATAATTTGATAGTCTCAGAAGGAATTAATTGTTACTGACATGGTAGTTAGTTAATAGTTACAATACTTTCCTTATCCAAGCAATTATAATTTGTATACACATTAAAATTGCTTTAGTATTAATGCTCAGTAATTCACAGAAAATTTTAAGAAGCTCAAGGCAATAGCTAAAAAAATCATTCTTTTCAAAAACTTGAGTTACGTATAGAACAATATAGTCAAATCTAGAAATTAACTTTTTATTGTTGAAGAAATAGAAAAAATAGCTTTGTAATTATTGATAAGCTTTGTCTAAAAGAAGCATATCTCAATTTTTATTAAATTATAGAAAACGTTATTCAGAGAAGGCAATGGCAACCCACTCCAGTACTCTGGACAGAGGAGGCGCATAGGCTGCAGTCCATGGGGGTGCTAAGAGTCAGACACGACTGAGAGACTTCACTTTCACTCTTTGGGGAAGGAAATGGCAACCCACTCCAGTGTTCTTGCCTGGAGAATCCCAGAGATGGAGGAGCCTGGTGGGCAGCCGTCTATGGGGTCGCACAGAGTCGGACACGACTGAAAGACTTAGTAGCAACAGCAGCGGTGGCAGAAAACATTATTAAATGTCCAATGGAATTAGTTCAAAGCCATGAGTTCCAGATTACTTTACTTCATTCTTAAAAGTTATGTGTTCAGTTCAGTTCAGTTCATTTCAGTCACTCAGTCATGTCTGGCTCTTTGTAACCCCATGAGCTACAGCATGCCAGGCCTCCCTGTCCATCACCAACTCCTGGAGCCTACCCAAACTCATGTCCATTGAATCCGTGATGCCATCCAACCATCTCATTCTCCATCATCCCCTTTTACTCCTGCCCTCAATCTTTCCCAGGATCAGGGTCTTTTCAAATGAGTCAGCTCTTCGCATCAGGTGGCCAAAGTATTAGAGTTTCAGCTTCAACATCAGTCCTTCCAATGACACCCAGGACTGATCTCCTTGAAGATTGACTGGTTGGATCTCCTTGCAGTCCGAGGGACTCTCAAGAGTCTTCTCCAACACCACAGTTCAAAAGCATCAATTCTTTGGCATTCAACTTTTTAATAGTACAACTCTCACATCCATACATGACTACTGGAAAAACCATAGCCTCGACTAAACGGACCTTTGTTGGCAAAGTAATGTCTCTTCTTTTTCAATATACTGGCTAGGTTGGTCACAACTTTCCTTCCAAGGAGTAAGCTTCTTTTAATNACTCTCACATCCATACATGACCACAGGAAAAACCATAGCCTTGACTAGACGGACCTTTGTTGGCAAAGTAATGTCTCTTCTTTTTCAATATACTGGCTAGGTTGGTCACAACTTTCCTTCCAAGGAGTAAGCTTCTTTTAATTTCATGACTGCAATCACCATCTGCAGTGATTTGGAGCCCCCCAAAATAAATTATCTCATTGTTTCCACTGTTTCCCCATCTATTTCCCATGAAGTGATGGGACCAGATGCCATGATCTTTGTTTTCTGAATGTTAAGGTTTAAGTCAATTTTTTCACTCTCCTCTTTCACTTTCATCAAGAGGCTCTTTAGTTCTTCTTCACTTTCTGCCATAAGGGTGGTGTCATCCGCATATCAGAGGTTATTGATATTTCTCACGACAATCTTTATTCCAGCTTGTGCTTCATCTAGCCCAGCATTTCTCATGATGCACTCTATATATAAGTTAAATAAGCAGGGTGACAATGTACAGCTTTGACATACTCCTTTCCCGATTTAGAACCAGTCTGTTGTTCCAAGTCCAGTACTAACTGTTGCTTCCTGACCTGCACACAGGTTTCTCAAGAGGCAGGTCAGTTGGTCTGGTAATCCCATCTCTTTCAGGATTTTCCACAATTTACTGTGACCCACATAGTCAAAGACTTTGGCATAGTCAATAAAGCAGAAATAGATGTTTTTCTGGAACTCTTTTGCTTTTTTGATGATCCAGCAGATGTTGGCAATTTGATCTCTGGTTCCTCTGCCATTTCTAAAACCAGCTTGAACATTTGGAAGTTCACGGGTCACGTATTGCTGAAGCCTGACTTGGAGAATTTGAGCATTACTTTACTAGCATGTGAGATGAGTGCAATTGTGAGGTAGTTTGAGCATTCTTTGGCATTGCCTTTCTTTGGGACTGGAATGAAAACTGACCTTTTCCAGTCCTGTGGCCACTGCTGAGTTTTTCAAATTTGCTGGCATATTGAGTTCAGCACTTTCACAGCATCATCTCTCACGATTTGAAACAGTTCATCTGGGATTCCATCACCTCCATTCACTTTGTTTATAGTGGTGCTTCCTAAGGCCCACTTGACTTCACATTCCAGAATGTCTGGCTCTAGGTGAGTGATCATACCATTGTCATTAACTGGGGTGTGAAGATCTTTTTGTACAGCTCTTCTGTGTATTCTTGCCACCTCTTCTTAATATCTACTGCGTCTGTCAGGTCCATACCATTTCTGTCCTTTATTGAGCCCATCTTTGCATGAAATATTCCCTTGGTATCTCTAATTTTCTTGAAGAGATCTCTAGTCTTTCCCATTCTATTGTTTTCCTCTATTTCTTTGCATTGATCACTGAGGAAGGCTTTCTTATGTCTCCTTGCTGTTCTTTGGAACTCTGCATTCAAATGGGTATATCTGTCCTTTTCTCCTTTGCTTCTCTTCTTTTCTCAGCTATTTTTTAAGGCCTCCTCAGACAGCCATTTTGCTTTTTTGCATTTCTTTTTCCTGGGGTTAGTCTTGATCCCTGTCTCCTGTACAATGTCATGAACCTCTGTCCATAGTTCATCAGGCACTTTTTTTTTAATTTATTTTTATTTTTACTTTATTTTACTTTACAATACCGTATTGGTTTTGCAATACATTGACATGAATCCATCACGTGTGTATATGAGCTCCCAATTCTGAATCCCCCTCTCACATCCCACTCCATATCCTCTCTCTGGATCATCCCCGTGCACCAGCCCCAAGCATCCTGTATCCTTTACTGAACATAGGCTGGTGCTTCATTCTTACATGATAGTATACATGTTTCAATGCCATTCTCCCAAATCATCCCACCCTCTCCCTCTCTCACAGAGTCCAAAAGTCCATTCTATACATCACTTTGTCTATCAGATTTAGTCCTTTAAATCTATTTGTCCCTTCCACTGTATAATCATAAGTGTTAACTTACTTCTCTATAATTACAATAAATCTGTGAATAATATGATCTTTGCAATAAAGTGAATTAAACACATAGAACTGCTATTTAGATACAAGGTGACATAAATGCTTTAGAAATCACTTATTAAACTGCAGGATCCTGAGTAATTATAAATTAGAGAACGAAAGTAGAGAGGGTTGTCCTGTCAACAGAAGAGGCCAGATATTTACTCTGAATCCCCATGGAAAATAAAATTAAGGCAACTCTTCCTGTTAGTTAGGCTAGAAAATACTCCCATCCAAAACCCTACTACCATTATTATAATCAGCATCACAATCAAGAAGAGCTCCTACTGAAGCAAGAACCAAATAGACATATTTAGCTTTGGAATTTGAAAAAAAATAAAAAAAGCTTTTTGCATATTTTACTTTGTGCATACTTCCTATTTTCTGTATCTAAAATTGTTTCATTTAAAAGGTAAATTGTAAACTCAGCTTCATTTAGAGTTCAGGTAATTTTCAAAATATTTTGGACCAAAATAAATTTTTAGATGGAAGTATTTAAATATTGATCTAAGAAAGTAGTCTTATGAGGTCTGTGGTAAATTTAATTATTTTAGTGTTACCCAAAGTGGGCAGCAAGTACAAACTTCTGCACAATATTAATGATCCTTTGATCAAAAGGAATTTAGAAAATGCTGTTAAGTCAGCTTACCATGAGATCTCAGCTTTTTTCATATCAAGATGTAAGTTATCAATCTGTGTATTAAATCTACTGAAGCATATGTTGAAATACAGCCATAAGACAGGAGGGGATCCCAGACAGAGGGAAGATTATGAGCCAAAATGAGCAGGTGGAAAAGCATAATGAATCTTTTAAGAAACTAGGAAATTTCTGGGTTTGGAGGAGATAAATCTGGAAATAGATGCCAGAGCCAAACTGTGGGTATCTTGAATGACAAACTAAGTAATTCAGACTTTTACAAAATGTCAGCCAGCAGTCATTGAAGATTTCCAAGGGGAGTGATTGAATAAATGTGAGAGTTTGAAAAGATATTTTTACTTTATTTTACTTTACAATACCGTATTGGTTTTGCAATACATTGACATGAATCCATCACGTGTGTATATGAGCTCCCAATTCTGAATCCCCCTCTCACATCCCACCCCATATCCTCTCTCTGGATCATCCCCGTGCACCAGCCCCAAGCATCCTGTATCCTTTACTGAACATAGGCTGGTGCTTCATTCTTACATGATAGTATACATGTTTCAATGCCATTCTCCCAAATCATCCCACCCTCTCCCTCTCTCACAGAGTCCAAAAGTCCATTCTATACATCACTTTGTCTATCAGATTTAGTCCTTTAAATCTATTTGTCCCTTCCACTGTATAATCATAAGTGTTAACTTACTTCTCTATAATTACAATAAATCTGTGAATAATATGATCTTTGCAATAAAGTGAATTAAACACATAGAACTGCTATTTAGATACAAGGTGACATAAATGCTTTAGAAATCACTTATTAAACTGCAGGATCCTGAGTAATTATAAATTAGAGAACGAAAGTAGAGAGGGTTGTCCTGTCAACAGAAGAGGCCAGATATTTACTCTGAATCCCCATGGAAAATAAAATTAAGGCAACTCTTCCTGTTAGTTAGGCTAGAAAATACTCCCATCCAAAACCCTACTACCATTATTATAATCAGCATCACAATCAAGAAGAGCTCCTACTGAAGCAAGAACCAAATAGACATATTTAGCTTTGGAATTTGAAAAAAAATAAAAAAGCTTTTTGCATATTTTACTTTGTGCATACTTCCTATTTTCTGTATCTAAAATTGTTTCATTTAAAAGGTAAATTGTAAACTCAGCTTCATTTAGAGTTCAGGTAATTTTCAAAATATTTTGGACCAAAATAAATTTTTAGATGGAAGTATTTAAATATTGATCTAAGAAAGTAGTCTTATGAGGTCTGTGGTAAATTTAATTATTTTAGTGTTACCCAAAGTGGGCAGCAAGTACAAACTTCTGCACAATATTAATGATCCTTTGATCAAAAGGAATTTAGAAAATGCTGTTAAGTCAGCTTACCATGAGATCTCAGCTTTTTTCATATCAAGATGTAAGTTATCAATCTGTGTATTAAATCTACTGAAGCATATGTTGAAATACAGCCATAAGACAGGAGGGGATCCCAGACAGAGGGAAGATTATGAGCCAATATGAGCAGGTGGAAAAGCATAATGAATCTTTTAAGAAACTAGGAAATTTCTGGGTTTGGAGGAGATAAATCTGGAAATAGATGCCAGAGCCAAACTGTGGGTATCTTGAATGACAAACTAAGTAATTCAGACTTTTACAAAATGTCAGCCAGCAGTCATTGAAGATTTCCAAGGGGAGTGATTGAATAAATGTGAGAGTTTGAAAAGATCAATCTAGCTGTAAATGGATAGGTTAGTGTAGAACATGGAAAATACTAGAAGCAGGGAGTCCAGTTAGAAGGCGCTAGCAAAGAATCCGGAGAAGGCAATGGCATCCCACTCCAGTACTCTTGCCTGGAAACTCCCATGGATGGAGGAGCCTGGTAGGCTGCAGTCCATGGGGTCGCTGAGTCAGACACGACTGAGCGACTTCACTTTAACTTTTCACTTTCATGCATTTGGAGAAGGAAATGGCAATCCACTCCAGTGTTCTTGCCTGGAGAATCCCAGGGATGGCGGAGCCCAATGGGCTGCCATCTGTGGGGTCGCACAGAGTCGGACACGACTGAAGCGACTTAGCAGCAGCAGCAGCAGCAGCAAAGAATCAGGAGTGAGATTAACATAGATGGTGAAAAGAGAATGCAAAGGGAAGATGGAGAATGAGGTCTATTGCAAGAGAAGAATGGGAAGAATGAAGGAGAGCTTCAAAAATTTTTAAAGTCCCCAAGACACCGATGATGACTTTAGTGGTCACAATGTATCCTTTTGCAGCTTCTTTATGTGTGGGTCATGCTTTATAACTGCCCCCATGCCTTTCTACCATAAAGGTAACTTTTCCATGGTTAACATGGCTAACTTCTAATTCATTTTTAGGATTTCTATTTCATTTGTCAACTCGTCATTCCTAAATAATTTTTATATGTTCTCTTAGTATCCTAGATAATAATTTCTCTAATATTGAATCTTTGCAATGGACTGTAGCCTACTAAACTACTCTGTCCACGGAATTTTCCAGGTAAGATAATAGGCCTCCTGAAATTAGGGATCAAAATTTTCCACTGTCTATAATCAGCAAAAAAGCAAATAATGGACACTCAATCACTGCTTGAACAAAGAGCATGCCTAGGAATGTTAGAAAGCTAGGAATCTTAAAAAAAAAAAAAAAAAGCAGAAATGGGGAAATAGATGGAATATAAGGATTGAGGAAGGGTTGTTTTATCAAAATGTGAGAAAGACAATAGAAATAAAATTAAGGAAAGTGATGAAAAAGGGAACTGATGGGCAGAATTCCAGAGTGAAAGGCAGGCTGAAGAAGGCAGATCAAGTGTGGACAATTCACCCTCTTGTAGTCCAGTACTTTCTACAATGGAGGCCTGGTACTCCTCCATTTCTTCACCTTAGCTCCTTGTGTTTCCACTCTCAAGAATGCTATTCCATGTTGAATCTCTTTTTCCATATTTACTTGTATATGTCTAAAACACAGATCAAATATCACTGTTCCATGAGACCTTCCATGGTCACTTATTTCTTCAAATCTCCAGAATAAATTTTTTCTTAAAATACAGCCTGAAGCACTCCTACATAAAATTCACTTTGGGTGATGCTTTTGGGAAATTTGTCTTTATAGACATATATTATCTAATAAAAGACACAAAGATAATATAATCATTTTACAGCTCCAAATGAAGTAGTAGATTTAAGCAAAATGTAGGTGGCGTAAGATCAAGGTGCTGCTGCTAAGTCACTTCAGTCGTGTCCGACTCTGTGTGACCCCATAGACGGCAGCCCACCAGGCTCCCCCATCCCTGAGATTCTCCAGGCAAGAACACTGGAGTGGGTTGCCATTTCCTTCTCCAATGCATGAAAGTGAAAAGTGAAAGTGAAGTCGCTCAGTCATGCCCGACTCTTAGCGACCCCATGGACTGCAGCCCACCAGGCTGCTCCTTCCATGGGATTTTCCAGGCAAGAGTACTGGAGTGGGGTGCCCTTGCCTTCTCCAAGATCAAGGTAATCGTATCTAAACCCACTGATCAAACTGCAAGTCATAGAAAGAAAGAAAACTTGATCTCATATACTTCCTTATGGAAAGATCTCTACTATATTTTTGCCAAGAAACCAGCATTTGACCAGGTTTTATCTGTAGCAATCAGTTTAAAGGAAATACAGAAGGCAGAAAAAATGTGAAAAGACAACACTGAGTTGCATTCAGCAAAATCTCAAATGTGCCAAACAATCCAGTTTTTCAACAAACAAATTGCAAGGAGCACAATTTAAAGGGGGAGTGGAAAACCCGTAGTTTAAATAAATATTAAAAGAAACTTAAAGATGTATCAGCCAAAATTGTGATACATTTGGATTTCAACAAACCCAAATTTACAAATCATTTATGAGACAAATGACCTATGGACACTGTTAACTTTTAGGTATGATGATGGCTATGTTGTTTAAGCATCATTAAACATCTTGAAATATTTTCATGTGAAATGATACGATATCTGGAGTTTGCTTCAAAATAATCCCAGGTGGTGGCAGGTGTGAGGAGTAAATTGTGATACTATGAATGAAACAAGACAGATCATTGTTGGAGTTGGATGGTAGTCACATACTTCATTTATAAATATACATTTGAAAAATTATATTTTGTATCATTTTAAAATGCAAATTCCTGAGCCCTATCTTAGAACTACTGAGTTAGAATAGCTAAAGGAGAATCTAGAAATCCGCATTATTAACAGGTTCCAAAGTGATGATTACACACACTAAGATTTGGAAATCTCAATCCTGAACAATGATTCCTGTTGTTCTTGTTCTTGTCAGAGACAACCAGTCAATTATATATTCATGCTCTAGCTTTAAGGATATTAATAGAAACTGTAAATGCCATATATTTTATATGTACTCAATACATATTAGTGATGTTATTCAAAATATTTATTGCTTTTCACTCTGAATAAATATCGTAGGTCTAGATTATCCAAGATTTATCCATATATTCCATGATATTAGGATTGTGCAACTTCTTAGCTCTTAGCAATAATCCTATGGCCATACGGGATTTCTTTCTTAGTGGTGTTTGACACCTATAATTGCTAAAGTGCTAATATCCTCATACATCATGCAGCAATGATAAAATTTAACAGATGAGAATAATAACCTGCTCTTTCACAGACAAATGGAAAAAGAGAATCTTAGCATCTTGTGTAGAATATCAACACTGATTTTATTTATATATTTATATCTTCCATTACCCCTCAACTTTGCCTTTGTCTGAGACTGTCTTTGTTACCTTGTCTGCAATGGTTAATTTATTAAGTAATCACTTTGATTTTCCTAAGAGGATATTCTTATGAAAAATATAACATTCTATTGAAAAAAATTTCCCCCCAAACTTAGTATTCCCTATAGCTTGGAACTCAAAAAAATTCTATGCTACATCTTATCCTAATACTCATCCGGTATTCTAGATCCGCCACTAAGTAGCTAGGTGGTTTTGAATCTGGCTCTATTTTTACTGAGTCCTGGTTTCCTCACACATATAATCCTAAAATAAATGTCAATCTACTATTGGATCCTCTATTCTTTCTAGGAAAACGTATTTCACCTAATATTTAAACAAAAAACACAACTTTTGAGGAAAAAACCTGGTATAACATTTCAGCAACTTAGATGAGGATAAATAAGGCCAGTTGCAGATGTTGTATTCTGAAAGTAGATATCCAGGAATATGAAGATTATTTCCCACTTCAACTTACCTGCTTATGAGCATGGTCATAAGAATTAATATGATTGTCAAACTCCTGGTGTTTGTGGTACTGCTTGTCACATAACTCACAGTAAAAGTTTGCCTTGACATCTTCCAGGGCCTTTGCTGTGGACTTCTCCTTTTCTGGAAAATCCTTTGGGAAAAAAAAGGCAAAAATGTTGGTTATATTTCTAATAGCATAACCAGATCTCATATTAATCAAGTTGGTAATTTAATTTTACTGTGACTCAAAGGAGATGGTTAGCCTCATTACATTTAAGAAATCTATGGCACAATGGAAGCAACTTTCAGCTTGGCCTAATCCTAAATTATCAATGAACATATAATGACTTATCCTAAAGGAGCTGAGCCCTCAGCTTCAGTGTGGCCATTCCTCTTTGTCTTCTTGCCACCTGTTTCCAGGTGTGATACTGCTGACCCACCTAACTATAATATCACCACCATGTCCTCTACCTATCCAGTGACCCATCCCAAAATTGTAAGACCTCTCTACTATAATATTTTATCTGGCATTGGTTGCATTCTTTTGTATTATTCACCTTCATGTACTTTAGCCTACCTGAGATCTTAAGTGTTAGGACTTACTATTTTCTCTACATTATGCTTTTCCCGCCTTGATAACTGGTGAGCCTTTTCTCAACACCCAGTTCTTGGACCCTCTCGGAATCCTTTTCTATGGTATTCAAGGAGGAGAAAGCCTCCATTATGTTGCTTATTACCAAACACATCTATGATCATTCCTACTTTGTTTTTTTCACAGACATTTCTTTCTTTGATATTACCCCTTATATTTTTGTATTCCACACAATTCCGTCTTCAGCCAACTGATTTATCCAATCCACACACTCTCCCAGGGTAATCCCTTTCATACCATAGTTCAGTTCAGTTCAGTTCAGTCACTCAATCATGTCCGACTCTGCGACACCATGAATCACAGCACGCCAGGCCTCCCTGTCTATCACCAACTCCCAGAGTTCACTCAAACTCATGTTATACCATAGTTAGAGCCTTATTTATCCAAAATCTCTAACTTCAGCCTAAGCTTCTTCCACAAACATTAGCTCCTGCTAGGCATTGTTCATGAGTGTGTTAAAATTTTCAAAATTATTTTTAATTAATTTTCATTGGGGTATAATTGCTTTAAAATGTTGTGTTAGTTTCTATTGTACAGTAAAGTGAATCATCTATATGTATACATATATCCCCTCTTTTTTGTATTTCCTTCCTATTTAGGTCAACAGAGAGCACTTAATAGAGAGCTCCCTGAGCTATATAGTAATTTCTCATTAGTTAACTGTTTACAATTTTAACTATGCTCTATCTCAAACAGAATTTTGGCCACATAATTCCCCCACTTAAAATCCTCTTGAATTCTCTCATTGCCTATAGAATAATAGTGACAAATGCATATGTTCCCATATTACCCTCTCTAATTTTATCATCAGACATGCCATATGATATTTAAAAAATTGTTTTCATATCTATGGTTCCGATAAATCTTTTAAAGGCAAGAATTGTTTTATTCATTTCTGTGTCAACAGTATCAAACATATTATCTAGCCGAGAATAGGTCCTTATTTAATATGCATGACATAAATTAATGGGTAATGATGGCTTACATATTCATGCCTCTTACCATCCTGCAAGTTCTGCTCTATTATCCTAGAGCCTAGATGAAAGAACAGCTGGCATATAAAGGATGCCAAATAAATATGCATAAAGGATGGGTGAACAAAATAAAGAATGGATTTTAGCTTTGTTTCTCCAAAATGACTAACCTTCTATGAAAAGAAACTGGGCCATAAGTCTAAATCATAGGGGTGTCATTGCCCAGACAAGAAAGCAATCTGGGCAAATTCTCACAGGGTTGGATGAACTGATGAGGCAATTAATCTAGATATGGGAACATAGTGATTCAAGCACCAATATGAGTCTAACACACATGGCAAGAAGCAGGAAGGGCATTAAGTTAAGTCACTCAGTCGTGTCCAACTCTTTGTGACCCCGTGGACTGTAGCCTACCAGGCTCCTCTGTCCATGGGGTTTTCCAGGCAACAGTACTGGAGTGGATTGCCATTTCCTTCTCCAGGGGATCTTCCCAACCCAGGGATTGAACCCAGGTCTCCTGCATTGTAGACAGATGCTTTACCATCTGAGCCACCAGGGAAGTCATACATTAATAAAGAGCAAATTAGACTAAATATCCAGAGTGCCTAGCTAAGAGAGTTGAAGTAGAAATCTGGTTACATTCTAGGTTAATGGGGCATATCAAAGCTACTTGATAGGATATATTCAGAAACAAGAATGCGGATACCAATTCAAGACCAAAAAACCAGTTGCTGTAGGAATTGAGATTATACAGTTACTTAACTGTGGGAGCAGTAGTAGTAGGCTACTATTGGCTAGTAGACTTAAAATCAGGGGAAAAAATTATTTTTTCATCCAGTCTTTCTCACTAGAAATTACTATCTTTCTCAGTATAATTTTAGCAATTGGATTGGAACGAGTGTCTATGCAGGTTTACCCACAGTTCTTACTTTACAGTGACACAGCCTCAGAAAATTGACCATGTGCTTGGACATTGAGCAACTCTGCCTCAGCCTCATTAACTGGAGTTGCATAACGGGTGACAACACCTGAGAATTCAGGGTGAATTTGTCATTAAAAATGTATTTTCACATTATTCCAGATTATGTATTACACAAAGGATTTTATGACAATAGCTTCATGGCCAGAGTAGAGCTTTACCAGTTAGTCTCAGCATCTATATCTAAATATCTTTTATTTCTAAAACACCCTTTAATTATATTACATGGCTCTCAATGAAAAAAGTTATGAGAGTTCTAGTCTCACAACATTTTAGTCTATATTATTCCCTATAAACGTTCACATTTTACAAAGCCATCTGACTAAATTACATACCCTGTTTCTTGCTTAATTTTTCTTGTCAAGATACGGTGCTGATATACCCATTTCTCTTTCCTCTAAGGGACTATTGATATGCCACCATGGCGTATCCTAGTCCCCTGATTAAAAGAGGAAGGATACATAAGTGGGCAAATTAGCAAACCATACAGGGTTCACAATAGTTTGTCCTTCAAAGCCAGAAGTAAACGCATAAGCCCAACAGTAGAGACTAGGGAATAGAAATAGGAAAAAACCTGAGAGTCTCAAAGGAGACTACAATCCAAGAGTTGGGTAGGCATAGCAGAATCATAGAGGAAAAAGAGAGAGAGGAAAAAAAAAAAAAAGATTTCTTAAGGATTTTTGACAAAACTTGAAACTGAGATTAGAGCGAGAGCTGACTTTTAGTAAAAGAACCACAACCTAGTCGCTCATGGCATTGCTTGGAGTAAAGCAGACCAGTTCTGACATGGAAAAGTAGACTATCTGTGGAGATGGAGTTGAGTTGGTCCAGTCGTATTATCAAGCACTTGTGCAGGCAAGAATCTCTTAATAGGCAACTTTAACAGTTAATTTCTTAATAAGTCTTTCTTCAGACTTTAACAGTGTAGCATGGGAGAATTACAGGCTTCCCTAGTGGCATCATCAACTCAATAGAAATGAGTTTGAGCAAACTCTAGGTGATCATGAAGGACAGGGAAGCTTGGTGTGCTACAGACCGTGGGGTATCAAAGAGTCGACACGACTGAGCAACTGAACGACAACCGGTATCTCAGTGGTAAAGGATCCACCTGCAATGCAGGAGATGTTCATTCGATCCCTGGTTTGGAAAGATCCCCTGGAGAAGGAAATGGCAACCAACCCCAGTATTCTTGTCTGGGAGATCCCATGGACAAAGAAGCCTGGCGGGCTACAGTTAATGGGGTCACAAAAGATTCAGACATAACTTAGCACCTAAACAAAAACAGCAGCAAAGTGGAAGAATTACATGTGAAGAGATGAACACTGTAAATTGCAATACAGTAATAATCATAAGTTGTTATAGAATGTACCTAGTTCACACTAGTTAAGAATAATTGGAAGAAAATGTCAGAGTTTTTTTCCCTCTTTTTCACACATAGCGTTAGATATACTGTAAATTATTGGCATTCCTTGCCTTCTTTGTTGAATGACAAGATATTTTTACTGGTCAAATAACTGCCAGGGTCCAGCCCCTGTGGATCCAGGGTAATTCGAAGCGGGGATGGAGTCATCGTCCTAGGAATTAATTGCTTAATTAAAGATATAGAGGGAGATTAGAAAGATATAGCGTAGTAGGAAAATTAGTGGAGAAAAAGAGGCTGAATAACTTGGTTTACATGGGATACCAATAAAGCTTCGAGACAAGAAGCTTGCACCACCTACATAGGCCACCGGCGCCCACTTGAATATCGGAGCATGCCCCGCCTTGGGCTCCCTCTCGCGTGAAACTTAAATGCCAGGGCAAAATTAGCAGGCTTGGTGAGCACCCACGCTCCAGATGGGAATTCAGTGTCATCTGCATATCTGAGGTTATTGATATTTCTCCCGGCAATCTTGATTCCAGCTTGTTCTTCTTGCAGCCCACCATTTCTCATGATGTACTCTGCATATAAGTTAAATAAGCAGGGTGACAATATACAGCCTTGACGTACTCCTTTTCCTATTTGGAACCAGTCTGTTGTTCCATGTCCAGTTCTAACCGTTGCTTCCTGACCTGCATATAGGTTTCTCAAGAGGCAGGTCAGGTGCTCTGGTATTCCCAGTTCTTTCCACAGTTTATTGTGATCCACACAGTCAAAGGCTTTGGTATAGTCAATAAAGCAGAAATAGATGTTTTTTTGGAACTCTCTTGCTTTTTCCATGATCCAGCGGATGTTGGCAATTTGATCTCTGGTTCCTCTGGCTTTTCTAATACCAGCTTGAACACCTGGAAGTTCACGGTTCATGTATTGCTGAAGCCTGGCTTGGAGAATTTTGAGCATTACTTTACTAGCATGTGAGATGAGTGCAATTCCAGGTATGGACTAAATATGAAAGAAGCAAAAATACCCACCTATTCTCAGTATCAGTAAATTTTTAAAATTAAAAATGAATAAAATTCATAATAATACATTAGATATATAACATATGATATAAAATTCCATCATTGATTTGCTAGTTATAAAAAGTTCCCTTCCTAAAGACTGCCTAGGAGACTAGAAACTTATTTAATAAAAAAATAACATTTATTAAATAAAAGAAAACTTCTTGTTAACCATTCTCAATGATTCATTAAATGTTGAAAAAGTATTATAAATTTAATATGACAGTTTTCTGAATAAGTCATTTTAAAACAGTAGGCATTGCCAGTAGGCATTTATGTTACAATTCAGTAAGAATTTCATAGTAATTAATTACTTTTCATAAGTCATATTTTGGGTGCAAAGAGAGAAAACACACTTTTCACACCAAGAATTTCATATTCATGCATATAACAGGTGTACCTGTAAGGTAGCAAGTATTCTGACTAGCATAAAGCATTTAGTTAGAAATATGAATGCTTTCTTCCAAATTATTCTTATTATTGTAATGATGCTTATACTCTAAAACCCACTGCTCTCTCTTTGATAAACAGAAAACTGTCAAGCACTTCACACTTTTTGACTCTTTTAGTCTTCACAGCAACTTTATAAAATATCATCTCTTCTTATCCCAAAAAAAGAAGGCAAGGCAAAAACACATCTAGAAATTCACTCAATGTTGATGAGCAGGGACAGGATTCAGATTCAGATCCATCTGACTTCAGAGCTATTAATCACCGTGCTCATGGCTTCCCTAATTACTTAGCCTGTATCCAGATGCTGCATAATTCTGAGGTACCTCTGCTACCTGTTTTAGTAGATTTGAAATGATACAGAACCCCTAGGTCCCAAAAAGAGTCAGAGGACTGATTATAATTTTTAAAATCTATAAAGCTCTTGAAGCTGAGAGACAGGCATTAGGAAAATACAAAGTGGTAGTCCTGTTTCTACTGGATGTGCATATGTGCCCTGATTATTGAAAAGGAAAAGAAGGAATCAACTGCTGTTCTTAGTATCTCCTTGATGGTATTGGAGCTTTGAGGATTGAATTCATATTCTTTCCATGAAAGTTTCATATTTGACCTTTCACTGTTATATATAAGAGAATGCTTTAAGAATTTTAATATTCTCTAATTTTTTCTGTTACACTGGCCACAAATAAAATCTTTTTTCAAAGACAGTGAATTTTCCTCCTCCTGTGACCAAGTGACCAACGCTGATTCAAAAACCTCTCTTGGTCCCCACTGCCTTCCTGCATCTCTTTAACAGTTTGCGTAATGAAAAACTTGCTTTAGACAGTTTTCTTTATGTATTTATTTTATGTTTGTGACATGGAAAAATAATCCTTGAAGACTGACTAACTTGGATCTCAGCCTCTTTCTTAAAAGTTTAAATTCTTAAGTTTTTAGTTTTAGCAGTATTAGAAATTAAGGGGAATAATGAGTAGCTTGCAGGATTGTTGAGAGTATAAAATGAGATCAATTTCATGGAAGTACTTAGTAGGTGAAGGTGAAGTCGCTCAGTCGTGTCCGACTCTTTGCGACCCCGTGGACTGTAGCCTACTAGGCTTCTCCATCCATGGGATTCTCCAGGCAAGAATACTGGAGTGGGTTACCATTTCCTTCTCCAGGGGATCTTCCCGACCCAGGGATCAAACCCAGGTCTCCCGCATTGCAGGCAAACGCTTTAACCTCTGAGCCACCAGGGAAGCCCTGATAGTGTATGCTAAAAGTGGTACTTGATATTTTTGGACATTTTATGTGTGTATGTGTCTTTCTTTTGTGTGTATCATTGTATTCATGTGACATTAATTTTTTTAAAATATCATACCATTCTCCTATGAGTCTACAAAGTAACTTTCATTTTCTGATGAAAATATGAGCAAGTGATAGGAGTCCTTATCCTTTTCAACCCACCATCTCATATGAAAGCACAGTCCCTGATAGTAAATTCAAATCTGGTTTATTTTATTAAAAAATGGTCTTGTATAGTATCTAGTTTGTTACCTTTTACTTAGAAAAAGCTCAGTATTTGTTGAATAAGTTAAATTAATGATAAAAAAGTATAACTTCCTACTATGTATCAGATAGCTTGGCTTACCTTGGCAATGTTAAATCATATCATAGGGAATTAAACTGTTGAAACTATGGCAGAATAAATAGATGAGTATGATTCTAAACATATAGAACTTTTGGAACAATCCTTTTAAAAACTATAGATCCTAAGGAGCCTACTGAAGAATTATCTTAAAGTAATAGTGGGCAGCAACTGCATACAGATTCACAATCAGAACTATAGATTACTAATTTCCAATGCTCTTCTCATTTTACCATAACCAATAGTTCTCCTTACAATTTGTTAAGAATCAAGTATTGGTTTCCCATATTGAAACTGGACATAACTAAATTTAGACCTTTCCATCAATGGCCAGGTAAATATAACATCAGCCACATCCTGGATTAAAAAAAAAAAAAAAAGAGCTTGCCCTCTTATTAGTGATTCATTCAAGCTGCTCAGAAGACAACCATATTAAATATAGGAACTTGTCACTGGGTAGCATGCTTTGGGTACATCTTAGTATCATTTCTAATTTGGAAAGAATGACACATTTCTGACTCACTGGCAAGATGCCAGAGTGATGATTGCCTTTATGTTCATGAAACAACAATTAAATATTTAAAACTTGCTTATATAACTGCTTATTTTGGAGAAGATTCCTAATGGCAGCATCTGAACAGAGATTATTTTTGAAAAGCACATATTTTGTTCATCAGTATTCTTTACCACCAACTTCATCTTTCTCAGTATAAATTAATATACAGTTCTTCTATAAAACACATAAGCATATAATGCAGTTCCATTTGCACCCTAAAATAATCATAAGAGTAGCTATTGTTTTATTACCTGTGAATGTCTGCCATAAAGGAAAAAGGGGGCAGGTATAATTTCCATATCGCTTACAGATACTGCATTGCACAAGTTCATAAGGGTTATGAACTGGTTTTCAGAGTGTTTTTAGCAATCAGTGAAATAATAAAACACAAGTAAATCAATGAGATTTAACTGGACACCATGTAGTATGAGCCCATGAAGATGCAAGGACTACCAGTCTCTTACAGAGAACATCCCAGCCCTCACCAGTAAAAATAGGCAATATTCTAAGGTGGGGTTGAAAAAGAGGGTACAATACAAGAAAAAAAAAATAAAGAAATAAAATAAAATAAAGAAAAAGAGGGTACATGAAAATATATGTAAATTTGCCCAAGGTCAGAAACAAGGTTGAATCTATTAAACAGCAGTCCTTGGCCTGGAGTTCATGCCTATCAAAATCCATTAATGAATTCATGAATGAATATATGTAGTGAGTGAAGAAATAAATACATTTAATGTCTTTCTGACTTTGTGTCTGTTTATTTATTGTGTCAAAAGGGAGAGAACCAGAAAGTGTGAAATGAGTATGGTGATGTCAAAACCCATATAATTGTATGGTTTAAAGAATGAACCCTAATAGACTATAGACTAATGTGACTTATAGACTTTAGTTAATAATAACACATCAATATCAGTTCATCAACTGTAACATGCTCATCTAACACACTAATGTAAAATGTTAATAATAAGGGAACCTAAAGCCTTGGTGGTTCATGATAAAGAATCCACCTGCCAGTGCAGGAGACATGGGTGGGATGCCTGATCTGGCAAGATCCCACATGCTGCAGAGCAACTAAGCCTGTGTGCCACAGCTATTGAGCCTATTCCAGTGCTCTAGAGCCTGGGAGCTTTAACTACTGAGCCCACATGCTGCAAGTACTGAAGCCTGCATGCCCTAGAGCCCATGCTACTCAATGAGAGAAGCCACCACAATGAGAAGCCTACACACTGCAGCTACAGAGTAGCCCATGTTCATCACAACTAGAGAAAGTCTGTGCAACAATGAAGACCCAGCAAAGCCAAAAATAAAGAAAATTATTAAAAATTGCCTATTACTTAAAAAAATAAAAATGTACAATGAAATCACATTTTGATAGTCCTACCTTCATTGAACTCAGGAAGAACAATGGATGGTATAAAAATAATCCCTGTTATGTAATGTACATGGCTGAGTTCCAGGTGGACCAGATGACAAGAGAGCTCCTCTTTATGGAGATATTTTGAAATCACCAGTTCTGTTCTGTTATTTTTCATGAGGGAGAGAGACCCTCAGCAACCCTTAAGCAAAGCAGAACTACTGACAGATCATATTTACAATCATTAGATACATTGGAAATTCAAAGGGTGAAATTTCTATATTCAAAAGAAAGATTTTGGAATGTGTCTATTATGTAGGTGTGTAAAATATGGTAATAAAATGTATTTTTTTCCTCCAGAGTGACAATAGTGTCCCATTTATAAATGTAGTAATTACTACCACATCAATTCAGCCCACATATATGTATAACTGTAATGAATATAGACATATTGCATTCATCTAAATTGAATACATTGAACTTAATAAACTATTGTGCATTAGACAGGAAATACTTTCATTTAGCCATTACTCCTGCTCTAACTACTTACTGTAAAAATGCAATTAATAGTGTCTGACATTTCATTTTCTAATATAGGAGAAATCAATGAAAACTGTCAGGTAACTAAGTTTTCTGGAAAGTTGCTAGTGACACCTGCTCAATTACAAATCATTTTTTAAAAATTCAACATTTGCAACAGCTGTCTAGGAGAGAAATGGTCATTAAGTGATGCTGACCTAGACACTGTTTCACTTTTGCTTGAGAATTAACTGCAAACATGTTCCCTTTAAAAAGATACAGGTGATTGTCAAATAAATTCCTGTTCTAAGGCCTTCTCAGGTGGTTCTGGAATCAATCTGTACATTTCTAAAAAGCCCTGTTTCCCATCCCCTTTCACTAAAATAAGCAACTCTTAAAATAATGGGCTAAAATAATATAAAGCCAAAGTCTTTGCTTTTAAAAAAGGACATATGAGCCAGATAAATGCCAAAACTCCAAGGACTTTCTCTGTTTTTCTGAATGTTTGCTATCTTGTTTGATAAAAAGTCAGCTACATTTGGTTTACTTGTTCTATAACCAGAAATGTTTAAAAAGTAATTGTGCTCACAAAGGCACTTCATTGTTTCAAACTGGCTGATGCAGGTTTCTGTCTATTGAAATTCTAATAGGTAATTTACTTTCAAACTTAGAGAAAACCAGCAATTGTGAAAGAAGCATGCTATACAAAAGCTCTGTGTCTCAAATCTTGAAATATTAACTTCAAGCTGGGAAAAATGTCTCAAAAGTGAGGCAAGTCTATTAGAATGCTAGTTTTCTTTGAGAGGAAGTCATTCACATGGACTAAAGGAAATGCTCTAAAGTATATTATATTCATTTTAAGATCCTGAACTGATGTACACAAGCTTGGCTCTGCTTTCATATATTTTGGAAGAGATATTTGTTACATATTTTATCTATTAATTATTATTCTCATAGAACTTTGTAAAACTTGGGTCACTGACTTTACAAATCCTCTAAAGAAATTGTGCATACCAGTTTTATAGATACACTTTTGCTTTATTGAAAACAAATACAATTGTCAGTTGAAGTCAAAGTCTGATGAGCTGAAAACTGGAGTAAAAGTTAGTATGTGTCACAATAGCAGGACCCATAGTACAGCCTATCTAGACTTTGGTGAAGAGTGGAAACAGATTTTCACAGTTGCTTGAGCAGTTGGAGCATCTGTACTTATTGTTAACATTAGCACCAATTCAATAAGCCATATAGCTGTGTCATAATACAGCCATATAGCTGTGTGTGTTCACACTGTGTAGAGCAAGACTGAAAAGAAAGTCAGCTACACAGGACAGAAATTCTGGGTCTATTGTAAAAGAAGTGGACTAAAAAAGTTAGAGTCATCTTGTAGGCATGCATGGGACTTCAGAAATTCTTTTCTAATTAAAAGATATTTGATCCAGAAGTTCTTTGGTTTTGCCCAGATTGATGTAGAATGATAAGTAGTGGATCTGGACTAATTCAAGTCCTTGACTTCAATTTCTGAGAAAGCCAGCAGAGCCACAAATTCTATGAAGTCTATTTTCTTTCTTGGAAGAGGAGATTGATCTAAAGGATGAGCTTTTGCATCTCTGAAACTTAACATATAGAAATGAGTATATAGTATTCAAGCTGATATATTTGATACTGATATATACTCTTTCTCTTAACACAATCAAAATCTAAGAACTTATTTAGAAAGTATGTTCTTACTCCTGAAATGTCAGAAATAAAATACTTTGTTTTAAACTATCTCTAACAGAAGGAGACAGAATCACTCTCAGTAGAGGACTTCCTCCTTTTATTTTCCTAAGGTTTAAAAAAATGTTAAGAGCTTGGCTAGTCTATAGATTGTTAGTTATAGATAGTTTCAGTGGATTGAACACTGAACTGAGCCAGTACTAAAACTGGCTTAGAAAGGGAGAAGCTACCTTCTTTTCTGATATTGGAGGGATATCTTAGATAAAAAGGAAGGAAAAGCAGAAGAAAAAAGAATTTATTCCTGAAATGCTTTTTTAAACTCCTGTGTTGCCCTTGAAGCAATTTAGTGTATGGTGGGGATTTAGTTATATTATAAAGGTTTGGATTATTTGCTGTGTTATTCTACTGTACAAGATAATAATAACACATAACTCCTATTTTCAAGATGCTCTCAGACCACCCGAAGGGATAGAATTAATTCACAAATTGCAAGTGACAATAGAAAGGAATATACAGTCACACGGTGGGGATTTTAAGTGTTATGTATTTTCAAAGAAGGGAAATAACATGATACTTTATAATGTGTCTACATACCAAAGAAGAATAAACCTATTAAGAGAATTTTACAAAAAGACTAAATTAGTCGTCTTGCATTTGACTCTTACATACAAAAAATAAATGGCAGTTGATGATACAATTCTGGAGTTTAAGAAGGTGACATAAAATATTGCTAAGAATGAATAAACACATTTTGCAATGAGAGTAATATAGATTTTGCTCTATGTATTGATAAACAGGAAGTCATACACACTTTAGAGAGAGGATGAATCCCTATTCTCTGACTCCTATTACAGCTGATGTCATTCCTGAGCAATAGTTGACACAGGAATTATGATTCTGCCCATATTGTTCCTCAGTGTTCTCCTTGTGATTATTTTCCCTGGACGTCTCTCTTGGACTGTCTGCTTGTGTTTCAGAGTGTTTACACAAAGTCTGAATTTACTTTGAATACTAAAGCATAATTATTTTTTAATTGATTCATATATATATATACATTTTTTCCCCCCCTCCACTCATTATGCCCTGGAAATTCTTGACTGACTGCTATCTGAATATTCTATTACAACTCTGGGCTGGAATCTGTGTTCTCACTAGTGGCCATTCCTCAGCAAATCTCTCTTCTGTGCTAGCTGCAGTGATGGCAGGGATGCATATAAACCTTTTAGTAGGAAAAAAGTCATTATAGTATTAAAAAATGCAAATTTCACTGATAAGAAATGACAATGCCCTTAAACTTCTAAACACCCTTAGGGCACTCCATAGGAGTAGCAGCAAACACTCACAAAGAAGCAGTCCTCTTGGTCTATTGTGTGCCCAAATACCATAAGCTGGCACTTAGGATGTCCATCTAGGGAGGAACAGGATCAGGGTAAGACTCTGAATCCTTGCTCAACTGCTTGCAAACTCCATGGTATTCAATAGTGAAAAAAGTGAAAGCCATTGTCTGACTCTTTGTGACCTGGCAGACTAATCCATGGAATTCTCCAAGCAAGAATACTGGAGTGGGTAGCCTTTATCCATTTCAGGGAATGTTCCTGAAACAAAGATTGAACCAGGTCTCCTGTATTGCAGGTGGATTCTTTACCAGATGAGCCACAAGGGAAACACAAGAATACTGGAGTGGATAGCCTATCCTTTCTCCAGCGGATCTTCCAGACCCAGGAATCAAACCGAGGTCCTGCGTTGAAGTTGGATTCTTTACCAACTGAGCTATCAGGGAAACTCTGTAGAGCAAGGATAATAATGTCACCTTCCCATAATGATTAAATAAGTTCAAACATAAAAAGCACCTAAAATCATTCTTGGTGGAGCAGACATTGAAGAATTTGTCTGTAATGCAAAGACTCGAGTTCGATCCCTGGGTCAGGAAGATGCCCTGGAGAAGGGAACGGCAACCCACTCCAGTATTCTTGCCCGGGAAATTCCATGTACAAAAGAGCCTGGCAGGCTACAGTTCATGAGGTGGCAGAGCCAGACACAATGGAGTCACTAACACTGTCACATTCAATACCCTTCTAGGTATCACACAGCAGTCACATTATCTATCTGTCTATTGACCTATTTACCAACCTACCTACATACCTATCATCTATGCTGCTGCTGCTGCTGCTAAGTTGCTTCAGTCATGTCCAACTCTGTGCGACCCCATAGACAGAAGCCCACCAGGCTCCCCTGTCCCCGGGATTCTCCAGGCTAGAACCCTGGAGTGGGTTGCCATTTCCTTCTCCAATGCATGAAAGTGGAAAGTGAAAGAGAAGTCGCTCAGTTGTGTCCGACTCCTAGCGAACCCATGGACTGCAGCCTACCAGGCTCCTCCATCCATGGGATTTTCCAGGCAAGAGTACTGGAGTGGGGTGCCATTGCCTTCTCCCCTATCATCTATAGCTACAGATTAAAAAAAAACAACAACAACTATAGTGTTAAATGCTGAAAACTTAAAAGAAAGTGAAGTCGCTCAGTCGTGTCCGACTCTTTGAGATCCCATGGACTGAAGTCTACCAGGCTTCTCTGTCCATGGGATTTTCTAGGCAAGAGTACTGGAGTGGGTTGCTCTTTTCTTCTCCGGGGGATCTTCCTGACCCAGGGATTGAACCCAGGTCTCCAACTATAGTGTTAAATGCTGAAGCAGTGGCCAAAATGAAAATATGCCAGGAGGAAGGGTGTCTAGGAGTTCTAAGTTTTGAAATTAATTAGTACGAATCATGCTCCCTATCCATGGAATTCTCCAGGCCAGAATACTTGAGTGGGTAGCTGTTCCCTTCTCCAGGGCATCTTCCCAACCCAGGGATTGAACCCAGGTCTCCCACTTCACAGGCAGATATTTTACAATCTGAACCACCAGGGAAGTCCATTAGAAAGAGATGAGGTGATATGTCCTCGTGGTTAGGAATATAGTTCTGAATCAGATGGATTGAATTTAAATCAAAGGTCTATTCTTCATGAGGGGCACCCAGAAATTTCATCTTTATCTGTGTCTTCACCTAAATCAGAAGTGCTTGATAACAGTAACTAACTCATAGGACTGTGACACTGATTGTGAAAACAAATCAAATGAAATGCTTTGCATAGTACCTGCCGTATACTGTTATTTGTTTATAATTTCTCGATTTTGTTTTGTTCCATTTTGTTTTTACAGAGTTTAACAGGAAAGACAAAGACGTGGCGTTAGATTTGAATGCAATACACAGTGACACCTGAAGACAGACATCTGGCTCGTGAGAACAAGAAGTGTCTGGATTGGGAATGGAGATTTGACGGGAGTTGGGTGGAGGGTGGTCCATGAGGACTGAACTAAAAAATGCCGGCTCTGTTGGGGAAGGGGAGCCTAGCTTCCCATAACTGACACCTAAACAATAAAGAATGGGCCCACAAAGTTCAATAAAAAGCATTCCCCCCACACACAGGGAAGAGATGAAGTTATCTTCCCAGCTGAATGATGTACTATGTGGATGACAAGTTTTTCTTCCCATGAGATCTGTCTTTGTGTTGCAAACTAAAGGCGGGGAAATCCAATGCAAAAACAAGCAGAAACCTCAGCCAGACACTTAATCCTGTTCCTATGAGGACACAAGTGTCCTTTATTGCTGACTCTTTTATTTTTAAACTCTCTACGGTGCCATATACTAGATAAGTTACTTGTTAGAAATAATGTTCCTTGCATTAAACAAACATTTTTTTCTTACTGTAAACAGGCTCTGCTTTCTACTATAGATGGTGAACTGAGCTGGCATCCTGACCTGTCCTTTCGCTACTGTATCTTTTGGATTTCTGCCTTTGGCAGAAGTACAAAGGGACAAATGTTTTAAGGACTTTGCTTTTGATTTTTTTTTAAGTTTTGGATACTTTCTGTTAAATTTTTACTACCCTATATAAAAATCATGATTTGAAAGTTTATCAGTTTATAACATACAGAAATGTACCTCAAATATTAGCAATAAATAACATATACTTATTTTACAAGGATGTGTATTAACTTTTATTGCATTTATGTGACCATATTCCTGATGTGACATGACAAATAATTTCAGGGCCTCAAGGTTAATTTTTTATTTAGTATAAAACATGTACCAACTTAGTGTTTTTCACTAACAGTCTTATGATCTAATTGATTCTATAATCTTTTCATTAAAAGAGGAAAAATGTATTCTTACAAATACTACTGTTATTGTACAGAAATAAACACTCACCCAGGGTGATCACAAATTTAGAAGGTGATTTAAATGTTAAGCATTTTATTATTAACAACAAAATGACAAAGATAAAATTTTATGGACTTTAACTAAAAAGCCTGTCTAGACCCACACCGATTATTCTGTTTAGCAAGCAAAAACTTTAAAAATAACTTGTGTGTGTATATGCATTTGTGTGGTAGTACTTCCCCCCAAAATTTCCCATTTAACTTATGTGCGTTAAATCAACTCGTAAGTTTATCAAGATAGTATCATAATCAAACATCAGTTTGTAAAAGTTTAATTATAAGGACAGAAATGGTAAGGACTTAACAGAAACAGAAAAGATTAGGAAGAGTGACAAGAGTACACAGAAGAACTGTACAAAACAGTTCTTAATGACCTGGATAACCAAGATTGGTCACTCAGCTAAAAAGCTAGTGGAGGCAATGGAATTCCAGCTGAGCTTTTCAAATCCTCGAAAATGATGCTTAAGTGCTGCACTCAATATGCCAACAAATTTGGAAAACTCAGCAGTGGCCACAGGGCTGGAAAAGGTCAGTTTTCATTCTATTTGCAAAAAAAGACAATGCCAAAGAATGTTCAAATTACCACACAATTGCACTCATTCCGCATGTTAGTAAAGTTAATTCTCAAATCCTTCAAGTTAGGCTTCAACAGTCTGTGAACCAAGAACTTCCAGATATACAAGCTGGATTTAGAAAAGGTAGAGGAACCAGAGATCAAATGGCTGACATCTGTTGGATCATAGAAAAAACAAGGGATTTCAAGAAACATCTACTTCTGCTTTCATTGACTATGCTAAGCCCTTTGATTGTGTGGCTCACAACAAGCTGTGGAAAATTCTTAAAGTGATGGGAATACCAGACCACCTTACCTGTTTCCTGGAACTTCCCTGGTGGCTCAGATGGTTAAGCATCTGTCTACAATGTGGGAGACCAGGGTTCAATCCCTGGGTTGGGAAGGTCCCTGGAGAAGGAAATGGCAATCCACTCTAGTACTATTGCCTGGAAAATCCCATGGACAGAGGAGCCTGGTAGGCTACAGTCCATGGGGTCACAAAGCGATCTTCTTTACCTGTTTCCTGAGAAACCTGTATACAGGTCAAGAAGCAACATTGCAACTGGACATGGAACAATGGACTGGTTCAAAATTGAGAAAGGAGTATGTCAAGGCTGTATATTGTCACTCTGATTATTTAACTTATATACAGAGTACATTATGTGAAATCCCAGATTGGTTGAATTACAAGCTGGAATCAAGATTGCCTGGAGAAATATCAATAACCTTATATATGGAGATGATACCATTCTAAGGGCAGAAAGTGAAGAGGATCTGAAGAGCCTTCTGATGAAAGTTAAAGAGGAGAGTAAAAGAGCTAGCTTAGAGTTCAACATTCAAGAACTAAGATCATGGCATCCAGTCACATCACTTCATGGCAAATACATGGGGAACAAATGGAAACAGTGACATACTTTATTTTCTTGGCCTCCAAAATCACTGTGGACAGTGACTGCAGTCAAGAAATTTAAAGACACTTGCTCCTGGGAAGAAAAACTATGACAAACCTAGAAAGCATATTCAAAAACAGAAACATCACTTTGCCGACAAAAGCCCATATAGTCAAAACTATGCTTTGTTTTGTTTTTCCCAGTAGTCATGAATAGATGTGAGAGTTGGACCATAAAGAAGGCAGAGTGCCAAAGAATTGATGCTTTTGAACAGTGGTGCTGGAGAATACTCTTGAAAGTCCCTTAAACAGCAGGATCAAAGGAAATCAACCGTGAATATTCATTGGAAGGACCGAGGCTAAAGCTGAAGATCCAGTAATTTGGCCACCTGATGCAAAGAGCTGACTCACTGGAAAAGAACTGATGCTGGGAAAGATTGAGGACAGGAGAAGAGGATGGCAGAGGATGAGATGGTTGGATGGCATCACTCACTCAACGGATAAGAGTTTGAGCAAGCTCCCGGAGACAGTGAAGGACAGAGAGGCCTGGCATGCCGCAGTCAATGGGGTTGCATAGTCGAACACAACTATGAGACCAAACAGCAATTATCTGCTGATGTTTGCCAGTCCTTCTTTTGTTTTTCCATTTAACATTTTCATGAAAAATTGGATGGCCTAAGGTCAATGTTCCATTCATCAATCTTTAATGTCCATATCTGTATGTCAAAATAAACTCATAAAAAGTTATTACTTTAAAAGATATTTAGTAACATCTAAACATTCAATTTGCTAATCAATTGAAGAATAATTTATTCAAATAAAAATGAAGTCATCTTTCCTCAATATTAAAAATTTAAAATGCAGAAAAATATCTACTTTCTTGTGTCTCCATTTAACCTGTCTCTTATACACATCTGATATCTTAGATAAAAAGGAAGGAAAAGCAGAAGAAAAAAGAATTTATTCCTGAAATGCTTTTTTAAACTCCTGTGTTGCCCTTGAAGCAATTTAGTGTATGGTGGGGATTTAGTTATATTATAAAGGTTTGGATTATTTGCTGTGTTATTCTACTGTACAAGATAATAATAACACATAACTCCTATTTTCAAGATGCTCTCAGACCACCCGAAGGGATAGAATTAATTCACAAATTGCAAGTGACAATAGAAAGGAATATACAGTCACACGGTGGGGATTTTAAGTGTTATGTATTTTCAAAGAAGGGAAATAACATGATACTTTATAATGTGTCTACATACCAAAGAAGAATAAACCTATTAAGAGAATTTTACAAAAAGACTAAATTAGTCGTCTTGCATTTGACTCTTACATACAAAAAATAAATGGCAGTTGATGATACAATTCTGGAGTTTAAGAAGGTGACATAAAATATTGCTAAGAATGAATAAACACATTTTGCAATGAGAGTAATATAGATTTTGCTCTATGTATTGATAAACAGGAAGTCATACACACTTTAGAGAGAGGATGAATCCCTATTCTCTGACTCCTATAAACTTCACCAACCTATGTATAAACTGTCTATTATAATAAGTGGGAAAATCATGACCCTAAGTGGTTCTTATGAACTTAATATAGGTTATAGTGAGTAACCAAGTGACAAAGATATTATTAATAAATTAATAGCTAAGATTCCCATTTCCTCATAAGTAAAATTTCAAAAATATTTCTCCCCTTTTTATATTAATGCAGAAGTCACAAGATAGAACTAACATATGGAAACATAACATATATAAAAACAATTATAGTCATACAGCCAATGCAAGGGAAAAAAAGGAAAAAATGGAAGAATTATCATATAGATATGCTGCTTAGTAAAAGACAACTTTGTAAAAACAAGCCATCAACAAATGGAGAGTTGGTTTTGTGACAATTTTTTACATATTTTGTATCTGCTTTTTATCCTCTTTCCGCCACACTTTTGTAGAAACCTATATTAGTATTAAAGGAATTCTTAAACTTGCTACAGTCAGGCACTGAGGACTTTTTGTTTTGTACTGTTTTGTTTGGGCCTTAGGAACTGAAGGATATGAAACTGAATTCTTAATTAAATAACATACACACCTTATCAAGAGCAAAATTAAATATTAATGTTTTATTTTTTGTCTACAGAATATAGAATACAATGGGTTTGTATTTCATAAGATTTTATAAAAATGTATTCTTTTTTGTCTAACTTTTCACTCAGCATAGTTGTTTTGACATTAATCCATGTGCATACTACTTCATTATTTTAATTGTAGGATGGCATTCTATGATACGGATTTGTCAAAATTATCCATCCCCTTGTCATAGGCACTTGGTTACTTTTCAGTGGTATTCTCAACTGGGGGACAAGGAGGAGGGATAGAAGGAAGGAAGCATAAGTGGGTACTAGGAAATGTTTGGTGGTGACATGTGAAACCGTCTTGATTATAGTTGTGACTTTGTGTAATGTATGTCATAACTCATTAAACTGCATACTTTAAATATGTACATGAAACAGTTAATGATTAGTTTTTCTAATTTATTTCCTGTACTCTTGATAGGAATTCTTTATTCTTGCACTGTTGAGAAAAGCTCTGGGCAGATACTATCCCAAACAGAACAGCATCAATAATTTTTTTTTTTCAGTACATACCTATTTTTTTAATTAGAATAAAATTGTTTTACATTGTTTTTCATTCTGCTCCTTATGTAATAGCCTCAGGTAAGTATTTCTCCCTTTTTCATGTGTTTGGTCTGGTAGTATATTTTACCTTTATCTTATGAAGGAGTAGAGAATGCTTGAGTGTAAAATGAGAATACAATGAATATCATTCAAATGTTTTAATATAGATTTCATTAGAGAGAGATCAAAATATTCCTGAAGTGATAACAAGTAATTCAGTTGATAAGATAGTTAACTCATACTCTGTAGGCATCAACATATAACAGCTGATAAGTTATTCAGCATCTAGTTGAAAGCAAATTCAATAATTTGGTGAGCTATTCTTTGCATTCCATCAGTGTTCATGAGGCATTAACAACATTTAGGTGACAATTTTATGTCATAAAAGATAATTTTGTGTACCTTATGACTACTTGACAGTGGTTGCTGAACATCATGGCTAATCAATATTGAATTATATATTGCAAGTAATGGCTCACTTGAACATTTTATAAATTCATAATATTGAAAATTAAAACATTGATACAAATGTATATGTAAATAGCTAAAACTTACTTTTGTGGAATACATAGGAAAATTTGATATTTAAAAGAATATTTTAAAATTTTATGCAAATTTTAATTTATGTTATTCTTAAAAACTTGGTTCTATTTATGTTGTTTTTTTTTAATTCTGTGTTTAGCAAGCATTTATCTTACCTAAATTGGACATGCAGTTTTTAAAAGTCATTCATATAAAGAAAATGCAATAAATGATGTGAGACTCTTCTTTTGAGGTAGGGGACAAGGAATCTAGGTAAGTTAATATCTAGCTTTACTTCCAGATTGATTTGCATGACTACCTATCTCTAGTGTCTTATCTCTAGCTTTCATATTTCTAAAATAGGGGTTTGGTTAATTGACAAGTTTCTTTTGAATTCCAAGACTATGCCATTAATTTTTGTCTTTTAGAGATAGTCTTCTTAAATATGAATATGTGTTTTTGAAGAGAAAAAGTTATATTAGTATTAAAGGAATACTAATAGAATCTTTCTGACAATAAAATATGAAAGTGAGGAAAGAATTTGGGAAGAGGAAGCTGAATTTTTTAGCCTCCCTAGTTTCCACAGGGATTCATTCATTTAGAATGGATGGATACTCATTTATTTCTCCAAACCTTTTCTACCATAAACAAAGCCCAGGACACAAAAAGACGCTATACTAAATGGCATTTGTTACACCTAGTTAGCATATTCAAAAGCAGAGACATTACTTTGACAACAAAGGTCCATCTAGTCAAGGCTATGGTTTCTCCAGTAGTCATGTATGGATGTGAGAGTTGGACTGTGAAGAAAGCTGAGCACTGAAGAATTGATGCTTTTGAACTGTGGTGTTGGAGAAGACTCTTGAGAGTCCCTTGGACTGCAAGGAGATCCATCCAGTCCATTCTAAAGGAGATCAGTCCTGGGATTTCTTTGGAAGGAATGATGCTAAAGCTGAAACTCCAATACTTTGGCCACCTCATGTGAAGAGTTGACTCATTGGAAAAGATTCTGATGCTAGGAGGGATTGGGGGTGGTAGGAGAAGGGGGCAACAGAGGATGAGATGGCTGGATGGCATCACCGACTTGATGGACATGAGTTTGGGTGAACTCTGGGAGTTGGTGATGGACAGGGAGGCCTGGCGTGCTGCGATTCATGGGGTCACAAAGAGTCAGACATGACTGAGCAACTTAACTGAGCTGAATGATTTAACAGCATATCAAAATCTTCCAAATATCTTGATTCAATTTATTTATGCTAAAATGAAAGACTAATAGAAATAAAGACACAGATAAACAAAAGGAACCAATTAAATTCAAACACTTATGCACAGCAAAAGAAACCACACCAAACAGTAAGACTACTCACAAAAAGGCAGAAAATATCTGTAAAAGATGCAACCAACAAGAGATTAGTCTCAAAAATTTACAAACAGTTCTAGTGGCTCAATTATCAAAACAAACAAACAACCCAATAAAAAAATGGACAGAAGACCTAAAGGAACATTTCTCCAAAGAACGCATATCTATGGCCAAGACATGAAAAGATGCTCAACATGATTAATTATTAGAGAAATACAAGTCAAAACTACAAGGAGTATCACCTCAGACCAGTTAGAATGGCCATCATTTAAAAAATCTACAGACAATAAATGCCAGAGAGGGTGTAGAGAAAAGGGAACCCTTATACACTGTTGGTGGGAATGTAACCTGGTACAGCCACTATGGACAACAGTATGGAGATTTCTTGACGTGACATGAAGTCGCTCAGTCGTGTCCAACTCTTTGCGACCCCATGGACTATAGCCTACCAGGCTTCTCCATCCATGGGATTTTCCAGGCAAGAATACTGGAGTGGGTTACCATTTCCTTCTCCAGGGGATCTTCCCGACCCAAGGACCGAACCTGGGTCTCCCGCATTGGAGGCAGGCGCTTTAACCTCTGAGCCACCAGGGAGATTTCTTAAAATACTAAAAATAGAGCTACCATATGATCCAGAAATCCTGCTTCTGGGCATATATTCATAGAAACACATGATTCAAAAGGATACGTGCACCAGAATGTTCATTGCAGTGCTGCTTACAATAGCCAAGACATGGAAGCAACCTTAATGTCCACCAATGAATGCCGAGATAAAGAAGATACAGTACACATACATAAATGGAATACTACTCAGCCATCAAAAAAGAATGAAATATTGCCATTTGCAGCAACACAAATGGACTTGGAGATGTACATACTAAGTGTGTAAGTCAGAGAAAAACAAACATCATATGCTATTGTTTATATGCAGAATCTAAAAAAAGGAAGCAAATGAACTTATTTACAAAACGGAGATTCACAGACTTAGAGACTGAACTTACAGTTACTAGGGAGAAGGATGGGAGTGGAAGGATAGATTAGGTGTTTGGGACTGCCATGTACACACTACCACATTCAAAACAGATAACCAATAAGGACCCACTGCAAAGCACAGGAATTTCTCTCAAAATTCTGTAAAACTTCGAGGGAAAAATGATTTGAAAAAGAATCGATACATGTATACTTACAACTGAATCACTTTGCTGTGCACCTGAAACTAACACAACACTGTTAATCAATTATGCTTTGATATAAAATGGAATTTTTTAAAAAAGACATCTAATTATACAATTATAATCTAGATGTGTGACACCACTTATTTAGCCTGATTTTCATTTTGTTTTTATTTGTTTTCAGTTGCTTGTGGTGCTCCCTGAGATACCCAAGATAAATGACTCAAAAAAATTAACATAATTTTTTACTGCTGAACGGCCATATTTCCAATTCACTAATAAGAAAGAATATGATGGATTGAAATTTTCAGGTAGAAAATATTCTCTTTCAGTTAAATGAGTTTCCATGTCAGGAAACAAAAGAAAAAGATGGAAAATTGAGAGGATCAAGCCCAACCACTAAGAATCAAGTTTATTTCTCTGCCCATGGTGGTGAATGCAATGATTAGAGGAGATATGCCCTTGCATTTCAAATGTGGAGCCCCACAAGGTAACATTCCAAGTGCAGAGTTAAGGATTAAGTGAATTTCCAAAAAAAAAAAAAAAAAATCAAAGGACTCTGATATCTGTGCTTTTGCAAACAAAATGCTGAGAGTAACTTTGGAATTGCATCCTAAAAGAGTTATCAGGGTTGACAGAATCTATCAGATATCTTGGCAGAAAGATTTAGATTAGAAAGGCAGAGCCTTGTCTCTCTAGGTCCTCAGAATGATTGTTTCCTTGGAGATTATATTGCGAAGGGCTCTTATCATTTTCTAAGTGAGCATAAGAAAAGTGATTTTCTCAGTTGCCAAAAGATGTATTTATAAATGCAACACAACTACTAAGCCATATCACTCCTGGCTCATGTAGGTGAACAAATATATTGTTTCCTTTTTCTAAATGTCATTTTTAATCAAGAAAAGATTACTCTGGCAGGGAGAGAGAATTACTTTTTTTAAAATCAGATGGTTGGTATAAGGCATATCAGGAATAATCCTTCAGATAGGGACAAAGTCCTTTGCCTTATTCTGCACAAATAAAGAATTGGGGCAAGAGATGTAATCTTTAAAAGTCATATACATGTTGGGGGAAATGAACTCTGAAAATATTTATATTTAAATGTTTGTTTTTATGCATTTGACTTCATGACAAGAATAGCTTTCTTTGTCATAATTTTCACTTTTTTGCTCCTATTTTTGGGGGTAGCTCATAAAATAATATAGAAATATTACTATATCCAATGATTGAAGACTTCGTCTATATAAGAATAAAAATGTTGTTATTAATAGTGAGATATCTTCTTACTCACTCAAAGACTAACTTTTAGGTGGCACAAAATAAACTTGCTTTTAAAAAGTTCATCAATTTTTTAAAAACAGGAATTAGCATTATACTGTGTATAATAATATTTTTAAGATATTGTCACTTGTGGCAGTGGTAATTTATTTCATAAATACTTTCACTTTCATTATATATGTACAAAAGATATTTTATACCTTTTATCTATAAAATTATTTTGTTAATACCATGTCAACATCTGTATATTTTTATTGATTGCTTAATTTTCATAGTTTCCTTTTAATGGCTAACCTTTGACTGTAAAAGTACAAGGCTCAAATAGTCAGTTTAATATATCAATGTTTGTGTGTAGGCACAGTAAATTTTAATATAATGATAGAATCTTTTCACAGGCCTTCCATATTTTTAACGCAGTAAATGTTTTAAAGAAAACTCAAAACTTAAAAATGTTCCCAGACTTTCTGGGAGAGTCCTAACACCAAATATCCCGTTTGGTTGTCGCTAGGACAACCAATTTTAGGTTTGGAAAATAGGTTGATTATAATATTGATATCAAATAGGCATCTAGGTTAGAAGATGTGGGCTGTCTCATATATAGTTCTCTAGAATCTTTCACTTTGACTTTTCACTTTCATGCATTGGAGAAGGAAATGGCAACCCACTCCAGTGTTCTTGCCTGGAGAATCCCAGGGACGGCAGAGCCTGGTGGGCTGCCGTCTATGGGGTCGCACAGAGTCGGACACGACTGAAGTGACTTAGCAGCAGTAGCAGTAGCCTCTAAAAGTGGGATAGTAGCTTATATAAGCAGGATAACACAAAGTCATGGAAATTCTAGAACTCAATGATGAAATCTGTCTGTAGAAAAGGAAGAGAGTTAGGAGTATTCTTTAACTACTAGGGGAAATAAGCACCAAAGAAGCATTGTTTCTAAATATTGAAATCATGAAATATCATTAATAAAGAACACTAAAAGAATATAAAAGAGAAATAAATTGCATTTAAAGTTAACATAATCTATGTTAAATACCTTATAAAGACTATATTATTAACCTTTCATTCTCTAACAGAAGGCTAGGGGAAGAAGCAGCAAAAGACAAATCATTTATCCTTTTCTAACTGTTTATAGCATCTATGAAATGAATCCTTAAACTGGATTCCATGAGCTGTTGTACTAGGCATGCAGTTTCCACTGCTATTTTATCAGAGAAAAATTCAGTACTGTATTTAAAGCAGACCAAAGAGGTGCTGCTTTGATGGAAGTGTGTGTGCATGTGCATGTGTGTGCCTGTGTGCTCGTGTGTTTGTGTATGTAGGTTGCAGTCCTTGAAACTCAAGGGCTTGTCCAGAGTTCTTTACAGCATCTCCACATGCTGTAAAGCTCAGCTCAGACGATTCTACCATCCAAGTCTGATCTTATTCTGAACCACCTTCCATATATCTCCTTTTCAACCAGACTAGCCTTTGCATGACGGAGAGCCAAGAAACTGTGTACCGATGTACTGGAATTTGCTTGATCCCACAGTGACAACCACTCATAAAAAGGCTAACTGTATAAAAGATTGGAATTAAGGGCCCACAAAAAAGATTCATTGGTGCCTGTCATTCCTGCTGGCTTCTGAGTGACTCAGGCCTCCCCACAAGATCCTGTATTTGGAAGCTGCATATTTAAATCCCAGAAGGATTTAGATATGAATGTGCAGATGGCTGTATAAATAAATGACTGTCACTGACTTCTTATTTTTCTTCATAAAATGGATGTTATGATCCTGGTCAATCTTGTCACAGCCATTCTGTCAGTAAGGAAGTATTAGTCATTCAGTCATATCAGACTTTTTGTGACCCCATGGACTGTAGCCCACCAGGCTTCTCTGTCCATGGGATTCTCTAGGCAAAAATACTGAAGTGGGTCATCATTTCCTCCTTTGTATTCTATTCACATCTGAGATTTGTTCTACCTGAGCTTGCAAATGTACTTAGGACTACAGGGTTTAAAGGTAAAGGAACAAAAACAACAACAAAATTAGCAGGAGGAAAGCTTGCTACCTTAAAGAATATTTCTTCCTTAAAGAATAAAAGAAAAACAAAATTTAAAAGCGTACGGGTTTTGTCAATATATATTTTTTTTTTTGCCATTGCTTATCCTGATTTTTCTCTTGCATAGATGAGTAGACCAAGTTACAGTAGTCCTTCAGGGGTTCTTTGTATGCAGCAATGCATCCTCCAATATGCAGCAATACATCTCACATGGAGTTGCCCAATGGGCTTCCCAGATGGCGGCGCTAGTGGTACAAAAAGCTTGCCTGCCAGTGTAGGGGGCTTAAAGAGATGTGGGTTTGATTCATGGGGAGGGAAGATCCTCTGGAGGAGGGCATGGCATCCTTGGAGAATTCCTTTGACAGAGAAGCCTGGTGGGCTATGGTCCATAGGGTTGCAAAGAGTTGGACACAACTGAAGCAACTTAGGATACACACACACACACACACACACACACACACACACACACACACAGACATGTAGTCCCCCAGTAAATAATGTCATTTGGGTTACTTGCCTAATGAACAAAATACCAGTTCTTAATTCCTCTGTGATCTGGCTCTAATACATAGTTCAGTCTAATTTCTCATGGTGTTCCTGTACATGTCTCATGTTCCTGTCACAATAAATGATTCACTACTACTGTGAGTGACCATTGTTTTTCCTCCTCTGTACGTTTGCTCGAACCCTTCTTCTTCCCAGGGTGCCATTCTCATGTCTCCTCACATTTATGCTTCAGCCAGCTCAACGCATTTGCTATGCCTATGCCACTTTCAGATACAAATTGGCACTTGCCAAGGGTCCCAGCAATCTACCTCTACAAGAATTAAATCATATGCTGCTGCTGCTGACCTCCAACACCCCCTGAAGGAGTTTGGGGTGAAGAGCAGAAATGAGGCACTCTGCTCTGGGAAAACTGGCAGCAAAGGTCTTCAGACAGATAGTCTTAGGAGCTGATTTTATGAGCCTAATTCATTTATCTCCTCAAATCTAGAAAAGTACTAAAATCTTTCAGGGTGATGACTCTTTCTCATGACTAGCAGGAGCTTCATGAGACCAGAAGAAAATTTCTACACACAAATATATATATACACACACTTGATTGCATGTATTCCCCCTTTACCAAAATCATATATATATTCTCCTTCCCCCTTGTCTCTTTGGAGCAGATTTTCAGACCAGCTGAGGTGCTATATCCCAGGTGTAGCCCTCATTTTGCTCCAAATAAAACTTAACTCACAGCTCTCAGGCTGTACATTTTTTTAAAGTTGATATCAAGAAGTCTTTGTCATGATGGCCAAAGATAATATTTTCCCATGAGCTCCCATTGCCCTCTACTCTTTTTATATGACCTGTAACAATTTTGTCCTTCCTACTTATATTGTCTTTAGTGTTTATTTCATTAAAAAGATCATGCACTCATTTCCATACTTTCCTAGAATTTAACACACTTCCTGGTAGGGAATAGACATTCAAAGTATATGTTTTTGAACAAATAAATGGAAATGCCCTCACATGTGGGCAGAGAAGCTCTAGTTGTAGCCAAAATACAATCATGAATAGAATCAGATAATTGTTAGATCAAATCAGAGACTATAGGTCAGCAATGAAAATATTCAGTTCAATTTTGATAATTTCCACTAAACAATAACTTTCTATAATCATGGCATATTCTCTGTACTACCCATCATTATGGAAACAAAAGCAGAGAAGAATTCACACTGTCTCCCTTAGTTTTCTGGAGGGAGAGGCAAGCTTGTCTTTTACAAAGTAGTCAAGAAAAGCTTAATTTAACATTTCCTCTTTTATGTCACTTCAAAACTGTGTTTCTGATAACTAATGATAAGGTACATTTCTCCAAATTTTTTGGTCAACAATAGTAAAAAATTATTCCTTGGGTTTTTACCTAGTGCGTGCTTATTATGGACAGTAACTACAACTATACTAGCCCTCTCTTACCACATCTTGACATCTAAAGTCTTCTACCACCACATATAATTTTTATGAACATCTCAGGATGTTGTATTTTCTGAATTTGGATTGCTGATAAGGTTAAGCTCAAATTAGCTTCATCTGACTTTGGAGAATGTTCTTTAACAATACCCCTAGGTGTCTTCTCACGTTATTTAAATTTTTGACTCATGAATGTTACCCACCATACCATGCTTCTAAAAATAGAGTGAACAAAAGCAAATGATTTAGTATCTGCAATTAGGTAGTATACAACTGTAATAGCATCTTTAAGAAAGGGCAATTTCCTATTTGATCTTACTGGAATTAAATGTCATCTGCTCAAAGTTAATTTGTTGTAGTTTCCATTTCAATTAATTCAGAATTCAGAAAGCTTATAGGTTGAAATATTAAGACTGCATCCTATTGATTTGTTTGCTAATAGGGAATAAACTGGCATATAATAGGCCTCTTAGGAAGCTTCTCTCAGCAAATATGCTTTTTAAAGTACAACTTTTGTTAAAACATAACTTACATACAGTAAGGGAATGAACCATAAGCTCAATGAATGTTTATAAAGTGAACATCTTCTTTCAGCCAGCACCCAGATCAAGAAACAGCAAATCATCTGTGCTGTATAAAATCATCATCTGTTCTCATACTTTGACCCCCCCAGAGATAATTATTATCCCAACTTTTAACTCTAGTACAGATCAGTTTTGCCTGTGATAGACTGTCTTAGTCCATTCATAATGCTATAACAAAAATACCATAAACTGGGTGGCATAAACATTAATTTCTCACAGTTCTCAAGGCTAGAAAGTCCAGTATCAAAGAACCAGCAGATTCAATGTCTGGTGAGAGCTCACTTCCAGTTCAAAAAGGGCAATTCCATTTCACAAAATGTGCTATTTATAACAATTCTATGAATAGTTCTTGCTTTGTCTTAACATGGGAAGACAAGCAAGGAGCTCTTTGAGGTCTCTTTAGTAAGGGCACTAATCCCATTCATGAGGCCTGTACCCTCATGAGGCCTGTACTTCCTTCCCACTGACTCTGCCTTCAAATAATATCACACTGTGGATTAAGATCTTCAGATATGAATCAGGCTGGGATGTAAATATTCAGTTCATAACAGAAAGGTAGGTAGGTAGGAAGATAATTAGACTCATTAGCATATGTGCTTTTGTGTCTTGCTTCTTTTGATTTAAAGTATAGTTATCAGATTCATGTAATTACTTGTGATATTGTGTTCATTTTCATTGCTATGTGGCATCCCCTTGTAGGGATATATTGTCATTTACTTATCTATGCCATTCTTGAAGCACGTCTAAATATTTTAGTTTGGGACTGACTATGTTGAATGCAACTGCTATAAATATTTGAACATATCTTCTAAAGCAAAATTGCTGGGTCATAATATACACAAATGTTCAGCTTTGTTCAATATTTTATATAAAGACTTAATGTAACCATTTTCGTACTTACATGATATTCAGTGATCTATAATACCTTTATGTCAAATTACTCAAATGTTAAAATTTGACTAGATAAGGAGAATTTGGGTACCACTATAATAACAAAAAATACAAGGAAGAGAGGAGATTACTGTTGACTGGGTAAGGGCGGGATTTAATGTAAAATTCTATAACTTTGAATCACAATTTACAAGGAAAGCCAGACACATGTTTCACCCAGTCAAGGATTAACTTTTTGAGTCAAAGAAGTAGTGCTTTAATATCAGGACCTTTGTTAAATAATGTGTAATAGCAAGAGTTCAAGGGATTAATTGATGCCCCAGGTGGGCTCATGCAGCAGCTTTCAAATTGCAATCAGTGCCTTGAATTGTTTCTAGAAGCCACGAGTCTCTATGGCACCGCTAGAATCACTCATTACCTTCTGTTTTAAGCATTCTAAGCAAATATTGTGATGGAATTAGCTCTATTTTTCAAAGTTTATTCATTTTGAGGGAAAATGAAAATGAAATATATGCTATTGGTGCATCAAAATACTTGCTTAAACTTTTATTCCATTAAAAGGGCAATTCTGAACGAAAGATCATGTTTTACTACTTCAAACCAGAGTGGAGGAGTGGGAGAGGATAAGCCTGCTTCAAATTTTAAACTATGATTGAAATTCAGTTCTCTTTGTTTTGCTTAACCACAATAAATTCTGGTTATTTATAAACACCTATATTTCAAATGCTAAGTTCTAGATATGTAAATTAAGCACATTAAATTTGTTACATTGCTATAAAACCTACCTGGTAAGATATCTCAAGTTTATTCTAATAGGTGGGGAAAAAAGTAACTCTCCAGTCAGTGGGGAAAAAAAAATATATTGGAAGGAATAAAAGTAACCCTTGTTGCTAGGTGACCTTCTATTTATAGATAGTTGACAGCCATTGGCACAAGCTCTCTAGACATGATTTTTGCTTAACTGAAGAGTTTTACTGGGGTATCTATTTAAATATTTGGAAAGACATGATACTAACTCTATACTATACTCTACGTTGGAGTATAGTTGCTTTATAACGTTGTATTATTGTCTGCTGTACATCAAAGTGATCATCCCGTGCTTAGAGAGGCCTAGCAGTGGAGTAATCTCTCATTTCACTGCTGTAAAGAACAAGGGCAAAGTCATTAGTGTAGCTACAGTTTCTACATGCATATGTTAATTACTAAATTTTAAAAAAGATGGACACATTTAGTATTTACCAAAATATTCAGGGTTATGACATCAAACGTTAGGCATTCAGTTCAGTTCGGTTCAGTCTCTCAGTCGTGTCCGACTCTTTGCGACCCCATGAACGGCAGCATGCCAGGCCTCCCGGTCCATCACCAACTCCTGGAGTTTACCCAAACTCATGTCCATTGAGTCGGTGATGCCATCTAACCATCTCATTCTCTGTTGTTCCCTTCTCCTCCTACCTTCAATCTTTCCCAACATCAGAGTCTTTTCCAATGAGTCAGCTCTTCGCATCAGGTGGCCAAAGTATTGGAATTTCAGCTTCAACATCAGTCCTTCCAATGAATACCCAGGGCTGATTTCTTTTAGGATGGACTGGTTGGATCTCCTTGCAGTCCAAGGGACATGCAAGAGTCTTCTCCAACACCACATTTCAAAAGAATCAATTCTTTTGCACTCAGCTTTCTTTACAGTCCAACTCTCGCATTCATACATGACTACTGGAAAAACCATAGCCTTGACCAGACGGAACTTTGTTGACAACGTAATGTCTCTGCTTTTTAATATGTTGTCCAGTTTGGTCATAACTTTCCTTCCAAGGAGTAAGCATCTGTCTTACAGCATTATGAAAAAGAAAAAAAATCTATATTTCCCCATTTTGATATCAGCTGTGTCTGTTTGCAACCCCATGGACTGTAGCCCAACAGGCTCCTCTGTCCTTGGGGATTCTCCAGGCAAGAATACTAGAATGGGTTGCCATGCCCTCTTCCAGGGGATCTTCCCAACCTAGGAACTGAACCCAGGTCTCCTGCATGCAGGGGGATTCTTTACAGTCTCAGCCAGGGAAGCCCCCATTTTGATATAAAGAGTAAAATTTTATGATTCTGGCCATATCAAACTCGACTCTATTAATTTTCACACAAAACTTCACAAAAACATGTTTAGTGACTTCATTTAAAGTCAGTGGCTACAAAACCTTCCAAATAACTATTTCATTGATCTTTTCTGTCTGGATTCTAAGTGTACAAACAGAAAACTGAAGTAGATTTGAAGTGTACTATAAGTTGGTTTTTCATTTTATCCAGAGACTTTTGAAAGTTTTCAGTAAAGGCGCTCTGAACTGATCTCTAAATAGCTGACTTGAAGGCTTACCTGTAACTTCTTGTTCTTTCTTAACCATACTCTCTGAATCCTAGGATGCGGTGAAAGCTTGTCCTGTATGCCATGCTTCTGAATTTCAGTGCTTGACTTCCCAATACTCAAGTTGTATGCTTTCATAAATTATTCATATTTCTTCCCCAATCTATTCATGGCACTACATTCTTATGTAATTATATTTAATTGAATGTTTTATATATTGTTATAATAAATATTTTAAATGTAAAAGCTGTTTATATGAAAAACAGTGTATTGCTTTGGAAAGACTCAAGAATTGATGTTATTGAATTACATGTGAGAGAAATGACATTAAAATAGGAGAAATAGCACACATCTAGAAAGATTTGGCATTTGTATTGCTTCACAATTATCAATTAAGATCTCATTCTACTTTGAATAACCCAAAGAAACTGTGGATGATGAATCACACTATGTTTTAAGTAAAAAGACACAAAATGCAGCCCCACTTCAATAAGTATTTTCATGCTCAAAGAAAAGTATTTAACTGAACTAAAAAAGATTAAGAAATATTATAAATTAAAATCTGTAAGCTCTCTGTGTATTATGTCTTATAATCTCTGGGTTTGATGGTTCACTTTTTATGAACCAACCACCAACCACAAGTCCCAATAATATTAACTAAGGTTTCAACTGCTCATTAGGACTTTTGAAGCTCAAAGTGAAGAATATCAAATTCCCTTTTAAATGTACAAAAAAATTAAGAGGTATTAGCACAACTGCTGGAGAAGGCAATGGCACCCCAATCCATTACTCTTGCCTGGAAAATCCCATGGACGGAGGAGCCTGGTGGGCTACAGTCCATGGGGTCACTAAGAGTTGGACATGACTGAGTAACTTCACTTTCACTTTTCACTTTCATGCATTGGAGAAGGAAATAGCAACCCACTCCAGTGTGCTTGCCTGAAGAATCCCCGGGATAGGGGAGCCTGGTGGGGTGGCGTCTATGGGGGTCGCACAGAGTCTTACACAACTGAAGTGACTTAGCAGCAGCAGCAGCACCGGCAGCAGCACAACTGCAGTTCAATCTTTTACTAAATTTTTCTCTCCCTCAATTTAGCTTTGAGATGTGTTAAAATAATGTAGTAAAACAGCTTGCCCATGTATCTAAAAAAAACACTATAGGGATTTCATTTAGCTTCAGAAGGTCTGTAAACACTTATTTTCACACCATAGGTTTGTGTTTTCCTAACAGGATTTACTACTGAAAAAGTTTATGATAATTGGTATATACTACAAAAACTACAGAAGGAAGAAATAAAAGAAAAAAAACCATTTTTAAGAGAGAGTAATGGGATAGACATGAATTTGGGTAAACTCTGGGAGTCGGTGATGGACAGGGAGGCCTGGCGTGCTGCGGTTCGTGGGGTTGCAAAGAGTCGGACACAACTGAGCGCCTGAACTGAACTGAATGAGATAGTTATATTTTTTAGTTGATAAGTCTATTTCTGTTAATAGTTAATTTCCCTAATCATTTTATTGAATGCCATGTTTAAACTTAGATTATTGGTACTCAAAGTTAAGAACAATGTACTGATTTTGTTTGAATAGGCACTGTATTTTATTATTAAATCTTTGTGTCTGTGCTTTAATGACTATTTTACTTCACTGTTCTTGCTAGAAAAGATCTTTTCTTGGTGGTTTCTTTAGTTTGCATTTAAGATGTAATAAGAGGTGAGACTACATAGAATAGTAGAATAATAAGATAGTTTACAACAAGTTGTATAATTTAATGGTCACCACTTGGGCCTCTCATTTTTCTGTTGGAGATTCAAGCCCAGTTTCATAATAAATGTCATAATTTGCAGTTCTACCTGAGCTGGAATATGCAGCATTCAATGAACTCTAAAGAATTTTTATAGCAGGACTTCTCTTTTATTCTCCTCATAAAAGTTATTCTTTAATTTTGGCAACTCTCATACCAACTGTTCACAATCTTTTAAAAGCATTGTAGAATCAAGTACACTCTGCATATGTTCTAACTTCCTTTGTCGGGAATGAGTGGCTTTGTTTAAAATCCAGCATGGTAATTGAGTCCCGTGCTTTTCTGATGCATAGAAATTCATTTCATGTTGGAATCCCAATGTACACAAATGCATGTTAAAGAAAATAATGGCCTACTAAGCGGTATGACCTGCAAGCACTGCATGTATGGGGAGCGGAGGGTGGAATGCCAGTCCAGAAACTCTTTTTAAAATTATGCAAATTATGATGGCATTCTGAAATCACTTCTATGCAAAAAAGGGTCCCTAGTAACATAAAAGTCATTTTATAAGGAAACACAATGTAATATTCAAGGCATAAAGTGAAATGCATTATAAAGCTACATAAAACACATTCTGATAACAAATGCATGGGAAACCATGCAGGATGTTCACACCTATATGTAATGATTCTATTTAGGAACTCTTATTTCTCCTCCAAAATCATCTAATAACATTATTGTATAGTTGGGTTGTTTAATTTCATAGTTCCTTAGAGAAGGTGAGTCAAATTGATGTATTTTTTTTGAGTCTGGGTTCCTATAATCTAAGCCTGGCACAGTACTTCACAATCATGTGTTCTAAACAGAATCTGCTCCTTGAAGTGCAGTGTAAATTTTCTTTACAGACTATATAAAGAGAAAAATTATTACACAAAAATATTGTATTAATTTCAGCTAGATATAGGCTAACCCACAATACAGGCATTTAAACATGTCTCTACAGGTAATTTCAGATGTTGCATTCTGGTGCTTTTATTCAGTTCTTGTTTGATTACCTTTTCTTTGGGTTAAGAACCCAAAAAAAAAAAAATCTTCCTGCAGTTTCCATGCTAAAACCCCTGTCTTGGATTACTCCTGAGCTATAAGTCAGGGATGTTTCTGACTTTCAAAAAATTTTAAAATCTGCATCATTGGACAAATGCACTTGCCCCAAAATTTCTCATTTCTTTTAATTGTTTCCCTCACTCTACTTTGCCATTTTTTAATGTTTTTGTGAAATAGAATGTTTTCATTATATTCATCAATCCAATCTGACTCTCTTGTATTTTTCATCTTCTGAAATTCCTTACTGTATCCTCTATACCTTGTAGAGACCCCAGACACTTCACTATCTGCAGAGTCCATACCTCATTAGCAGAATATCTCAAATTCAGAGAGAGCTTAGTGGTGGATGAACTTCCTCAGTTAAACACACATTTCCACACTGGTGGAAAGACAGAGAATACTATAAAAATAAACTAATTCCATTTGTAGTTTTCTAGTTGTAGTATGAGGTAGAATAATCAGTTTAGAATACAAGCTCTGAATCTGGCAGATGTGGGTTTGAATCCTGAATATTCTACCTGTTAGCTCAAAGTATTTAATCTTAAGAAAACACTATTTACACATATTTGAAAATAAGGTAGAAATACATGTCATTTAAATATACCATCAGGATTAAATGACATAACATGGGAAATATGTGGTACACTCACATGGAAAACACTTTGTAAATTGTCACTATTAAATTATCATTATTTATCATAAAAACATCTTGAATATAGTTAATAGACATTAGTGTTAATGTTCAGTAGCATCACTGACTCAATGGACATTAATCTGAGCAAACTCTGGGATATAGTGGAGGACAGAGGAGCCTGGCATGCTACAATCCGTGGGGTCTCAAAGAGCCAGACATGATTTAGCGACTGAACACCAACAACAGTAAAATAGGGTTTGCAATACATCTAAACCATCAAACTTATATGAGTCTTTAAGAAAATACAGAAGCCTGTAATAAATTTTAGAAAGTTTGCCACCAAAATAGCAAAGATAAGTCTGGTATTGAAATAAACACATAAAGAGGACATTTTTTTCTGTGTTGTTTAAAGGCATGGTGGAGAGAGTTACTGGGAACATCAACGTCAAGGACAAAACCCACACCAAGCGAGTCACATAAGTGCCCGAAACCTTCTCCCTGGGAGCTTTCCTGAGATATGACAACAGAAGCAAAATTGTTTATCATAATGCCTGCTTTACAAAATATCCAATCTATTACAGTTAATTTACTCATAATTTTTTCCAATGATACCTTCCTCAGAGGTGTAAAGAACTGGGACACTTGTGAGATCACATGAATGGTCTTATACAGCTATAATTAGCTCAGTTCAGTGTTTCTTAAATTGCTGTCCCTGGGAAAACAGTGCCACATAATGTTTATGGGTGAGACACAGAAATTTTTGCAGTTATTCTCACTTATCCCTTTATATACTAATGTCAATAAGACTGTTTTAGACAGCACGGAGATCAAACCAGTTAGTCCTAAAGGAAATCAACCATGAATATTCATTTGAAGGACTGATGCTGAAACTGAAGCTCCAATAATTTGGTTACTTGATGCAAAGAGCCAACTCACTGGGAAAGACCCTAATGCTGGGTAAGACTGAGGGTAGGAGAAGAGGGTGATAGAGGATGAGAAGGTTGGATGGCATCACTGACTAATGGACATGAGTTTGAGCAAACTCCAGGAGATAGTGAAGGATAGGGGAGCCGGGCATGCAACAGTTCATGGAGTAGCAAAGTTATAAAAACTCATTTGATTACAAAATGAGTATTTTGGATAGCACATTTTACTAATTTTTTCAGGATATTTAGGTATAATTTGCATACAACATTATATTAGTTTTAAGTGTATTACATGAAGATTTGATATATATGTATAGTGAAATGATTACAGTAAGTTTAATTAATATCCAGCACCTTATATAGTTCCGAATTCTTTATTTTGTTGGTTTTGATGAGAACTTGATTTACTCTCTTAGAAACTTTTAAATATTTGATACAACATTGTTAATGCTGAATAACACTTTAATGCTCTTAAAGAATCCTTGGGGAAGCATTGTTTGAGAGATACTGGTTTTGTTGTTAAAAGAAATCCTTTCAGACTAAGGAATTACAAAATGGTTATTCATTTGTGTTAAAATATGAGGTGATATTTGCCAAGATATCTAGGAGGAAGAAATGAAGGAAGAAAAGAGTAATGGAAGGAAGAAATAGAATAAGGAAGGGAGAAAAGGAATGTGAGAAGGGAAGAAGGAAGAAAAGGGCAGTGAAAGAATAAAGGAAAAGGGAAAGAAGAAAATAGCTCTGATTAAAAGGACAATATCTGCATTTAGGGTAATCTTTTTTATTTTTAATTTGAAGCTCTGTGTGGAAAAGATTTATGAAGAATAATAGATTCAAGCCACTTTTCTACTGTCTACTCAAACTATAGATAATACTTTGAAAATACATAAATGATTCATAAAGATATCTTTAACCTTAGAAGCAGATAGCACTTTTGGAGAAGGAAATAGCAATCCACTCCAGTATTCTTGCCTGGGACTTTCCATAGACAGAGGGGCCTGGCCAGCCACAGTCCATGGGGTTGTGAGAGTCAGACACAACTTAGTAACGACACTATCACTACTACATACAAATTTCAGTTATAACTGCCTTTTGTTGACTAGAGTTTCTACTGATTACCCAGGAATGATGGAAATAGGCAAATGAAGGAAGGACAACACTAAATGACAGGAGAGCATTAGGCTTAACTCACTTTACCCGTCTTTCACAAAAATGTATAATATCATTGCATTGGGCTGATTTTGTAACATTTTCTCTGCCATAGAGACAATGAATTGATATGTTAAAGCTCTATTCTCTGCTGCCTCCTCCTTCAAAAAAAAAAAAAAAGAGTTTCTCAATTTAAAAGGTGACACAAACTAAATAAAGTTTTAAAGTTAAGAAATACTGAACTCCTAACTTAGGCTTCAAGTGTTAAAATCATTAAAGCTGCTAATGGCCTCTGTGGGCAGCTGTGGCTTCACTGTTGGAAAAAATAAAAGGTGTTTGTAAATTAAAAGAATTAAGGAGCATTTGTTTTTGCAAACTGGAAGGAAATTTTATTTGATATCTATATTATAGTGCATTGAATCAACAATTACACTGTATTTTCCTGGATTTTATTTTTGGCTCAAAAGCCACTTAGGGATTTGATTTTCATTCTATACCTAAGGCTTCCCTGGTGGCTCAGATGGTAAAGAATCTGCCTGCAATGCTGGAGACCTTGGTTCAATCCTGGGTTGGGAAAATCCCCTGGAGAAAGGAAAGGCTACCCACTCCAATATTCTGGCCTGGAGAATTCCAAGGACTCAGTCCATGGAGTCACAAAGACTAGGACATGACTGAGCGACTTTCACTTTACTATACCTAAAGTGCAGTTGAAAAACAATAGGCTTAGAAGGTATCTCAACAGTCACCTCCAATCCCAACTTTAAAGTCCTGCATATGATCATAAGATGAATTTATAATAAAGCTTCAAACTGAATGTTTAAGAAAAAAACCAAAAGAGAAGGAAGAGGACTAGGAAGAAATACACACACACACACACACACACACACACATATATTTCTTTTTCAAAAGTTATCAATTGTAGGAAGTATATTCACATTTAATAATACTTTTCTTTTTTCCCCCAGTAGTGATGTTGTCCACATGGTACAGATTAAAGTACACGGATGTTAAGCTGATTCCAGAAGAACTGATATTATTAGAATGTCAATACATCATATGTTGAATGTGAAAAAAGTTCTTCTTTGCCATCACATTATCCATTATCATTTTCTGTATAAGGCATTATAATATTGTACTTATGAGAACATATATAATAAATGTTGGGATAAAATTCCTTGTCTTGTATTGATATAGAAGTTAATAATTTATAATCACCCTGCTTATTTAACTTATATGCAGAGTACATCATGAGAAATGCTGGGCTGGAAGAAACACAAGCTGGAATCAAGATTGCCAGGAGAAATATCAATAACCTCAGATATGCAGATGACACCACCCTTATGGCAGAAAGTGAAGAAGAACTCAAAAGCCTCTTGATGAAAGTGAAAGAGGAGAGTGAAAAAGTTGGCTTAAAGCTCAACATTCAGAAAACGAAGATCATGGCATCCGGTCCCTTCACTTCATGGGAAATAGATGGGGAAACAGTGGAAACAGTGTCAGACTTTATTTTTCTGGGATCCAAAATCACTGCCTATGTTGACTGCAGCCATGAAATTAAAAGATGCTTTTCCTTGGAAGGAATGTTATGAGCAACCTAGATAGTATATTCAAAAGCAAGATTACTTTGCCGACTAAGGTCTGTCTAGTCAAGGCTATCGTTTTTCCTGTGGTCATGTATGGATGTGAGAGTTGGACTGTGAAGAAGGCTGAGCGCCCGATAATTGATGCTTTTGAACTGTGGTATTGGAGAAGACTCTTGAGAGTCCCTTGGACTGAAAGGAGATCCAACCAGTCCATTCTGAAGGAGATCAGCCCTGGGATTTCTTTGGAGGGAATGATGCTGAAGCTGAAATTCCAGTACTTTGGCCACCTCATGCGAAGAGTTGCCTCATTGGAAAAGACTCTGCTGCTGGGAGGGATTGGGGGCAGGAGGAGAAGGGGACGACCAAGGATGAGATGGCTGGATGGCATCACTGACTTGATGGATGTGAATATGAGTGAACTCCGGGCATTGGTGATGGACAGGGAGGCCTGGCGTGCTGCGATTCATGGGGTCACAAAGAGTCGGACATGACTGAGCGACTGAACTGAACTGATGATAGTACATTTCCTAGGTCAGAAAATGAGGGAATGATTTCATAAGGTTTCATGAAACCTTTTAATAAGGTTTCAAAGTGGAATTAATAATGTTCATTCACTTTTACCCAAATTTAGGGACATTATGACAATTCTCCATAAATAGGCAAAACATTCTTTATTAAGAATTTTGAGGAAATCAAAAGTGAAAAAGATAGATGTTTCCCATAGTTCATTGCAGCACAATTTACAATAGCTAGAACACAGAAGCAACCTAGAGTCCATCAGCAGATGAATGGATAAAGAAGCTGTGGTACATATATACATAATGGAATATTCAGTTCAGTTCAGTTCAGTTGCTCAGTTGTGTCTGACTCTTTTTGACCTCATGAATTGCAGCACGCCAGGCCTCCCTGTCCATCACCAACTCCCGGAGTTCACTCAGACTCACATCCTTCGAGTCAGTGATGCCATCCAGCCATCGCATCCTCTGTCGTCCCCTTCTCCTCCTGCCTCCAATCCCTCTCAGCATCAGAGTCTTTTCCAATGAGTCAACTCTTTTCATGAGGTGGCCAAAGTACTGGAGTTTCAGCTTCAGCATCATTCCTTCCAAAGAAATCCCAGGGTTGACCTCCTTCAGAATGGACTGGTTGAATCTCCTTGCAGTCCAAGGGACTCTCAAGAGTCTTCTCCAACACCACAGTTCAAAAGCGCCAATTCTTTGGTGCTCAGCCTTCTCCACAGTCCAACTCTCACATCCATACATGACCACAGGAAAAACCATAGCCTTGACTAGATGGACCTTAGTCGGCAAAGTAATGTCTCTGCTTTTGAATATACTATCTAGCTTGGTCATAACTTTTCTTCCAAGGAGTAAGCGTCTTTTAATTTCATGGCTGCAATCACCATCTGCAGTGATTTTGGAGCCCCAAAAAATAAAGTCTGACACTGTTTCCACTGTTTCCCCATCTATTTCCCATGAAGTGATGGGACCGGATGCCATGATCTTCGTTTTCTGAATGTTGAGCTTTAAGCCAACTTTTTCACTCTCCTCTTTCACTTTCATCAAGAGGCTTTTGAGTTCCTCTTCACTTTCTGCCNCTGTCTCTTATACACATCTTCTATTTCCCATGAAGTGATGGGACCGGATGCCATGATCTTCGTTTTCTGAATGTTGAGCTTTAAGCCAACTTTTTCACTCTCCTCTTTCACTTTCATCAAGAGGCTTTTGAGTTCTTCTTCACTTTCTGCCATAAGGGTGGTGTCATGTGTATATCTGATGTTACTCAGCCATAAAAAGCAACACATTTGAGTCAGTTCTAATGAGGTAGATGAACCTAGAACCTATTATACAGAATGAAGTGAGTCAGAAAGAGAAAGATAAATATCATATTCTAACACATAAATACAGAATCTAGAATGGTACATCAAAAAAGCAAGAAATTTCCAGAAAAATATCTATTTCTGCTTTATTGACTATGCCAAAGCCTTTGACTTACAATAAACTGTGGAAAATTCTGAAACAGACAGGAATACCAGACCACCTGTCCTGCCTCTTGAGAAACCTATATGCAGGTCAGGAAGCAACAGTTAGAACTGGACATGGAACAACAGACTGGTTCCAAATAGGAAAAGGAGTATGTTAAGGCTGTATATTGTCACCCTACTTATTTAACTTATTTGCAGAGTACATCATGAGAAACGCTGGGCTGGAAGAAGCGCAAGCTGGAATCAAGATTGCTGGGAGAAATATCAATAACCTCAGATATGCAAATGACATCACCCTTATGGCAGAAAGTGAAGAAGAACTAAAGAGCCTCTTGATGAAAGTGAAAGAGCAGAGTGAAAAAGTGGGCTTAAAGCTCAACATTCAGGAAATGAAGATCATGGCATCTGGTCCCATCACTTCATGGCAAATAGATGGGGAAACAGTGGCTGATTTTATTTTTCTGGGCTCCAAAATCACTGCAGATGGTGATTGCAGCCATGAAATTAAAAGATGCGTACTCCTTGGAAGGAAAGTTATGACCAACCTAGACAGCATATTGAAAAGCAGAGACATTAGTTTGCCCACAAAGTTCTATCTAGTTAAGGCTATGGTTTTTCCAGTAGTCATGTATGGATGTGAGAGCTGGACTATAAAGAAAGCTGAGCACTGAAGAATTGATGCTTTTGAACTATGGTGTTGGAGAAGACTTGTGCAAGTCCCTTGGACTGCAAGGAGATCTAACCAGTCCATCCTAAAGGAGATCCAACCAGTCCATCCTAAAGGAGATCAGTCCTGGGTGCTCATTGGAAGGACTGATGTTGAAGCTGAAACTCCAATACTTTGGCCACTTGATGCGAAGAGCTGACTCATTGGAAAAGACCCTGATGCTGGGAAAGATTGAGGGCAGGAGGAGAAGGGGATGACAGAAGATGAGATGGTTGGATAGAATCACTGACTCAATGGGCATGGGTTTAGGGGGACTCCAGGAGTTGATGGCGGACAGGGAGGCCTGGTGTGCTGCAGTTCATGGGATCACAAAGAGTTGGACATGACTGAGTGACTGAACTGAATAACTGATTTACAGGGCAACAATGGAGAAACAGACATGGAGAATAGACTTATGGACATGGGGAGAAGAGAGGAGAGTTTGAGATGTATGGAACGTATAACAAGGAAACTAACATTACCATATATAAAATTGTTAGCCAACATGAATTTGCTATCTGGCTCAGGAAACTCAAACAGGGGCTCTGTATCAACCTAGAAGAGTAGGATGGGGAGGGAGATGGGAGAGAGGTTCAAAGGGGAGGGGATATATGTTTACCTGTGGCCGATTCATGTTGAGGTTTGACAGAAAACAACAAAATTCTGTAAACCAATTATCCTTCAATAAAAAATAAAAAAATATAAAAAGAAGAATTTTCTATTCAGCAAAAAAAAAAAGTGTTTAAAGCAAGAGAAAAACTTTTGTTTTTTAATCATTTTAATTCCAATTTTACTATCTTCAAGTTTAATACTAATAAAACTATGAAAATTCTAATATTACCTTAGTCATTGTTTCATGTACATCAGTTTGTTCCAATAGAAGAATTGTTTTTAATATAAAATATAGAATTTTGAGTTCATGACATCCAGGAAATATTCTGTGGGCTTCAGTGTGAAAGCTTAGCACCAAATTTAGTACGTATAGGTTTAAGAAGAGTGTTGACAGGGCTTTCTCTAGATAAATCCTGCTGGGTTTTAGAAATTGCTTGATTTCAGAAGTCATGCTGTGCTGCTAATCAGAGCAGAATTGCACAATATGCTTTCACAGGCGACAAAGGTCTCTCTGCACAGCTGTGGCAGTCAGTCCTCAGCTCTCAGGCAGAAATCACCACTTCCCTTCCTGGTGAATACAACTCTAGCCATGAGGCAAGCTATACAGGAAAGGTGACTTGAATGCCACAAGGATATGGTGTCCGGGCAGAACATGCAGTTTCACCTAGGAGGACAAGTGAGCAGCAGAACCTGGAGACTGCAGTGTTTGTAAACAGGACAAAATATTTGGATTCTAGTCATCTCTCCACTATTTATTAGCTATGGACTTTTGTTAATTTCACTGGCTTAGCCTCAGTCTCTTCAACTAGCAAATGGCAATATTGATACAGGAAGGCAGCAAAACTAAGTGCTGTAAAGTGCTTACCATGGGCAAAGCATTCAGTTCAGAATCTAGCTCAACAGTACATAAATAATGACTATTTCAGGAGACTCATCCAAAAGTCAACCAAAAAAAAAAAAAAACATACAGATTAAAATTTTAATATGTGATGTCTTTATTCTTTCATGTTGTTTTATAGCTCTGGTATTCATATAAAATATGGAATATCTTTTTTGCAATATTAGGTATGTTACATTTTATAATCCTGTACTCTTGCCTGGAAAATCCTATGGATGGAGAAGCCTGTTAGGCTGCAGTCCATGGGGTCGCTGAGTCAGACACAACTGAGGGAATTCACTTTCACTTTTCACTTTCATGCACTGGAGAAGGAAATGGCAAGCCACTCCAGTGTTCTTGCCTGGAGAATCCCAGGGACAGCAGAACCTGGTGGGCTGCCGTCTATGGGGTCGCACAGAGTCAGACATGATTGAAGCGACTTAGCCGCAGCAGCAGCATTATATAATGGCTATTGATAAGCTTAATGTGAATATCTCTCCATGAGTTTTCTACTAAAGTCCTAAATTGATCTTTCTTTGGCTGGAGAATTTTATTTTATAAAGGTTACTTCAACAACTTGGAAGTACATGTAAGGTTTTGAACCACTGCAGAGCATATTTTTTAAGCATTCTCCAAGTTGTCACCACATATGGTTATTCATCACAAGATCCCAGAGCATGTCAAATTTTATTAGTGTTATATGATGGAATATGACAGGGGAGACACTATTGAGCCTGATTTATTGCACACGTGCACACATACAAAGTGTAAACAAAGATATCACAGGAAGTGCTGTCTCAAAGTGCAGCTGCCAAAATTATAGATCGTCTAAGCCAAATTAAACCAGAATAATTCATTATGAAGTAAAAATTCCTTCGGAAATATGTTGAACAATGAGATATTCTAAAGGGTAATATCTGTCTTGGAATTACCGATATTTAAAAGTATCAAGATGAAGAGAAAATGAGTAGATATGAATATCACAGCATTTGGCCACCCAAATACTCTTACATCACCACTCAGCTGGGTAGCTATCTTTATAGGAGATATTCGCTTGATTTAGACTTGACTTTAAGTGCTCGTGAGTGTTCCCATGATTCTTTAGAAAGGATGACTGTTTGAGAAACAGTACAGATAATTTATATTCTTAACCAACTTAGAGTTGGTTCTTAAACCTTCCCTAAACTGATGCAGTCTTCTTATTTTACCCTGAATATTTTCCTGTTAAAGGATTATTGAGCAGAAACTATGTAAATATTTTATTTCATGTCAGTGAGCACAATTCTATACTGATAGTTACAGATTTCAGAGATAAATGTTAGAAGAAAGTACTCATTTATGAAATAGTATCAGATGTTGACTCACGAAGTTGGTGAAGATCACTAAAGGTTTGCAATAATAGGGGCCATCATTTAATATATGCCTATTCTGTTCTGTGCTTTACCTTCACCAGCTCTTTTAATTCTCCCAAACTCTCTACAGCAATGCAATCTTATACCAATTTTATGTGTGAAGAATCTGGGGCTCAGATTAATTAGGTAACATAGCCAAGATTACAGAACTAGAAAATGGTAAAGCCAGAATCTGTCCACCTTCAAAGCCCTTGCTCAATTTGTTCTGTTACATGAGCTCTTTGATCTATAAAGTTCTATAGATTTCCAGTTGCTTATCTACTCTGAGCTTTAGTAGGTACTAGCCCAAGCTATCACCAGATTAATGTCAAAGATGAGGGTGGAGTGAACTTGCAGATCTAAGTGGGGGACAGACTGGCTAATGGACTTGACCTTTTCTCTGGCCAGCACTAATGTCTTTTCGTGTACAAGGCAACACCCTCACAGTTGGGAATAAAGAGATGACTAAGCAAATCCATTGTATTCAAGTCCTGGAAGCTTCTGGGACTCCATTCCCAGAAATAACTCTAAAGAAATGTACAGTAGAGTTCCATAAATTGTGTAGTTCTCTTGTTTAAAAGTTCCTCAAGAGATTCTGGTAATCAGCAAGTGTAGGCACACGCTTTGGATTATATGATAAATAAGGATTTTCTAAAAGTACTCATGAAGTTCATAGCAAGAAGAGGTTGACCTTTGTTGGGGTTTTAGGTAAATGTGTCACAGAGAAGGGACATTTGAACAGACACTTAAAGAATCACTATTTATTTGCCAGGTGGAGAAAGACATATGTAAGGTTGTGAACAGGAACTTTTAGTAGAGGAACATCTTCTTCAAAGATATGGAGGATGAAAAGGTGGATTGAAGAAGAAAGGAAACAAGGTGTAAGAGAACAATTTAAGACAATTGTTTAGGTCAGGCGACAAAGGTCTCTCTGCACAGCTGTGGCAGTCAGTCCTCAGCTCTCAGGCAGAAATCACCACTTCCCTTCCTGGTGAATACAACTCTAGCCATGAGGCAAGCTATACAGGAAAGGTGACTTGAATGCCACAAGGATATGGTGTCCGGGCAGAACATGCAGTTTCACCTAGGAGGACAAGTGAGCAGCAGAACCTGGAGACTGCAGTGTTTGTAAACAGGACAAAATATTTGGATTCTAGTCATCTCTCCACTATTTATTAGCTATGGACTTTTGTTAATTTCACTGGCTTAGCCTCAGTCTCTTCAACTAGCAAATGGCAATATTGATACAGGAAGGCAGCAAAACTAAGTGCTGTAAAGTGCTTACCATGGGCAAAGCATTCAGTTCAGAATCTAGCTCAACAGTACATAAATAATGACTATTTCAGGAGACTCATCCAAAAGTCAACCAAAAGAAAAAAAAAAACATACAGATTAAAATTTTAATATGTGATGTCTTTATTCTTTCATGTTGTTTTATAGCTCTGGTATTCATATAAAATATGGAATATCTTTTTTGCAATATTAGGTATGTTACATTTTATAATCCTGTACTCTTGCCTGGAAAATCCTATGGATGGAGAAGCCTGTTAGGCTGCAGTCCATGGGGTCGCTGAGTCAGACACAACTGAGGGAATTCACTTTCACTTTTCACTTTCATGCACTGGAGAAGGAAATGGCAAGCCACTCCAGTGTTCTTGCCTGGAGAATCCCAGGGACAGCAGAACCTGGTGGGCTGCCGTCTATGGGGTCGCACAGAGTCAGACATGATTGAAGCGACTTAGCCGCAGCAGCAGCATTATATAATGGCTATTGATAAGCTTAATGTGAATATCTCTCCATGAGTTTTCTACTAAAGTCCTAAATTGATCTTTCTTTGGCTGGAGAATTTTATTTTATAAAGGTTACTTCAACAACTTGGAAGTACATGTAAGGTTTTGAACCACTGCAGAGCATATTTTTTAAGCATTCTCCAAGTTGTCACCACATATGGTTATTCATCACAAGATCCCAGAGCATGTCAAATTTTATTAGTGTTATATGATGGAATATGACAGGGGAGACACTATTGAGCCTGATTTATTGCACACGTGCACACATACAAAGTGTAAACAAAGATATCACAGGAAGTGCTGTCTCAAAGTGCAGCTGCCAAAATTATAGATCGTCTAAGCCAAATTAAACCAGAATAATTCATTATGAAGTAAAAATTCCTTCGGAAATATGTTGAACAATGAGATATTCTAAAGGGTAATATCTGTCTTGGAATTACCGATATTTAAAAGTATCAAGATGAAGAGAAAATGAGTAGATATGAATATCACAGCATTTGGCCACCCAAATACTCTTACATCACCACTCAGCTGGGTAGCTATCTTTATAGGAGATATTCGCTTGATTTAGACTTGACTTTAAGTGCTCGTGAGTGTTCCCATGATTCTTTAGAAAGGATGACTGTTTGAGAAACAGTACAGATAATTTATATTCTTAACCAACTTAGAGTTGGTTCTTAAACCTTCCCTAAACTGATGCAGTCTTCTTATTTTACCCTGAATATTTTCCTGTTAAAGGATTATTGAGCAGAAACTATGTAAATATTTTATTTCATGTCAGTGAGCACAATTCTATACTGATAGTTACAGATTTCAGAGATAAATGTTAGAAGAAAGTACTCATTTATGAAATAGTATCAGATGTTGACTCACGAAGTTGGTGAAGATCACTAAAGGTTTGCAATAATAGGGGCCATCATTTAATATATGCCTATTCTGTTCTGTGCTTTACCTTCACCAGCTCTTTTAATTCTCCCAAACTCTCTACAGCAATGCAATCTTATACCAATTTTATGTGTGAAGAATCTGGGGCTCAGATTAATTAGGTAACATAGCCAAGATTACAGAACTAGAAAATGGTAAAGCCAGAATCTGTCCACCTTCAAAGCCCTTGCTCAATTTGTTCTGTTACATGAGCTCTTTGATCTATAAAGTTCTATAGATTTCCAGTTGCTTATCTACTCTGAGCTTTAGTAGGTACTAGCCCAAGCTATCACCAGATTAATGTCAAAGATGAGGGTGGAGTGAACTTGCAGATCTAAGTGGGGGACAGACTGGCTAATGGACTTGACCTTTTCTCTGGCCAGCACTAATGTCTTTTCGTGTACAAGGCAACACCCTCACAGTTGGGAATAAAGAGATGACTAAGCAAATCCATTGTATTCAAGTCCTGGAAGCTTCTGGGACTCCATTCCCAGAAATAACTCTAAAGAAATGTACAGTAGAGTTCCATAAATTGTGTAGTTCTCTTGTTTAAAAGTTCCTCAAGAGATTCTGGTAATCAGCAAGTGTAGGCACACGCTTTGGATTATATGATAAATAAGGATTTTCTAAAAGTACTCATGAAGTTCATAGCAAGAAGAGGTTGACCTTTGTTGGGGTTTTAGGTAAATGTGTCACAGAGAAGGGACATTTGAACAGACACTTAAAGAATCACTATTTATTTGCCAGGTGGAGAAAGACATATGTAAGGTTGTGAACAGGAACTTTTAGTAGAGGAACATCTTCTTCAAAGATATGGAGGATGAAAAGGTGGATTGAAGAAGAAAGGAAACAAGGTGTAAGAGAACAATTTAAGACAATTGTTTAGGGTCATGTTAGAAGAGAACATAAATATAAACAGTAATTCATTTAAAAACAGGCATTTTAAGCAAGGAGAGAAGATATATATTTATACTATTATTTTGGTGGCAGTTAGAAGGAGAATTAGAGTATATGAGAATAGGACCAAGACAGCAGTTAGAAAGTCAGAGTAATAATGAAATATAGGAGAGGTGAGAGCAGGAACTGATGCACTGGTCCTGAGCAAAGGAAAGAGAAAACAATCCTAGAGCTGTTTCAGAAATGAAGCTGAGAGAACTTGGCAACAGAAGAGGATGGAGGGTTGAAAAAAGGATAGTAAAAGGTGACTGGGGCTTCCCTGGTGGCTCAGGTGGTAAAAATCCATGTGCAATGCAGGAGACTTCCTGCAGCACAGGAGACCTGGGTTCGTTCCCTGGGTCCAGAAGATCCCCTGGAGAAGGAAATGGCAACCCATACCGGTATTCTTGCCTGGAGAATCCCATGGAGAGAGGAGCCTGGTGGGCTACAATCCATGGAGTCACAAAGAGTTGGGCACGACTGGGTGACTTAACAACAGATTTTCAGCTTAGGATATTTTATGGAAGGAAGTACCTTTAACTTAAACATAATACTATATGAAGAATTGATGCTTTCAAATTGTGGTGCTGGAGAAGACTCTTGAGAGTCCCTTGGACTCAAGGTGATCAAACTAGTCAATCCTAAGTGAAATCAACCCAGAATATTCATTGGAAGGACTCATGCTAAAGCTGTCCAATGTTTTGGTCACTTGATTAAAAGAGTCAACTCATTGGTACAGACCTTGATGCTGGGAAAGATTAAAGGCAAAAGAAGGGGACAGCATAAGATGAGATGGTTAGATAGTATCACTGACTCAATGGACATGATTTTGAGCAAATTCCAGGAGATAATAAAGGACAGGGGAGCTTGGCGTGTTGCAGTCCATGTGGTCACAAAGAGTCAAATGTGACTTAGAAATGGAACAACAATATGATGATTTACTTTAAGGAGAGAAGAAATCTAGTGACAAACATTTTTGAATTGAACAACTCTGGAGCATTTAGCAGATGTTTGAACCAGAGTCTGGATCTTATAAAGGAGTTTGAGGCTAGATCAAAGAAAATAATTCAAAATATATTCATCATGTAAGTTTGTTGAGATGTATTCTTTTTTGAAGGCTTAAGTTGGGGTTAGGATTTAATGAGGCCTGTTGTCATAAGAACATCCTTAGGACATTTTCAGAAATTAATACATGTATTCCAAAATATTAAAATAATAGGCTAATTTCTACCAATTGTACTTTGTGCTGTTAGCCATTAAGCTAAGTATATTTGGCAAGTCCATCTAATTTACAGTATCAAATTTCAGTGTATTTTCTACTTTTGTTTCAATTAGTTATTCTCAACCTCTTATGAGAGCAATTTTTCAAGTTACATCTACTTTCCTGGCTCAGAGTCAAATTCACACCTGACCTGTGTTTTACATTCTCTATATAACTGTGCACAAACAAAAGAGAAGACAGAAAATGTTTGAACCAGACACTAGAGAAAAATTTGGCCTTATGTGCCTCCCATTGATTTAGTTTATGAGCTTATTTGTAAAGTGAGGCATACCTGGGGAGTTGAGGGAAGCACAGTATGGTTAAGTCTAGGAAATTTTGATGTTCATGTACACACAATCTGCTGTGTGATACCCTGTCACTTGTTCCTGTTGAAAGGTCAATGTCAATTCTGTAGTAAACACAGGAGTAAGCCCTGGAGGTCATTACATGATTATAGAGCTATGCTTTTTACACTACATACTCTCTTTCAAATATAGCTTGTTGTACTTGGAAATCTTTGTTCACCAAACACCATGAATATTCTATTCCCCTCCACTGTATAATAACATTCACCTTCAGGGCTTTTCATGACTCAGAGAAAGATGACTGCCAAAGATAATTACTCCACTGTGATTAATGAATCCTCTTCAAAATTGCAGGCACCAGATTGGAAGTCTGATAACTTTTATAACATCAAAGAATACTATTATCAAAGACTTTATTCTTTGCTATTTTGTTGAAAAAAAAAAATGATGTCCCATTACATTTTACTAGGTGACAATATGTTCATCAAAGAAATGTTTGAGTACATGTTTTACAGCTTATAAAAAGAGAAAATGACAGCTACAACAATCAAGAGCTATCTCACTAATTGTGGTGGAAAAGTGATAGTTGAGAAAGATAGACCACTAATTTGTTTAGGAGATCTTTACATTTCCTTTTTATTACATAGGATGTGTTAATTAATTTGTATTTCAGATAACACTATTTGGGTTTTAAATGATTTGAAAGAATAAGGGGAATTTTGCACTTAACTATGTTCAACCTAATTGTATCCCATTTATAGAGGTAGCTACTCCAGGTCCTCCAAGTCATATCTTTCCTGTTTGTGTGTCCTTGTCTTAAATATAAAGAGCACCCCTAGCAGACAACCTGTCACACATTGGTTTTGTTATGCCTCTCCTCCTACATCTGTGCTGTTCTCAAGTACATGGGGGTGATTAAAATGCCTGGTGTGAGAGAGGAAAAGGGAACAGAAAGAAAGGTAAATTCCACAACTGTCTTTTCCTCTTCACTCCCCCTTCAGTGTTTATCAGGCTCTGAATTACTCTTACTACAACAATAAGGTTTTCCCAGGTGGCACAAGAGGTAAAGAACACTCCTGTCAATGCAAGGAGACAGAGAGGCACAGGTTCCATCCCTGGGTTGGAAAGATCTCTTGGAAGAGGGCATGGCAACCCACTCCACTATTCTTGCCTGGAGAATCCCATGGACAGAGGAGCCTGGCTGGCTATAGTCCATAGAGTCTGAAAGACTTGGACTTGACTGAAGTGACAATGAACATGCATCACACAACAATAAAAAGCCCAGTAATTGCCATCTTCGGGGGAAAAAGAAGGCAAGGCTAAATTACTTGAGTAATTGCATTCATCTCACGTGCTAGTAAAGTAATGCTCAAAATTCTCCAAGCCAGGCTTCAGGAATACGTGAACTGTGAACTTCCAGTTCAAAGTTCCATCAAATTGCCAACATCTGCTGGATCATGGAAAAAGCAAGAGAGTTCCATAAAAACATCTATTTCTGCTTTATTGACTATGCCAAAGCCTTTGACTGTGTGGATCACAATAAACTGTGGAAAATTCTGAAAGAGATGGGAATACCTGACGACCTTACCTGCCTCTTGAGAAACCTATATGCAGGTCAGGAAGCAACATTTAGAACTGGACATGGGACAACAGATTGGTTCCAAATAGAAAAAGGAGCACGTCAACACTGTATATTATCACCCTGCTTATTTAACTTCTATGCAGAGTACATCATGAGAAACGCTGGGCTGGAAGAAGCACAAGCTGGAATCAAGATTGCAAGGAGAAACATCAATAACCTCAGATATGCAGATGACACCACCCTTATGGCAGAAAGTGAAGAGGAACTCAAAAGTCTCTTGATGAAAGTGAAAGAGGAGAGTGAAAAAGTTGGCTTAAAGCTCAACATTCAGAAAACGAAGATCATGGCATCCAGTCTCATCACTTCATGGGAAATAGATGGGGAAACAGTGGAAACAGTGCCAGACTTTAATGTATGCAGGTCAGGAAGCAACAGTTAGAAATGGACATGGAACAACGGACTGGTTCCAAATAGGAAAAGGAGTCCGTCAAGGCTGTATATTGTCACCCTGCTTATTTAACTTATATGCAGAGTACATCACGAGAAATGCTGGGCTGGAAGAAGCACAAGCTGGAATCAAGATTGCCGGGAGAAATATCAATAACCTCAGATATGCAGATGACACCACCCTTATGGCAGAAAGTGAAGAGGTGCTAGAAAGCCTCTTGATGAAAGTGAAAAAGGAGAGCGAAAAAGTTGGCTTAAAGCTCAACATTCAGAAAACGAAGATCATGGCATCTGGTCCCATCACTTCATGGGAAATAAATGGGGAAACACTGGAAATAGTGTCAGACTTCATTTTTTGGGGCTCCAAAATCACTGCAGATGGTGATTACAGCCATGAAATTAAAAGACACTTGCTTCTTGGAAGGAAAGTTATGACCAACCTAGATAGCATATTTAAAAGCAGAGACATTACTTTGCCAACAAAGGTCTGTCTAGTCAAGGCTATGGTTTTTCCAATGGTCATGTATGGATGTGAGAGTTGGACTGTGAAGAAAGCTGAGCACCGAAGAATTGATGCTTTTGAACTGTGGTGTTGGAGAAGACTCTTGAGAGTCCCTTGGACTGCAAGGAGATCCAACCAGTCCATTTTAACGGAGATCAGTCCTGGGTGTTCTTTGGAAGGGCTGATGGTAAAGCTGAAACTCCAATATTTTGGCCATTTCATGTGAAGAGTTGACTCGTTGGAAGAGACCCTGATGCTAGGAGGGATTGGGGGCAGGAGGAGAAGGGGATGACAGAGAATGAGATGCCTGGATGGCATCACCAACTCGATGGACGTTAGTTTGAATGAACTCCGGGAGTTGGTGATGGATAGGGAGGCCTGATCTGCTGCAATTCATGGGGTTGCAAAGATTCGGACAGGACTGAGCGACTGAACTGAACTGAACTGAACTGATCTAAAGTGATTCTCAAACTTGGGCTGTACATTGGAATCACCTGGAGATCTTTACAAACTATGGATCCACACCTAGACATTCTGATTCAATTGCTTTGGAGTGCAGCCTGGGCATCAAATCCCCTGGTGGTTCAAATATATGGCCTAGAATGAGAACTCTAGGCTTATGTCTAGCTCTGGACTGAGTTTCTCAGTGTGTGGTTCCTGTGCCACAACAGTAACATCACCTGGAAGTTGTTAGAAATGCAAATTCTCAAGCCCTTCCCCATACTTCTGGGAATCAGAAACTCTGAGTGTGGAGTCAAGGAATCTTGTGTTAATGAGCTCTTCAGGTGATTCAGATGCAGGATAAATAGGGTTCTTTTAGGGGGGTTGTTAAAACAGATGGCTAGCCATTTTTCCAAGTCATTAATCTAGCAGGTCTTCGCTGGAAGAAGAGACCTTAATTTGAGGCACTAGGTCTAGATACAGGAGATCATGGAAAAAAGAGGAGTGATCATAGCTTTAAAAGAGTCTTGGAATGAACACAACTGGAAAAGAAGAGTGAGTTTAAAACATACAACTAGAAGGTAAGAGCCACTTTATGGTAAAAGCTAGAAATGCTTTCAATTACTTTTAAATCGGTTTAACATCTTTTTAGAAGGCAACTCTGTGAGGTCACAATTCGTGCTTTTCTTGTTATCTGCTGAGTAAATGAAAGGACAAGTTTAGTGACTTAAATTCAGGGAAACAAATCTATTTATATATAACCAGTCATAGTCATTCGTTTCCTCAATATTTATTGAGTTCTCATTGTATCAGGCACTGTGGCAGATGCTGGAGAAAGTGGGATGCATAATCACAGTCCTTGTTCTTAGGGAACTTAAAATTCCTCTGACCTTTTTTCACTTACACTGCATTTATTTTTCCATCTTTTTTGACTTAATATTTGAACATTACTATGCATCAAATGCCTTATGAGCTGCTGCATGAAGGTTAGCAAAAAAAAAAAAAAA
>SJYT01071623.1:980908-1025177 GCA_006410635.1 Cephalophus harveyi
CCCATGAAGTGATGGGACCAGATGCCATGATCTTCGTTTTCTGAATGTTGAGCTTTAAGCCAACTTTTTCACTCTCCTCTTTCACTTTCATCAAGAGGATTTTTTTAGTTCCTCTTCACTTTCTGCCATAAGGGTGGTGTCATCTGCATATCTGAGGTGATTGATATTTCTCCCGGCAATCTTGATTCCAGCTTATGTTTCTTCCAGTCCAGCGTTTCTCATAATGTACTCTGCATATAAGTTAAATAAGCAGGGTGACAATATACAACCATGACATACTCCTTTTCCTATTTGAAACCAGTCTGTTGTTCCATGTCCAGTTCTAACTGTTGCTTCCTAACCTGCATACAGATTTCTCAAGAGGCAGGTCAGGTGGTCTGGTATTCCCATCTCTTTTCAGAATTTTCCACAGTTTATTGTGATCCACAGTCAAAGGCTTTGGCATAATCAATAAAGCAGAAATAGATGTTTTTCTGGAACTCTCTTGCTTTTTCCATGATCCAGTGGATGTTGGCAATTTGATCTCTTAAAAAATCAATAAACCTAATGCTATTATGTTTTGTTCATTATTTCTAAAATTCAGGGGCGTCCCTGGTGGTCCAGTGGTTAAGAATGTGCCTTGCAATGCTGGGGACACTGGTTTGATCCCTGGTCTGGGAAGGTCCCACATGCCTCAGGGCAACTATTGAGCCCACATGCTGCAACTACTGAAGTTTGCGCACCATAGAGCCCGTGCTTTGCCACAAGAGAAACCATCACAATGAGAAACCCACTACAACTAGTGAGTAGCCCCCGCTCTCCAAAACTAGAAAAAAGCCTGCAGAGCAATGAAGACCCAGCACAGCCAAAAATAAATATTAAAATTGATTTGAAAATGCCTTCTTTACTATATGCCAAATTTTCTTATATCTGATTCTAAACGTATCTAGAGTTGTTGATCCCTTATTTCAAAGCTACTACTCATTGCAACAGCTCAAGAGCACGTTTTCTTATCTGGTATGTTAAGTTTTCTCTACAAAATTTCACTTATTTTGTACTAGATGAACTGAAGGATTAACTTAAAAGTTCTATTCACTTTGATTTTGACTGAGGTTGCCCTGAGTTTGTAGATTAATTAGGGGAGAATTAGAAATCTTTTCAACAATGAGTCTTCCCACTCAAGAATATATTTCTCCCACTTTTTTCAAGTCTCTTTTATACGATCTTTGTTTTCTTCATCATGATGTGTCTTATAGGATCTTAGTTCTCCGACCAGGGATCAAACCCTGCAGTGGAAGCTCAGAGTCCTAACCACTGGACCTCCAGGGAATTCCCTCTTTTAAATGATTTTATTTATACAGTTAGATTAACAGAGATTTATAGAGATCTTACAACTTTCTAGTTAAATTTATTTCCAAATATTTAGGAAGCTATTGGTATCGTAAATGAGATCAATACTATCATTTAATGGGCATTACTGTTGAATTCCTATTTTTAATGGGAATATCTCTAGTATTTCACTATTAAGGGTGATCTGATAAATAGGTTTTTGAAAATCAAGTTAAACAGATCCTTCTTATTTGTTTTAGCTGCCTTGGGTCTTTGTTGCTGCCTGCAGGCTTTCTACATCTGCAGTAAGCCGGGACTACACTCCAGTTGCAATGCATGGGCTTCTCATTGCAGTGGCTTCTCTTCCTGGGGAGGACAGGCTCTAGGGCACACGGGCTTCAGAAGTTGTGGCTCTCAGGCTTAGTAGTTGCAGTGCATGGGCTTGGTTGCCTTACAGCATATGGAATCTTTCTGAACCAGGGACTGAACCCGTGTCCCCTGTATTTGCCAGTGGATTCTTTTTTTTCTTTTGGCAGACAGATTTTTAACCACTGGACCAAGAGGGAAGTCCAGATCCTCCTACTTGTAATCTGGCAAGAGTTTACTTAAAATCAGGGTTGATTTTCACTGGATGCTTTTTCAAGCTCCATTTATATACGTATATATTGAACCCACACCCCCTGCAATGGAAGCACACTCTTAACCACTAGACTGCCAGGCAAGTCCCATCAGGCTCCATTTTCATGAACTATGGTTTCTTCCTTAATTAGTACATATAGCTAATTGTTTTAATAGATTTCCTAATATGGAACCATGGTTGCAATGCTGGAATAACTTCTCTTTAGTTATATACATGATAGGCAGCCAGTGCCTGGATTTCATGGGGACACCTGCAAGAGTACTTTGGCAGGTTCTCCAGGGGTTACAAGCAAGTTTCTTCAGCCCAGCAACTTACTGCTCTGTCCATTTGGTCCTTAGGAAAATACCCATGATCTTATTAAATCAAAGTGTATGCCAAAATAGGAAAGTATGGTGGCTCCCCGGAACCTTCCCTGCCATCTCTGCTCAGTCCTCCAGTCCAGGGCCCAGAAAGGCTTGGGAACGTGAGCCATCCATCGCATCAGATCCCTCTACTCCTGTGGCTGATTCACATCAAGATCCTGCTGTTCTCCTGATCACTTGTAAAACCCATTGCTTCCAAACCTCTCAAGAGTCCATAACACAGGAATAAGACAGGATTATCGTAAAAGTGGCTTGAGGATAAGAGTATGTTAGAAGTTAGGTCTATACTTTATGCCATTCACCAATTATTTTTTAAATTTAATAAAGTAGGTTTAAAGACCAGCTTATCAAAATGCTAGTATAAAATACAGTGAAATGTCTGTCAGATCTGAGGAAGAATGCTTTTTCAGCATTGAAAGGAAAAATTGACTATTTGAATAAACAGTAAATCCAATAAATAAAATATGCACAGGATATAACCTGATAATTCATATACGAGGAAATTCAAGGGGTAAAAACAAAATGGAAAGATTAATTTTTACTAGTAATAAAAAAAGTGATTGAGATATACTTTTTGACATTTCTAAATTCAAGTGAAAAATTCAATTGTGGTAAAATATACGTAACAAAGTTAACATCTTAACCATTTTTAAGTATACAGTTCAGTAGTATTAAGTACATTCACAATGCTATTAGAGATATACTTGGCAGCATACTAAATTATCTTTAAAATTCAATGGTGAGCCACACTTTCTAGTTTATTCTGTTAGCAGTGTTGAAAGTTGATAAATATCTTTTAGAAAGCAATATAATTATGGTGGTAACAGCCATCATCCAGTAGTCCTACTCCTGGGAATTTGTGCTAAAAATAATTCAATTGAACCAAAAGGCTATATTCATAATTATATCTGTGACTATAGCAAATTATCACAAGCTTTGTCGTTTACAACACAGATTTACTCTTTTATAGTTCTGGTGGATAAGAAGTCCTAAAATCAGCAGCAGGACTGTGTTCCTTCTAAAGGCTCAAAAAGAGAATCCACCTTTTGCCATTTCCAACTTCTATAGTCTACCTGCATTCCGCTTCCTCCATCTTTGGAGTGCTTCATTGCAACCTCTGATTCCATTGTTAAATCTACTTTTTTTGATTCCTCTTGAGTCCCTCTTATGATTCCACTGGGCCCACCAAGATAATCCAGGGTAATTTCTCAGGTCAAGGTCTTCAATTTAATCACAACTGCAAAATCCCTTTTGTCATATATGGTAACGAGTTCCAGGGATTAGGATGTAATCCTGACAAAATGTGGTCCACTGGAGAAGGGAATGGCAAACCATTTCAGTATTCTTGCCTTGAGAACCCCATGAACAGTATGAAAAGGCAGAAAGATTGGACACTGAAAGATGACTTCCCCTGGTCGGTAGGTACCCAATATGCTACTGGAGATCAGTGGAGAAATAACTCCAGAAAAAATGAAGCGACAGAGCCAAAGCAAAAACAACACCCAGCTGTGGATGTGACTCGAAAAAATGAAGCGACAGAGCCAAAGCAAAAACAACACCCAGCTGTGGATGTGACTGGTGATAGAAGTAAAGTTCAATGCTGTAAAGAGCAATATTGCATAGGAACTTGGAATGTCAGGTCCATGAATCAAGGTAAATTAGAAGTGGACAAAGAGGAGATGGCAAGAGTGAACATTGACATTTTAGGAATCAGTGAACTAAAATGGACTGGAATGTGTGACTTTAACTCAGATGACCATTATATCTACTGTGGGCAAGAATACCTTAGAAGAAATGGAGTAGCCCTCATAGTCAACAAAAAAGTCCAAAATGCAATACTTGGGTACACTCTCAAAAATGACAGAATGATCTCTGTTTGTTTCCAAGCAAACCATTCATTTTCACAGTAATCCAAGTCTATGCCCCTACCAGTAATTCTGAAGAAGCTGAAGTTGAATGGTTCTATGAAGACCTACGAGACCTTTTAGAAATCACACACACACACACACACACACACACACACGTCCTTTTCATTATAGGGGACTGGAATACAAAAGTAGGAAGTCAAGAGATACATGGAATAACAGGCAAATTTAGCCTTGGAGTACAGAAGGAAGGAGGGAAAAGGCTAACAGAATTTTGCCAGCAGAACGCACTGGTCATAGCAAACACCCTCTTCCAACAACACAAGAGAAGACTCTCCACATGGACATCACCAGATGGTCAATACTGAAATTAGATTGATTATAATCTCTGCAGCTGAAGATGGAAAAGCTCTATACAGTCAGCATAAATAAGACCGGGAGCTGTGGCTCTGTGGAAGTGCAGTTTTATCCACTAGACCACCAGGGAAGTCCCTGGACCATTTGTTTTATAGATTATCTCACATCCTGGATTTGTTTCTTCAGCTCTTTGTGGTGTTATTTAACTTGTTCCTCTATTCCTCCTATTTCCTGTAAACTAATAGCTGGATGAGAGTCAGGTTCAATTTTGGGGGGTTTGAATACCTCAAAGGTGGTGCTTGTTGTGAGCTTCCTGTTGTACCACATCAGAGACAATATCCTGTTTGCTTTTAGTGATGCTCACACTGAAGAGACAATGTTTTAAAAATGGCTTTACTGAGATATAATTTACATACCATAGAATCCACCCACTTCAAGTATACTATTCAATAACTTTTATCTATTTACAGTTGTACAACCACTGCCACAATCTAATTTTAGAACATTTCCATCACATTAAAATGAAACTTTGAACCCATTTTGAGTCCATCTCCATTTCTACTCTCAGCCCCAGGCAATCATTAATCTATTTTCTGTCTCTGTAGATTTGCCTTTTATAGAAACAAATCATATTTTGTGTGCTTCAGTGTTCTGGTTTCTCTGTTACCTCTCAGTTGGTTTCTGAACTCAATTCAGACACGTGAACCTAAGTCTGTTTTTTCCTTACTCCTGGTTCTCTCAATCCCCCATTCATTTTGACCCACTTGTAAGAACAAGTGCTTTCTTCATTTTCTTGCCTATTTCTATGCAAGAAATTTCTTCATTTCTTCATATTTCTATGCAATATTTCTTGTGCTTTCTTCATTTTCTTGCTTTGTGCATTTTGTGCCATCTCATGTTCCCCAGTAACGATTTCTCTGCTACCTTAGGTTGAGTATCGAAAAAGTAAGTGTCCTTTCCACACAGATGCAGCCCTAGGGGCTCACTGCTTAGCAAGCAAAATGTGCCTTTGAATTTAAAATGGTGCTTCTTGCAGGCAGACAAAACCAAGTCAGGGACTGAGACTGTTTCTTACCTACCACAGTACAGGTTGGATTTCAACTTCACTCCTTGCCTGGCATGTCCTTGGGAAGGGAATCGCCTGCACATCTACACACAGCAGCACTGTTGGTTGAGACGAGACATTCAGCTAGCTCTCCTTTGTAACAGTAAATAGAGGTTTACTCTTATCCATTCAACATATATTTGCTGAGTGCTTTCCATGTCCTAATTAGGTAAGATGCTACCGATAAAAGTTAATAAAGTGGACACAGTCCCTTTCCATACGAAGCTTCCTGTCACTCCTCAGTGACATCTTTCCAAGTGCCTTTCTTCCCACAGTTCCCATAGCCCAGTTCCAAACACCTACTTTAGCAGTACTAAAAATCATGATTACACATGCAGTGTTCTAATTACAAAATAAAATGAAGAAAAACTATGGACATTTGGGTATTGACTCACCCAGTGATGATGCTTCCTAGTAATGTGTGCTTCTTCACCTATTTTAGTCAAATAGTTTCTTTGGGGTAGCTGTGCCTAGTCCAAAAATGGCCGGATTTGGTCATTCTTCCTATATCCACACCCCTTTGCAGTATGAACTTTACAGTTTCTCCCATCAAGAAGGAGTCTATTTTTTCACTCCTTGAATTTGAGCTGGCCTTGGGACTTGCTCTGATCAAGAGAAGACAGTGTTATAGACATTGTGTCGGTTCTAAGGCTAAGCCTTAAGAGGCCTTGTGTGAATCCATCTGTTCTCTTGGAACCCTGTCAATAGCCATGAGAACCAGTCCAGGCTACCCTGCTGGAGGATACAAGATCACAGGAAGCAGAGATTAAACTCTGCTGGCTGAGGGCCATTCAAGAACCAGCCAGCCCCCAGCCAATTGGAAGCTAGATATGTCAGATTAGCCCAGACCAGAACTGTCCAGCAGAACCAAACAGAAATGGCTAAGCTGCAGAATTGTAAAATAAAGGATTGTTTTAATTCACTACGTACCGATGTGGTTTATCCTGCAGCAAAAGCTAACTGACACTGTAACCTTAAATCCCTAGGAATATTACTACCTGCCGCTCCCACTTGACTTTTGATGATATCTAGCCCACCCATCGTGAGGTTCATTCTTTTGTTCAAAACACACACTCTAGGTATCTTGCTGTGTGTCAAGCAGGGCTGGGTGTTGGAAATATTATAATGAGGTATCTTGGTTTTGTGACAGATACATGCATAGGCAATTTCAATTCAGTGTGACAACTGTAGGCATATATTGCCAAGAGAAGACATGGAACAGATAGATAAGCCAAATTAGAGTGTAATTAGTGTAACTGAAGGTGAGACAGATAAAGACTGTACAAAAGCCTTGAGGGCTGAGCAAGTGGATCGGTCAGGTCAAGAAACGACACAAACGCAGCATGGCTAGAGCTCAGAGTAGAGAAAGGAAAGTGAAGAGAAGAGAGGCTGGAGACAGGAGCAGTAACTACAACATACAGAGCTCTGTATCTTCTGTAGAGGCAATTTAGGTATCTGCTGATACAATCTATTATAAATTACAGAAAGCTCACTAAGGCTGCAACAAACCTAACAAAGGGGTTGGAGGGGCCAAGAGGCCTGGCGTGCTGCGATTCATGCGGTCCCAAGGAGTCGGACACAACTGAGCGACTGAATGAACTGAACCGAAGTGACTTTTGAGGTCATCCAGATGAGAAACATTGGCAGTCTGAACTAAGGCAGCAGCAGTAGGGAAGAAGGTTAAGTGGACTGATTTTAGATGGTTGGGAGTTAGGACTTAGTAAATGATTACAGATGGGATGAACTCTCCAGAGGAAGAATAAAAGATGGTCTCTGAGTTTTTGGCTTAGCCAAATGGTGCCACTGAGACAGGGGATATGGATGAGGGGCTGATGGGGGAAGGGACAATGAATTCAGTTTGGAATATATTAAAGAGTTTGAGGTTCCTTCAAGATATCCAAAAGGTGTTCACTAGGCAGTTGGATATATCTAAGACCAGACAATATTCATTTGTTCATCACTGGAAAAAAAAAATAGTAGGTGGCTAATAGTTGAGGAGCTTAGGGACTAGAAAGTGCCTTGAAATGGAAGAACCAGGGCTTTGGGAAGACAGTGAGAGAGCAAAAGGCTAGAAGGTAGTGATCAGAGAGTAAGATGTTTTAAGATTCCAGGGATATCACAGTATAAGATAATGGATTTGAGGTGGTCAAAAAAGTGAGAAGCCAAGGTGATGAAAATGGTAACCCCAGATGACACCAGATCTTGGCAAAATGAAACACTGAGAACCAGATGACCAAAAATAAATGAGAAGAAATTTGATTGGGACAGCAAAGACAGTAGGGAGCCTAACAAGTTGGTAAATCTTCAAAGATGAGAGTCCAAAAATGGGGGATGCGTGGTCAGAGAAGACTCAGTACAGCTTGAGGATGACAGTAATGAGAGGTCATCAAGAAGCCTTACATTGGGGACAGTTAGAAAAGATGACAAGGGGAACTCTGGAAGGAGCTGCTTGGCCCCAGCTGTCCTGGCATGGATTGTTTTTGCTTCAGAATTCAATTTCCCTGGAGGAAAGAGCAGCAGCCCTGTAGCAATGTTTCTCTAAAGGGGAGACCAGGGATAGAGTTGCCAGGTTTAGCAAATAAAAACACAGGATGCCCAGTTAAATTTCAATTTCAGGTATTACATAGGTCATACTTACACTAAAAAATTACTTATCGGGTATCTGAAGCATCTTCTTATTTCTACAAAGCTTTGGCATCATGTGGCCCTAATACTCTGCCAGATGGTCAACCTTTCACCTATTCAATTCACCTCCCTTGTATTAGTTGGAGTAGGCTAGCTAATTCAACCTTAAAACATATGGTTGAACAAACGTTAATTTTTTGCTAGCTAAGCGTGTCACCAGGCTCCCCAGGTGGCTCAATGATAAAAAAAAAAATCCACCTGCAACATGGGAGACCCAGGTTCAATTCCTAGGTCAGGAAGGTCCCCTGGAGAAGGAAATAGCAACCCACTCCAGTATTCTTGCCTGGAGAATTTCACAAAGGAGCCTGACAGGCTGCAGTTCATGGGGGTCACAAAGAATCAGACACAAGTAAGCGACTAACACTTTCACTTTTTCAAGCTGGTCATCAAGCCAAGGTGCCCCTCTCAGTGTAGTCACCCTGAGCTCATGTGGATGAAGGCTTTACTCTGGGTGTCATCTCCATTCCCGCCTGAGAGAAACGAAGAGCATGGAGGAGCTCCTAGATATCTAGAGGCCAGGCCTGAAAGCGGTGCAGGTGCTTTTGTGCACAGTCCATGGTTGCACTCAATCACATGGTCATGTGTAATGCAAGGGAGCCTGGGAAACAGTGTGTGCATAGGAAGAGAAGACTATGGCTTTCAGGGAGCAATCTGCCACGCCCCTTATATCAGTTTATCCGTGGATTCCCTAGGGATCAAGATTCTGGATCAATAATCTGTTTGAGAACAGGTACCCACACATAAACCATATCCTAACTGCTACTGAAAATGCTGATCAGGGACAGAGTTAAAGATCATTACGTGCATTCCTTTTTCCCTACACATCAGGTTTTTTTGATAGCTGCGGTACCTACCAAACAGATCTCACTAGAAAGAAGAAAAAGTCAACCCTGTTGGTCCAAATTCTAGCTGCTAGCCTACCAAGTTGTGTGTTTTATTTTTGCATTACGATGAAATTTACCACAAACCATCCCAAACAACTCATGTTATCCCCTGGTTCTTCCTTATGAAAATGTTGGTTGCTGTGAAAACAAAAAGGCCTGCCACTGATCAAAGGGCAGAGCTTGCTAAAGAACAAGAAACAACGGACGAGATGGTTCAGGCATAAACCTAACCATGCATGCATGTTTATTTAACAAGGGAAATAAGAAATTGGGGAAACTTCTTATTGAAAAGAAAAAGTGAAAGTAGAACAACTTGATTCTAGTAAGAGAAAAGATGTGGCCAAAAAATTTACATAAACTGTTTCCTCTGCTTGCATTTATTTGGGGGATGGTACCTGGCTTTCTCCTTTTTTGTTGTATCACAAGGTTGCTCATAAAAGGATTTGGGCCTCACACTTGAGACACTTTTGTCTACTTTCTACCTACTCTGACATTAAAGAGGGGCCAATGCAAGGAGATCCAACCAGTCCATTCTGAAGGAGATCAGCCCTGGGATTTCTTTGGAAGGAATGATGCTAAAGCTGAAACTCCAGTACTTTGGCCACCTCATGCGAAGAGTTGACTCACTGGAAAAGACTCTTTGACGCTGAGAGGGATTGGGGGCAAGAGGAGAAGGGGATGACAGAGGATGAGATGGCTGGATGGCATCACTGACTCGATGGACGTGAGTCTGAGTGAACTCCGGGAGTTGGTGACGGACAGGGAGGCCTGGCGTGCTGCGATTCATGGGGTCGCAAAGAGTCGGACACGACTGAGCGACTGAACTGAATTCCATTTACCACAATGCACAGAGAGAATTCAAGAGGGCCCTGCCTCCCTTAGGTGCTTTCTTGAGTTGCTGCCTCTGAGGTCTGTTATTGAAAGACCTAAATGACAATAGGATAAGGTATGACTACTCTCAATATTGTTTAGGCTACTAAGCTACTTCTATTACTGGTATTTTAGAACAAGATAATTTTGACATTTTTGTTAATTCATTTTTTTTGAAAATATCCCCGAAACTGGAAATTACAATACAACCAGTGAATGATCTTCATTGTATGAATATAGCTTCCCTGTAAGTGATCCATTCGCCTCTCCTATGGGGGGGAAAAGGCAAAGCAAAACATGAAAGCACCAGAGCTCTCAAGGCTGGGCTTTGTCAAGCATTTCACATTTCAGAAACAGAATGACCTACAGAGTTGGGTGTTACTTTAACCAAAATTTAAAATGAACCTACAGCCTTGGACCATACCCAAGACCAGGGGTGCTGGAGAGAGCGGCTGAGAGGTAACCAGTCGGGTCCCTATTCCCCAGACTCAAATTCTGCCAAGGAAAACATTATTCGATCAACAAATATATATTTTCTGCTGTGAGTCAGGCTCTGTGCTGGGCTCTGGAGATGATGAACAAGTTAGACGTGGCTCCTGTCCTAATGGAACTGATTTATAGTCTAAGGGAAGAGGCGGAATAAAATCAGAGAAATAACAATCTGAGAGGAGTGCTGAGAAGGGACTTAAGAGATCAGGAAGACATCTCTTGACAAAGCAGCATTTAAGCCAGAATTGAGTGGAGGCAAGTTAAGCTGGCTTTTGACCTGTATCCCAACAGAATCCTTAAGTCCTGCTCTTTGAACCTCGATTCTTAATAGCAGTTCTTCTTGGCCCCCTACCTTATCTCCCCATTTCTTTTTCTTCATATATGTAGCAGCCGAGTTCCAAATTCTTAGCTTCCTCCTGCAAAACTTTGGAAGACTATTTTCATATTTTCATCTGTGGACAGGGCCACTTCTCTCTTCACATCTGTAAGAGGAATAGACTTTAATCTGAAGATCAGGGTAACAAAATACAAGACTGTTATGAACACTCCAGGCTATGTAAAGAAATCCAACTCCACCTATCACAAAGATTTTATTTCTAATTGATAAACAAGTGGAAATATATTTAAATCACCTTGCTGTTAAGTGTGTGTACAGCAAACATGGCTCCCTTGCAGTGGTTGCCTTTATTTACCTCTGGGTTGATTCTGCCATGTATACAGCAGTAGCTAGACTGTTCATTTGGGTTCAAGGCAGAATACTCTCTGAATGACTGACCACGCTTGTCCTTATCATCTTAGAACTTCACTATCCACAGGAACATAAGACTATGACGTATAAAGTCAACTTTTTAGGTATATATATCTACACACTGGGCATATGCTTCTAAATATACATGTGCTTTGAGAAAGCATGGTTAGAACAAAATGTTTAACTTTTTAAATTTCCTAAATTATCTACACTGAAGTAGTGTCACTTACATAAAAAAGGAGAAATTATACTGAATATCTCCCCTAACATTCTAAAAACCTATTGTGTAACAGCCACACTTCTCACATGCTTTATGAAGACCCCTACCACAATCATATTTTCTATAAACCCACGTGTGATTTCATATTACCTGCTCACATCATTCCAGCTTTCCAATCATTATATAATCATTCTTCTTATATTCCCCTGAAATCATTATTTCTGGACTTCTGGAGACCCTTCAAAGTAACACCAATGACTGATCCCATTTTTATGAGTACCCACAGTGTGTACAATTGTTTATATTTTTCATAGGCTGTTGAGTACTACACACAACTCTGACTCCCTAAGCATAAAAGATTTAGCTCTTTTGTGAAAAATATTCAAAGATTGCTTTCTTCAAAAGATCACCAAGCCAAACATTTGGCCATATTTTTATTTACTACATATACTATAAACATATACAATACATGCTACAAAAAAAATTTTTTTTAAATTTAACTGTCAAGAAAGTGTATAGTGTTATAATACAATGGCACATGTTTCATATTTTATTTCAAATTGGTTTGCTTATCATCCATTTCAAACCTTTAATAGTGAAATGTTACTTATGGATAATTAAAATTATCTATTTGCATTATTAACAATAAACAATTCCAACAATTAATAAGAATTAACCATGTCAAATATTAGTATCCAAAAAAATGGGTTTTTGCAGAAATTATTATATAAAATATAGCAGCCAATTTCGGTTTATTTTGCTCAGTGACAATGTACATATGCACTTGAATAGGATTCTTGCATTTGCTTTTGGAAGATACTTATAAGAAGTCCTTTGAGTTCTTAAGGTCCAACAACTGCCAAACCCAGCCAAAACCAACCCAACAACTCATGTAATGGCTTTGGACAACCGATCACTGAGAAAGTCTTCTGATTTGGGTAGAGCTGCATGTTCCACCAAAATTACATATGATGAAGAGAGACATTACAAGCCAATACCAAGGTCAGAGGCAAAAAAAAAAAACAAAACACAAACATTCAAATCAGTTGTGACAAAGCTTTTCTACAAATATTTTAGATGTCATACTTTCAGGAAAACAAGACTTAACGCGTATTGGGTTTACAGTATTTATGCTCTAACTGAAAATTTAAGAGTCGTCAGATGGAATTAAATCTAGTATTGCAAACCTGTCCATTCAACATTATTGAGCACCCACTATGTGCATAGCACTGTGCCAACATTTTAAAAGTTGAGTATTAATGTCTTTATCAAGCACTATCTTAGTGTGAGGTAAAAATATATTAAATTAGCGTCAACTCATTAGTTTGCTTGTGGTAATGTATGTAATCCTGTGCCAGCTGGCTTCTCTGTGCCATATAATGAGCTTCTGCACACCTCGCATTCCCTCTCACAAATCTGTATGCCGGCTGTGCCAGGCACGGGGATATCATGATTTGGCATACGTTCAATGAATGCAAATTAATCTTAACCTAGGCAAAACAATTGGAAAAATACATTACTTTTCTAAAATGAGGCCCAAAGCAAAGAACACGGTGTTTCTATTGGTCATATCACACCACAGACCAGTAAGTGCCTCTAGACTGGGAACTAAATTTGAAAAAGTTTCATATGGTGGTCTAAATAGCCTACATCATTTTTGGTCTCAGAAGTCAATTCTTTGGAGCACCTGACCCTATATAAACCATTCCATACTTAAAAGGGTTTGTAAACTAAACTTGAACACAAAGAAAAAGAGCCCCAAGTGAAGGCAGTTTATAACATAGTGTATTTCAAGCACTATTCTGGCCATATGAAACAAATAATACATAAGTAATTCATGATTGGTTCAAACATTTTTCAAAGCACTAAAACCCTATCCCCAAACTCATGTAATTTTAACTTGATTTTTATACAAGTTGTACATAAAGCAAAGGGCAGAATTTGGCCCTCCAACCATCCATGGAATATTCTAAGTAATTGGTCCTTCCACTCCAAGTAGAAGCTAAGAATTCCCAAAAGTCCCCTGATATAACACTGGTACTCAGGAGAACGGCATGCTGGATCCCATTAGCCAGGAGTCCACTGAACTGTGGTAGCAATGTGAACCTACTATGACCCCTTGAGGGATGGCAGAGAGCTGGGAATTTGGCTGTCCACTCAGTGAATCCAATACTGGCTTAAAGCTATGCACTGAATAAAGTGCTCTGCACATCCTGCTTATCATCTGGAATGAAAATAAACACTTGAGAATTAACCTATCTGCAGGTTTGGGGAAAAGGAACTACAAGGCTTGAAAGAATCCCAAGAAAAAGTATGAAGCATTGACTGGGAAGGAAGCCCAATGCCTCTAGTAGTGTCCTCAGAATTCTCAGGATTTGAACTGTCAGAATGAGTCCCACAATGGTCATGTTCCATAAAAGAAAAAGCAATCCCACTGGGCACTAGTCACACGCGCATGATTACTTCATGGGGTGGAAGGGAACAGTCTATTGCCACTTGACAGCATGGTCTCAGAATGAAAACCAAACCATTGAATAAATCAGGGTAAGTGGTGTGCAACACTTCTCTCCCGTCCATCAATTTTCCACAGGTTGATTTGTATTGCCTGAGAAAAGGGAGGCAAGATGCCGCTCCTTTCAGATACATTCAGGCAACGGTGCTACCACCTAAAATCACCAATTCAAAAGTTAACACACAAGCCCTCCAGTTTCGTACCCTGAATATGGTAAATAAGACCAGGGATGGAGTAGTTCAGTCTAAAAAAGATCACAGGCAACAGAATGCTTATATAAACTAGACTGCTTTGACATCTGTAAGAAAACTGTATAGATGGCAATTGGAAAAAAAAAGGATTGTTCCCATCTGTCAGCAAAACTGTTTGTTGAGCTATACTCAGCTGAAGTCCTCATCGGGATTCTGTTGATCCAGCAGACGGACATGTGTGAATGGGAAGTGACCTCGTTTGCCATTACACTCCCCTTCCCACTGACCACTCACATTAATCTTCGTAACCTTTACCAGCTCACCGACCTGCAGGAGGAGAATAAGGACAGCACTTTATTTCCAGTTATGAAACCAAGCTGAAAAACTCCATTCTCTGGTTAGCCATACCCTGCCCATGTGATTGCTCTAGGGCTGATATTACAGAAATGGCTATTTGCTGCCTCCCAAGCCCCAGCCACCAGACCGATTACTTATGGTTAATGCAGGCAAGAGGAAGAAGTGATTTTAGCAGTGCAGAGAAAAACAGAGTACAGAAAATAGGAGGGATGCTAGAAAATGACACCTTTTGGAAAGTTCAAGTGTCTCTGGAGCAGCAACCCTACCTAGGATGATCTACAGGCCCTGTCTTTGTACTATTCTTAGCTTCCTGCCTGGTCCACACTGGCCCTCCCCTCTCTGGCATATAGCAATGCAATCCCCCTGCCCACTCTTTTACACACATCCTGGCCTGGTGTTGCTTGTAGAGCAGAAGGCAATCAGAGGAAGCATACTTCATCTGGTCCCAGAAAATGGAAGTGTTCCCATCACCGTCCTACCAAGGCAAGGCTTTCCCCACCTTGGTACAGGCCAAGACTCCAAATTCCATCAGCTTCCTGAAAGCCTCAACCTTCTTCAGCTAGTTTTACTTGGCAGGCCACTGCCTGCCAGTCCCCACCACTACCCACCCCTAGCAGGTACTGACAGACTTTGCTGCTCCCTCAATGCCACCTGGAACCTGTTCCTTAACAGTAGGAGGACATCATGTTTCTGCTGTTACAAAGTTTTCCTGTTGAAACATCAAATATTTTTGACAATCTAGGATATACCTGTGTCTTTTTACAATGAAACTTAAAAGACAAGGTGTTTGATGAATGGATTCACCCTGTAGCAAAGTATTTAACAATGGTAAGGTAAGTTCCCAAATGTCACTAAAGAGCTTTATGACTATCCTTGAATTATCAACATCTGAGTTCTGCACATGCAAGTGGTTTCTAAACATTACTGTTCATTTGGTTTCATTAATGACATTTAACTCCCATAAAGTACTATAGTGCTTTATATAAAATCATTTTCTAATAATCATATAATCCTATAAAATAGGAATTCATTTTACATATGACATTCAGAACAACTACATGTTACACCTGAAGTCACAAAGCCAGTGACAGGGCTGAGATTTGAGCCCAGAAGTATCCAACTCCCAAGCCCATTTATGTTCTTCCACTATATTAAGAACTTTTAAACTATGCTCCCCTAGCCCTGCAGGTTCCTTCCCTAAGAAGGCCTGTAGGCTGACTACTGGCCAAAGCCAACTCAAGTTTAGGCCAGGGCCTTCTCTTAAACCAGCCTGATCTCACTCACAGAGGAAATAGGTAACCTAGTGACCTACCTACAGTTTCCTAAGAATTATATGAAAAGCTTAGAGGCCTAAAGTGGTTGCAGGAATCATAAGATGCTGAGAAAAGAGAGAAACCATGGAATATTAGAGAGACAAGGGATAAGATACAAGGGTGAGAAAAGGCAGCAGCTTGATGGGTTGATGATGAAGATGAAGGCTGATGGGGAAAGGTGAGGAGAAAGGAAAATGACACTGCCTGTCTTTGCAAACAGATCCAGCTCCTATAGGCTCTAGCACCCAGGGTTCCGTTTATTCCCAGCAATCTTTCGATTCAATCCTGATATCTGAGCAGGCCAACTATGACAAGCAAAAATTTTCAGTCTTTGTAGAGGAAGATCTGAACATCAAATGAGAAGTTCCTTGGTGGTAAAAACAGTCTGGAAGATTTCTTCTTATATCCCCAATTCTAGTTCTCAAGACTACCTTGCTTGTTCTCGTCTTTTAAAAATTCTTACAGTATTAGAAGAAGTTAGGCTCTATATAAACTCCGTAACACCTCTGACTCCCCATCCTTCTCTCACACACACACATACAACACGTTACTGGAATTAATGCCCCTGCACTGCTAGCCCCTTGCTATGCTACAGTAAACTTTATTATAAAGTACAACGCTCTTCCCTCCCATTTTTATTATATACTCATGCTATACTCAAGTGCTATTCAGATAGCTGGACCCAGAATAAGTTCCTGACCTTAAGAAAGAAAAAAAAACAAAAACAAAAAAAAAACACTTAAAGGAATAGGTATGCTAGTGTCAAAAATTTAAACTGCCCTCATGGGACTTCCCTGGTGGTGCTCCAGTGGTCAAGACTCTGCTTCTACTGCAGGGGCACGGGTTTGATCCCTGGTTGGGAAACTAAGATTCCACATATAGGAAAAAAAATAAATAAATAACCTTGCCACACATGTTAGATTCTCCTCCAGATGAGGAGTAAGTGGCCAGTTTCTTTTAAGAAGCTGGTCTGATGCCATCCCAGCTATCTGAATTCATCATTTTACTGATATTAAAAACACAAACAAGGAACATGAGGGAACATTCTGGAAAGCTGAAAACATTCTATACTTTCATCTGGGTGGTTGTCACAAAGGTATATACGCATGTAAATTCACTGATCTACATACTTATTTAGGATTGGTACGTTCTGCCAAATGATTTCATAGCTAAATAAAAAGGTGAAAAGAATGTTATGTTTCTCCAGCTTTTCTTTATTGCTCAGTTGTTCAGTCGTGTCTGATTCTTTGCAACCCCACAGACAGCAGCATACCAGGCTTCCCTGTCCTTCACTATCTCCCAGAGCTTTTCTAGGTGTTTTGTAAAAGATGGGTCTTCAAGATACAAACTTAAGTCCACCATTTACTTGACACCAAAACCCAGGTTTAAACACCTCTCTTTAAGACTGTCATTCTAAGAATAAGATTGTTGTTATTCTTAAGCATTCAAAGTGCTGTCTCAAATCATGCCCCAAAGAGCTCTAAGCAACAGGTAGTTAAAATCTGGACCATCCACCCCCTCCATGTCATCAGTACCACAAAACCACACTAGCTTCTCCACAAGAGCAAAGCCTTCTGCTCTGCCCTCAGACCATTCTTCCCGCAGAGTTCTAAGTGAGAAATGAGTCAGGGCTCCCATACAGCAAGATGCTAGTAGGGAGAAGAATGGAGTGCAAGGTAGGCCTTTGGACAGCATCAGGGTCATCTCTGATACACACTCTCTTGGCTCTGCCCTGCAGAGAAAGACTCAGGAAAAGCAACCATCTTCTGGAATCCAGAATCGTTTTTTTTACAGCTGATTAGGATCCTGGCTGCTGCTGCTGCTGCTGCTAAGTCGCTTCAGTCGTGTCCGACTCTATGCGACCCCATAGACGGTAGCCCACCAGGCTCCCCCGTCCCTGGGATTCTCCAGGCAAGAACACTGGAGTGGGTTGCCATTTCCTTCTCCAATGCATGAAAGTGAGAAGTGAAAGTGAAGTCGCTCAGTCGTGTCCGACTCTTAGCGACCCCATGGACTGCAGCCCACCAGGCTCCTCCGTCCATGGGATTTTCCAGGCAAGAGTACTGGAGTGGGGTGCCATTGCCTTCTCCGAGGATCCTGGCAGCAAAGTCCAAACATCAAGGGGTGAAAGAAAGGTTGTGTCATGACTCTGAAATGATTCGGATTTTTAAATGGGTAAAAGAGGAAAGCTGTAAGCATTTAATAGGCTAATTAACCTGCCCAAAGTAGCCTTGAAGTACAAATACTTGGAGGTAGACCTTATTAAAATTAAATACGTATGCATAATACCCTATGGGTTCTTTCTCCTGAAATAGTCAAAGCACATAGGGAGTCCTGGGGTCAAGAACAGACAAGTCCCAAAGGCAAAAACATGACTATCTTTGAGAAAACATAAGGCCCTCGAGTTCCAACCCTCTGGAAGACAGGGTGGCTATGGAGCCTGAGGCAAAGTGCAGGAGGGGATGGGGCAGTCTAGGAATGTGGCACTCCACTAAGTGCAGTTCTTTCTCCAAGTCAGAAATGACACCGGAATCTGTGGTCCTCTCTCTCCCTGTCAGGCAACAGCACTCTAAAGGAGAGTTCCCTCAGGCAAGACCAGGGAGGGTCATGGGGATGCACACAGGTTTGAAGCTTGGTGCACTAATGCGAAGACAAAGAAAGCAAGACTGAGTGCCTGCCCTGGAAATGCTCCAATTTGAAGACACAAAGGAATGTACTTGCAGTAGTAACTGTAGTTCTCACATTACTGATTTCAAAATTCATGTTACAGATGGAAGAGAAAATCCTCTTCTGCGCACTAATGAAAACGAAAGAACTTCTAAAGAACCTGAAGCATGACAAGGCAGCTAACCTTTCTTTTCATGAGGCAGACTTCACTAACACCTTGTAAAGGAGAGACTGATGATTCTTTCAACACTAAGGTACTATTTTAGTGTCGAGTTAGTTCCTTGTCTCTCAACCCTATACCACACCCTCAGGAGTAAGTCTGCAAGTAAATCACGGTGTCATCTGTAAAGAGGACCGAATGTAGTTACTTTATTTTCCTCACTCCCAGGGAACTTAATGAACACTCACCTTTACCAGTGAGTTTCAGGGACAATTAGAAAAAATATGCAGTCCAAATGGCATTAATTTTTGGTGTTCCCTAAATAGGAGACACCAGAGACTGTGTGACCTCCCCTGCTGGCGCAACCCCAGGCAACTGCTTTTCTAGTTTCTATCCCTGCTATCTAACAGGAAAGGCATCAATAGTTGCCAGTGTTTCTTTGATTCAGATTTGCTGCATGATTCCTGTGGGCTCAGGGCAGGAAACACATATAACTAACATATCTACATAACATATTTATATAAATAAAGCCAGGGAAACCAAGTACTGAGACAGACTACAAGGATCTTGTTTTCAAATACTTTCAAACACACCAAGGACACATTTCAAGAGTTGACTGAAGGAGGGAAAAAGGTAAGAAAACTACAGCAATCTAAGACAGGGGTCAGCAAACTAGGTGGCCCGTGAGCCAAGTCCAGCTTGCTGCCTGTTTCTGTACAGAATAGTTCTGCTCTAACACAGCAAGCTCAGCTGCTGTTTGTCTATGGCTGCTTTCTCGCTACAGTGGCAAACTGACAGAGGCTGCATGGCCTGCAAAGTCCTTTACAGAAAAAGCCTGCAGATCCCTGATCTGAGGAATAGGTAATATTTAGGGCCCATCTAAAATCTCTAAAATCAGTGAAGACAAGTGAGACCAATTCAGTCTTAATGATTCACTTGCCTCAGAGATGGACTGAAATGCATATGGCTCATATTCGTGGATCCTTGCAGGTCTTTGAGATTTAACTCGTAGGTACGCTTACTGATGTCAAGCAAAAGCACCACAATGAAGATAGTTGTTACCCTGATTGTAGTCCAAGTCCAAAAAGATTTTTCGGTAGCTCAACAACTGATAACAACTGAAACTAAGTTCCCCATCCTCTTGATGAGAGGTACATAGAACAGGTACATTTTAGCTCAACCTAAGGAATTTTCCAAGAACTAGTACAGTCAACAAGACCTGAGGTTCCCAAACTGAAGAGTCAGAGGTACTGCAGCAAATTCTGAGGGGTTCCAACAAGTATTTTGTATTTTTGAGGGAAACAGCAATACCTGACGTCTGTTATGCCATGTGAACTACTAACTCAAAATAGTTAACAATTTTGACATCAGATTACACTACATCCCTTTCAAAGATGTCATGTCTTTGCAAAGCTGGGCTTTGGCAGTTGCTATGATAAAAATCAAGTACCTTATGAAAATAAGTGTGGAACAGGAAATGAAGGTGGCAATGTTCCATGTGATCCCAAGGTTTGAGAAACTTTGCTATTTAATGGGGGGTTAAGTAACTGAAACTATTTTATTAAAATGAAAATATTATTTTCTTTCAATTATGTTTATTATTTTTTCAAGTGGGTATGAAGTTATTATATATATAGCCAAGACCTGTCATGCAGTTCTTACACTTTCTAATCTCATTTTTTTCTCTCTGGAACAAAGGGGAAATTAAGATCTTCACTTCACTTTTCCATATATAGGTCAAAAGGCCTAAATAACTTAAGGATTCAGAGCTCTACATGGGAAGATGTAGAGTTAATATAGTCACTGCTGCATATAATCAGGGACCCATGGAACTTTACATCTTCCCTATCTGCGACCAGAAGAACAGGTTCTCACCTAAGTCCACCTGAAAAGCTCCTTGGTTACTCAGAAGTCTTATCTATCAAAGGCAAGAGGCCAGGCTGAATTAGAAAATGGAAGTTACATGAATAGTACATTCCAAGATAATGTGATTGTTCTGGACAGTCTACAGAGGCATGAAATAAATTTTAACACCTGCAATTTACAAGATAAGATTCATCACTATTCCAGCTCCCAAGGAGCCATGACTCATGAAACCAAAACCAATCAAATCGAAATCTCAGATCAAATCTAAGACCAAAAAAGTAAATGGTGCCTCTGCACTGTTCTAGTGCTACTTCCAGTGTTTCTCCTTCAAAATACATTTGTTTAAAATCTGTCTTTATTAGAAGCTCCAGGATGGAACAGATGGTGTCTTCCTGGTTCAGTTACATTCCCCCAGAGTTACAGTGAACCAAGGAATACCCTTGCTTTGGTTGTTTGCTAGAATTAATCCCTTCTTTCCAACAACCTTCATTCCTACTAGAGAAATCGGATGGGTGGGAAAAGAGGAAGTAGTCGTTGACTTATATTCTACTGGAGGACTCTGGTCACAGCAAATATACCACGCAGGAAACAGCCATCTGTAAGGGGAGGACAGGTGGATCCTGAACATGCTCTTCAAGTACAGAAACCCTTCCTTCAAAAAAAAAAAAAAACCTTAGAGAGACACTGATATATAACATAGTAAAAACAAAGTTGCTTTGATTGAAGTAAGAGAGGTAACCCAGAACGTTGCATCCTCAGCTACCTTCTGGGAAATACTAGGAGTCTGAACCCTTATTATACCTGGGGTTCTGTCCACTTCTAAAATGCACTGATTTCATCCTCAATTTCAAGTTAACTGTAAAACTTCACTAAAATGTGCCTAGCTTGTCTACAGATATAAATCTGTAACGGGTCAACTACAGCAATGAATTTTTTTCTCATCCAAATGCGAAGGTCAGAAAGTCAGAGCTTCCTAATCTTATCTCCTGGCTTTGTCTCCACAGGGACTAGGCATCAGCTCCTATGGAAAACCAGAGAGAGGAAAGGAACGCTGTCTCCCTGCACGGAGAGTACACGTGAGGACACGCTGCCAGTTACCCCACACAAAGCTGACGAGAGGGCAGCATCACCACTACAAAACAGAAAGTGCCACAGATGCCATCTGGGCATGGCTGAAAAGGCCACTGTAGATATGGATTCCTCATATCTCCGACTAGTTTAAACAACCCATTTGATCCATCTCTTATTTTTTTTCAATAAATGAATAGGGGTATCTAAGGTCTTTTCTACCTTTAGATTTCTGTGATGCTAAACTTACATGATGTTTTCTTAAGTACATAAGGTGTTTTTAAAGTTATTATTTGGGGTATTTGTTCTAACGTCAAAGAGGCTATCATCATCAGTCAACATATGTGGCTCAAAACTAATACCCAACCAAAAAAGGAAACTTAGTGACATCATAAAGCACTCTTCTACTTTAGTCTTTATTTCACAAGATTTAGGTTTCACAGTAGGAGAGCAGCTCAACCATTTTGGAGCACTAAAGCCTCTAATTAAGGCAAGCATCGTTGGGGCAAACAATTCTGGGAATTCCCTGATGGTCCAGTGGTTAGGACTCGGCATTTTCACTGCCGTGGGCCCAGGTTCAATCCCTGGTTAGGGAACTGCTGCTGCTGCTGCTAAGTCGCTTCAGTCATGTCCGACCCTGTGAGACCCCACAGACGGCAGCCCACCAGGCTCTCCTGTCCCTGGGATTCTCAAGGCAAGAACACTGGAGTGGGTTGCCATTTCCTTCTCCAATGCATGAAAGTGAAAAGTGAAAGTGAAGTTGCTCAGTCCTGTCCGACTCTTAGATCCTGGAAACTGCTCAGTGAGGTCAAAACCAAACCAAACCAAACCAATTCTCTTTGAGAAAAGAATTGCAAATGGAAGCAAAATTAATGTGGTAACTATTCTCTCCTGGCTGTTAGCTAGCTATTCCCACACTCCAGCCCAGTGCTAACAGGGCCTGCAATAAACGTCCAGAGTCACAGCTGTCACGGGCACAGCACCATCTTGGCTGTTGCCGTCATATGAACTTATTTTGAGAAAAGAATTGCAAATGGAAGCAAAATTAATGTGGTAACTATTCTCTCCTGGCTGTTAGCTAGCTATTCCCACACTCCAGCCCAGTGCTAACAGGGCCTGCAATAAACGTCCAGAGTCACAGCTGTCACGGGCACAGCACCATCTTGGCTGTTGCCGTCATATGAACTTAAATGAAAACATGAAGCTAGAAACTTGTTTTCCTTATCCTCCAAATTCTAAGTGGGAAAAAGGAGTGTGACCTAGACAACATATAATTCCTTTCTCATCAAAAGCAGGACACAATACTTTTCAGTCACAACATGATCTCAAAATATACACATTTTAAAAACACACATTTTTTTTCAGTCAAACCTGTAGATCTAACCAATCCTTCTTTGCACCCACTCTTCAGAATGCAAAAGAAAAATTTTTAATCCAGTAATATCAGACTATTTCAAATAAATTTCAGCTCACTGTACAGCCTTTTACTTAGGCAACTCCCACTCCTCAGTGTATAAGCATGATCCAAAGGATTTTAGAGATTTCCATTTACAAAAATATATTAATACTTCAGCCCCTTCTCTGCTAACCTGCACCCCTACCTGAGTAACTTCAGCCTATGCTCATGAAATTTAGCTACTTGCTTAAAGTTATCATATCTGAAAGGCTCTGAAAGACAGGAAAGCATGCCACTTCTAGCTTTTATGCTGAACCACTATTGCTGCATAACTCAGAAAGAAAGGGAGGGAGAAGGGAGGGAAGAAGAAAGAGAAGAGGTAAGAAACAAAGCTGTGAGTGCTAAAGATGAGAATAAATACAATGCAATGGCTGGAAAGAGAAGATGGGCTACCGAGGATAACTATTTACCAGTAAATGTAAAAATTTACTCCTCAGGAGGAACCGGTTTCTCGAGTATAAAATGCAGCAAACAACAAAGACCAAGTAAACCTGCTGCTTCTTCGAACTGACGCTTTTGGGTATCTATCTCACTATACCTATACAATTAATCAATGGTAAGAAACCCCAACCCCCCTAAAGTAAAAGCACATTTCTGTAAGAAAATTCATTTAAGTATTTTGATAGAGACCACTTATACTCAAATATGTGGAGACCACTTATTTTAGATAATGATAAACAGAAAGAAACAGATTAGAATGTAGATGAAAAAAAATACTTTAGGTTAATTCCTGTGAATTCAGGTGGTGTTATTAAAGAAGTCAAAGTATGGTTTAGTAAATCAATCAGAACATTCAGTTATACAGTTTTAAGCTTACTCATTCCAAAACAGGTTTTCTATAAAAAAGAGAAAACCCAACATTAAGTGCCAAGATCAGTACTTAATGGTAAAAGTACCATTCAACATCTTTAACAATGTTACAATGCTGCTGCTTATATTCAGCATTCCTACAAAGCTCTAAGAGGTCTGAAAGGGAGACCCTGTAGCAGATCTCTTCTTTCTACATTTTGCACATTATGTACCTCCAAAGCCAAGGCTGTCTTGTCGTAGGCATTAGGGACTCGCTTCTGGATTACCCTGGCATAAATGGGCCCATTCTGGAGGTTAGGGAGCGGAGTGTTGACGCTGGGTTGGGCATAGGGCCCAGGCTCCGGCCCACCCAGTGGCTGTGGGTGGGAACCCTCCTGGTTACCTCCAATCAGAGCCGATACTGAGGCGGAGGCAGGTCTATACTTCTCCACGTAAGGGACTGGAATCATCCCTCTCTTGCCTTCGCTGTCCTCTGCATTCCACCACTGCTCTTCAGGCTTATCCCGGATTCTCAGGATGTCTCCTTTCTTAAAGGGAAGATCTTCTTCATCATTCCCATTAAAGTCAAAGAGGGCTCGTACATACTCTGCCTCTTCCTGCCTGATAATCACTCCACTACCCTGCCTGGATCTGGAAACTGGTTCTATCAACGTTGTAGTGTCCAAATAGTGTATTTTGTAGAATTCCAGTAAAGCAGGCAATGAATCAAATTCTTGATCTCCTATTCGGAGTCTGGAGGGACTCAACCCTAAAAAAAAAAAACAGAGCAGGGTATTATTGAAAGATATACTAGAGATGAAATGCAGATTTTAAGCATCTCCCCACACATATTTACTCAATATTTAACCAGAAAGAAAGAGAAGGAAAAAAATAATCTAAATAACCCCTTCTCCTAACAGTAAACTAAAATCATACTTTGTAGCTCAAATGTTCCCTGGGAAGAAAGTGAGCGATCACCACCTGCAGCAGAGAAGAGACAGAGGCTGTGATAGAGCAACCACGTCTGTCATGACAAGCTCACATACTGGACCAAAGACAGAGCACCATGGAGACTTCTTGTTCATTCTCCCAAAACATTCCGTGGCTATTCCATTTCCAGAATACAAGGGTTCAAGGCTGTGTTAGTCTTCTTTTTCTTTTCAACCTCAGGAAATGTAGCAACCTCTGTTTTCATAGGTCCCAGCAGCTATCCCAACAAGAGGTGGGATATTTTATTCTCAATTTTTCACTACTGCAAACAATGCTCTTATGAGTGCTTTTATTAATGAACATTTTTTATTACCTCCTTAGGATAAACGTCTTAAAATGCAACTGCTGGATCAAAGAGTAAGAACATCAAGGTTTATGTTGCCTGTCGCCCAAAAAGTTTTATGATTTTACACTCACACCAGTGGATTATGAGTTCCCATTTCCCCCATGTCCTTGCCAGAACAGCAAGGATGTCTCTTTAATATCATCTTTGATTGTTTGATGTTTTTCACATTTATTGAATATTTGTACTTGTTTTGTGAAAATTACTTGTTCGAGTTCTTTGTTAAAGAGAGGGCCTAAACTACCCTCACCACTCCTATAAAAACCAGTCAGTCAAAACAAAAACCTAGCCAATCCATCTAAAAACCCTTTGCTGTTAATGCTGTGAAACAGGAACACTGCGGTAGCCCAGCTGTATAAATTGCTTCGCCACTCTAAAAAAATGAGACCAAATTATTTTGTTCTGTGTTAGAAAACACTCTGTCCAGATAGACCAGAAAAAGTACATTTAGAATTCTCTACTGGGGAGAGGTGAAGTGATAAACTTTGGAGGTTAATCAAAAGTCCTCAATACAGAATGTATATTGATGAGTGACTTCTCTTTCCACCCATATGAAACAAAGGCTGAGACACAATTTGGAGGACAGATGCACATTTCTTACATTGCAAAAGTCCATCTGTGGAATTCATGGCTATAAACTAAAACAAGTTAATAGCCCACAGTCAGTAATGTTGGCTGTCTCTCTGACTCAAGATGTTGAAATACATGCTTATACCCAGGATTGTCCATCTATGGCAAACACTCCTCAGACACTAGCAGAATGCAACCCCAATAGTTCCAAGTGCAGAACTGGTGACTGGAAAGATGATTTTGGTTATGACCATACCAAAGCACAGTGGTGCTACATTCTGGAGTTTCTCTTCTCTAAAGCTCATCACTGATGGGTAATTATTCCTATTCCAGCCTGGTAAATAAGGAAGACGCATGGCTACCTCATCTATCACCTCTAGGCTACAGTGATCCTTCAGGCCTGTGGAACTATGTGAAGGACAGAGTCAATGTGAGCTCCAAGAAGACCTACTTTGTACTGCCTGGTCAAGAAAGCCTGAAGGGCAGAATGGTAGGGAGAACCTTCGAAAATTGTCCTGGTGACACCTAGGAATAAAAGTTCCCTTCCTAGAATTTACCCAACAATACGCCAAGGTACAACTGCCAATATGGCTTTCACTAGTCACCCTTTAGGGACCATGTTCATGAACATAACTCTCAAGTGAGGAAAAGTTACATGAAAATCTGTCCCCAGGTTTGAGAAACTCACAGCATAGCTGCGCATACAAAAGCAAACACAGTGTGGCTGGTGAGCAAGGAGCATAGCAGCATGTTTCAGGAAGACTTTCTTTTTCTCCCCTGGCATTCACTTCCAACTGGGGATGTACTCTTACAAAAATCAGTGGCAACAACAAGCTATGTTTTAAGATAGAACAAAATTACTATAAAAGAATAGTTCTTTCCATTCCTGAATGGTTCTTTCTTTCCTTCTTTCATTTTGCCACATTGGGAAGCTTGCAAGATCTCAGTTCTCTGACAAGGAATTGAACCAAGATCCCAGCAGTGAAAGCCTGGAGTCCTAACCACTGAACCACAGAGAACTCCCTCTTTTCCTATTCTAATGACATTATAATTATTCCATAGAGAAATACCTGTTTTTGTGTACTGCTGCAGCAGTTACATGTTATATATATATATATGGGGCAATCAAGCTTCAGGAGAGGAGGGGGAACAAAATATACATACATTAGTTCCAGATAAGCCCAAACCTCACCACAGCTATGTGCTCCAGCTCCTTTTCTCTAGTTCATCTCTTTTCAACCACAAACAGCTAAAGCCAGGAAATAGAAGGGCGGGAAAGGAAGGAGACAGTCAGCCAGTCTAGAGAACAGAACCAACAGCAGAGTTCTCATAGCTGGAACTTGGAAAACCTCACTGACTTGTTCTCCATCAAACCTGTGCTGGATTCTAAATGTGCAGTTATGAACATAGTCAGAAATCAACATCAAGGCAGTCAGAGCTATCTTTTAACCAACAGAGTTGTACACGCTCAACTCATCACTTCCAAGCATGTCCGCCCTCAGGTTACAGTTTTTACAATACCCTGAGGGTTTTACGAAGAACACCCAAGAGCTCTGTGGGCTAAACAGGCCAAGGCACTTCTGGCATGGGCATCAGTCTCTTAATCTCATACTTCCTCTCCTTTCCTCTCTCCTAAATTCTCATTCCCTCTCTTCTTTCTCCACTGCCTATGGTATTTATAGAGGTTCCTTGAACACTCTTACCATCTGTCCACTACAAAAGACTAACAAGGCCACTGACTTCATTTGAGAAAGTATCCTGAAAAAGCTCTAAAAATGGTGGATATCAGCATGTGACTTTGCAGATTCAGACTTACAAAGTTTGAAGAATTCAGGCTGTGGTATTTCTAGCTATCTGAATTGTTATTTAATTTTTCACATAATAATTTCTATCTAATAATAATAAGTTCCTAAAAGTAGCTTGTATATTATAGATGCCCAATAAAAGGCAAATCAGCTTAATATACAACCCCCTCAAGCCTCTGAACACCTCTGTAAATTTTCAATTCTTCCCAAAGAATATTCCACAGAATCTCAAGATGCTTCTCAAAAAGTTCTGTGGTCAGAATGGTTTGACAAAACCACTGTCCAATACCTGCCTGTCTAGAGTCATAATTTCACATGAACATGGGGAAGGCTTAGAGAAGTCCGGCGATAAATAAACACACTTTCTTTTACTACGGATTTTTTTGGGGGGGGGCGGGGGCGGGGTCTAAAATCTTTAAGTAACTCACTAAAGAACTCCTCATAGAACCACTGAATATCTTTAACTCATTAAAGAGTAAATCATGAGGACCAGGTTTGAGAACTACAAGGATGAGCCAGACAAGTGAAATAAATGTTGGATGTTCAAAAAGGCAGTAGTGGATAAGAGGCAGTCCCCTAGGATCTCCAGAAGTGGCCTGGCCCAGAACCACCTTGAAGAGGCAGCACAATCATCACCCTAGCATCTGGGTGCTGATCTAGGGTGCAGCCTAGCATCACCCCACCCCCAAAATGAGACAAGTTTCTATGTTCCCCTCACCCACTAGGGCCAACAGGTAGGAGGTTCTGGGCTGAGCAGGCAATGAAAGCCATCGTCTTGTTTCCACACACTGGCTCCAAGGCTCCTTCATACTTCCTGATGCACCGCCACCCAGTACTTACTCCTTCAGACATGCTGTGAGCCTCTCAAAGCTGAGAACTGTTTTCCATTCTGCTTCAGTTTTTCCCTCTCCACCACATCTGTTAATATACCTAATGCTAGTTCCATTCCTAAGCATTTAATATACTAAAACTCAATTAACCCTTGAAATAACCCTGTCAGTACTATTTCCCCTCTTTCACTGATGAGGAAACTGAGGCAGAGAGAAGTTAAAGAACTTGCCTATGGTTATATGAGCAGTAAGCAGAAGGTAAGGAAGGTTCAACGGAGAAGGCAATGGCACCCCACTCCAGTACTCTTGCCTGAAAAATCCCATGGATGGAGGAGCATGGTAGGCTGTAGTCCATGGGGTTGCTAAGAGTCGGACACGACTAAGCGACTTCTCTTTCACTTTTCACTTTTATGCCTTGGAGAAGGAAATGGCAACCCACTCCAGTGTTCTTAAAGGCAATGGCACCCCACTCCAGTACTCTTGCCTGAAAAATCCCATGGATGGAGGAGCATGGTAGGCTGTAGTCCATGGGGTTGCTAAGAGTCGGACACGACTAAGCGACTTCTCTTTCACTTTTCACTTTTATGCCTTGGAGAAGGAAATGGCAACCCACTCCAGTGTTCTTGCCTGGAGAACCTCAGGGACGGGGGAGCCTGGTGGGCTTCCGTCTATGGGGTCGCACAATCAGACCCGACTGAAGTGACTTAGCGGCAAGGAAGGTTCAAAGCCAGACTTCAGAACACAAGCTTTTAACTATTCTCCCAACTCATATTTACTGTTTTATCGACTGTTTATTGGACAAGGTCTAGTAAAACCTCATGTTCAAGAGGTAAAAACTAGTGGATCAATCAACGATTGCAAAGTCTTCCCAAGAGGTACACCTGACAGAGTGTGACCAATAGATTTGACCAAGCCTGCCCTATGGCCCTGGGGCACAGTCGGGGGACTTCCAGGCAACAGCAGCACTGGCAGCCTGTGGGAGCTATACACAAGTTAAAAACAAGCTGACTGGAAAAAGTTGAGAATATCTGGTCTATTGTGTTCATATACCTCTAAAATGTATATCTAAACCATTCCGTACAAATTCATCCTATGCATTATGTCCACAAAATACATTATATAATCCTAAACAAAAAGCTCAGTTCCCATATTTAATCTGTCAGATAAGGTTACTAAAAACCTCTTCATCACTGACTCTAGATAGCAGCTGCATACCGCCTGAGCGCTGAAGCCAGTCTCTTGTCACCCTTTCCTTTGGTCTTTATCTAGGCCATGCCACGCGGCATGCAGGATCTCAGTTCCCCAACCAAGGATCAAATCCATGCCCCCTACAGTGGAAGCGTGGAAGTCCCTCCTTTCAGTCTATAAACAGAACCTGGGGCCCAGAACAGAGACACAAGTGTTGAGGCTTCAAAGTGCACTGCTGGGATCTCAAAAGTAAACTGGCTTTGACAGAAAGCAGTGCAGTGCAACAGTGTCAGCTCTCGGGCCACAATTCCTAGGTGCAATTCTGGCTCAGTCGCTTACAAGCTGTGTGACTTTGGGGCACTTTACTGTATCTCTGACTCAGTTTCCTCATCTATAAAATGCAAATAGTTTGTTAAGTGGAAGTCATAGTACTTTCCTCACTGGACTGTTATAGACAGTAAATGAGACAAGGCATATAATGTACTCAGCAAAGTGCCTGGCACAGAATAACCAGTCAATAAATGTCAGCTATTAATATTGTATATGCCTCTCTAAAATTCAAGAAATTCTTCTGTGTGGCTTCAAAAGAAAAGAGCTTCATGGGGGGAGGGGGAGAACAAAGATTAAGTAATCTTTATAAAGACAGCAACTGAATCAATTGTCCTATGCAGAAAATAGGGTACACGGCAGAAACAAAAAGGACCACAATGCCCATGAACTTTCCACACCCCAGCCACAAACTCTGGCAATCCTCACCTTCTCTCTTTGGCCAAAGATCTGAATTCATATCTGTTACGAAAAGGTGGAGCTCAACATTAAGGTTAACAGCTGAGATTAAAGTTATTAACACCAAGACATGGGGAAAGCTCAAACAAAGCTGTTAGTCATTCAGTCGTGTCCAACTCTTTGCAACCCCAAGGATTGTAGCCCGCCAGGCTCCTCAGTCCATGGGATTCTCCAGGCAAGAATACTGGACTGGTTTGCCATTTCCTTCTCCCAGGGATCTTCCCCACCCAGGGACTGAACCTGGGTTCTCCTGCACTGCAGGCAGATTCTTTACCATATGAGCCACCAGGGAAGCCCCTGCTGCTATTTCCAAATTTTTCAACCAACAAAACACACAAAAGGTTGAGAACTTGAGTTTCAGTGAATGTCTGCCATCATGTCACTGCACAGTAATGCAAAAACCCAGACATCATGAAGGTGGTAAAAAGTAGAATATGTTTGGTTTAGAGTAAACACACATTCCCACCTCATGTTATAATGCTATTAAACCAACCAGACCGAGAAAGACCTAGAATAATTTGTAAGTTTTACGATCCCTACGCTTTTTTAAGTGGTATGTGTTAACAAGAGATTATCCCATTTCATTTCTGGTCAGAGAGAATAAACCTAAATTAGGACTCTCCTAAAAGAGCAAGTCTGCAAAGGCTGGTTCAGGAGTCTCCTAATTCAGGTGAGATTGGCCTGAATCTAGACTCACGTGGTCAGGATTAAACTTCCACCTGGAACAGCAAGGTGGCACTAGGACTCTTCGTACTGTTACACAGATAACAGTAACCTCAGAATTACTCTGTATACCACAAATCTCAAGTACCAAGCGCACAAATCCCCTTAACAACTCCAGTGGCCTGGGTGAGTGTCATGTCTCAACCTTTAGCAAGGAAGATCCAGTGCAGATCATTTAAACTCTCAAGAGAGTCATTTCAGTGGGATCTGTTTTCAACATCTAGAAGACTCAAGCCACAGCCCTCAACTTACTGAACAAGGAGAGGCCCTGGAGGACAAACAAGACTGATAACGTTCGAGTCCAGGGAAAAATGAACTTCCATTCACTTTCAGGGAAGGGACTGTTTCCACTGGCTTATTTCTGAATTATCTCCTGAAATATATAAAAAAAAAATCTTTCCTCCACTGATTGCTTTGAAAACCCCCTCATTGTGGAGAACAGTCTTTGGAAGCTCAGATCTCTTGGACACAGTCAGCCGGACATCAGCTTATTCAGGGCTGGTCACAGAGGCTTTTCTTCTATAACCAAGGCACTTAGCTCACCACCTTCATCCTCCGCGGGGGAAGAGGAAGGTAAAAGTATTTTGGAAAAATGCCCAAGAAAGGAAAAAGCTGACCGGTTTCCTGAGGGTGTCTCCATCCCTCTCGGCCAGTATGTGGTGACTTCCTACCAAAGGCCACCAGGGGAGTATAGCCAAACCCGGCTTTCTAACACTGCAGGAAATGTTNCCGCGGGGGAAGAGGAAGGTAAAAGTATTTTGGAAAAATGCCCAAGAAAGGAAAAAGCTGACCGGTTTCCTGAGGGTGTCTCCATCCCTCTCGGCCAGTATGTGGTGACTTCCTACCAAAGGCCACCAGGGGAGTATAGCCAAACCCGGCTTTCTAACACTGCAGGAAATGTTTCAAGCCTAAAAAGCCACTTGTAGGATTATCGGATTCATTCCCGGCACCGCTGCCAAGTGATGCCCCGCAGTGCCAACATCCTTCTCAGCTCTTTGTCCCCACGTTGCCCGGCTCTGCTCGGGCGCTAGCCCCACCCTGGGGCCGAGGCAGTTCCCCTTCCCCTGGGCTGTCCTCCCAAGTCACACCCAGAGGCCTGGGTCAGCGGCTCCTCCTCCCCCACATACTCGCGCTGGTCCGTGGGAGCGAGCCCCGGCAGAGGCTGCGCCCCGGCCACGCTCACTCCAGCCCTCTGCCCACGTCCCTGGTGGAGGTCAGCTCTCGAGGCGCAGCCAGCCGGGCTGGGGAGTTCCGCGGCCCTCACCCCCGCCCCGGGCCTCCCGTCCCGTCCGTCCCTCACCGGGCGGAGGCTGGGCGGGCGACGGTGGCACCGGCGGGCGCGGGCCGCTGCTGTTGATGATGTAGTGGGAGACGCGCGAGTTCTCGGAGACGCTGAGCACATAGTCCCCGGGGCTAGTGCTCGAGTCCCGCACCAGGAACACCCCGTGCCGCTGGCCCTGCAACAGCGCCACCGCCTCCTGCCGACTCAGCCGCCCCCAGTACCAGCTACTCCGCTCCTCCGAGTCGAAGTTGCCCGCCATGGCCGCCTCCGCGCCTACACGCTGGGCCGCCGCCGCCGCCGCCGCGCTCGCCCCTCCAGCCCCGGCCCCCGCCGCCCAGCGGACCGGCTCGGGTCTCAACCTCACAGCAGCGCCCGAAATGGCGGCAGCGGCCGCGGGCCTTCCCCACCGGAAATGACGTGCTTCTGGCCTCCGGGAGGATGCCGGGAAGGGGACCACCGCCCGCCATTGGGAGAAGGGCAAGTGACCGATCGTGAGCGCACTGCGCATGCGGCCTCTCGGGCGTCGCCGCATGGCTGGGACTGGGACTGCAGAGGGTGAGGGGGAGTCCAGGACCGAGGGGCGGGGCTTCAGCTACCAGTAGGCTGTTGGCGACGCGGTTCTGTGCTCCTCCAGGTTTCAAGTTACTGGAAGGCCCAGGCTTCTAGGCAGCGACTAGGGTACAGAATTAGAGCAGAAAAGGTGATGTGGCCCCAGGGCCTGTGTTTCCTGAAACTGTCTTTTTCTGATCGTTCCTCCAGCTTCTCCCCATGCCTGCTGAAGTTCTTGTTTTCACTGATTCATTCAGCAAACAGTTGACACCACATTTGCCCTGAGGGTGCAAAGGTCATCAAGGGTGAGCCCTTCCCTCACCGAATTCTCAGACCAGAGGGAGAAACCAGGAAACAGTCTATGAGGAAGGCATGTCAAGTGATACGATGGGGAAGAGGCAAGGGGCTCTAGGGACACATGGCAGAGCCCCCTAATCCATTCTGTAGGGTAATCCAGGAGGGCTTCCCAGAGGTGACTTGCACTGAATATTGAATGGAAATCAGGGAAGAGCATTAAAGACAAAGGGAACAGAGTGTGCCAAGCCAGGTGGAAGTATGGAGTTCTCTCTGTTTAGGCTCTCAGGACACCTACCCAGATTCTCTAAACTCTAATTGCGGCCATGGGGTATCCTCTGCTCTCCCTGCTGTCAAGACCATTTCTACCTTTACATCCTGTATCTATTTTTGTATTCCTGTGACAGCCTGCTCACTGGTATTCTATAGTCTTGCTGCCCCTAATTGTATAGCACACATCTGCCAGTTTGCACTTTCTCAATTATAGCTCTGAGTCAGCTGCTATTCCGTATAAAACTTTTAACACCCTCCAGATGTTAGAACTCCCCGTTTACCTCACAGCATCCATCCATCCAACCAAGCCACCATCTCATCTTCACCACTTGTACATGAACCTTGTGTTTCTTCTCTCTGGAATGCCCCTCCGCTCCTTTTGGGATCTCAGTGACAAAAGTCTCCCCTTTCCTGACCATCACATCACTCCCTCTCTGTATGTACAGCCCTATTTCCTTATTATCTCTATTATGGTTCTTAACCACTGTACCACAATCTTTCATTTATAAGTCTGTATGCCATGGTAGATCTCAAAGGCCAAGCATCTACTGTAGGAGGCACTCCACAATCATTTCGTAATAACAGCTAACATTTATTCAGGAAATACTACCTGCCAGGCATAGTGCTAACTGCCCTTAGATGGATCATTTCATTTAATCCTATCAACAACCTTATGGATTGGTCCCATTTAACCAATGAAGCTCAGAGGAGTTAGGTGACTTGTCCAGAGATACATAGCTGCTGTTGGGATCTGGGATTCAAATCCTGGAAGGAGATGAGAGCTATGATCACTCTGCTGTATCCTCAGACTTCTGAGGATAGGAAAGGCAGGAGGTGGGTGGGGAGAGTAGAGGAAGGATGGCAGAAATAAACATTTTTTAGAAATCAGTCAGCCCTGGGTTTTATGGTCTTCTATGAATAACACATCTCCTCCAGACCCACTTCACATGCCCCTGGGCCTGCTCTGGGACGGGGTGGGGAGCAAGGGCATCTTCCCTGCTGTGGGTGACTCATCACGACCCTGGCTTAGTCACAGCATGTCACCACAAGCCAGCAGAAGAAGCCGGGCCAGGGTGAAGTCTGGTCCTTTGGGAAGAGAAGTGCCTGCTTTTCATTTCCCCAGGATGACTGGCCTTTGGGGCAGGACCTTACCATGGACTGCCATGGGGGTCTGAAGCAGTGCCTCTAAGCCCCCTTTCTAGCACACATGGGCATGACAGAGCAAAATACCTTAAAAAGAGAGAAAAAGAAAGAGGAGATGAAAAGAAAGAGGGAGGGGGGAAAGAACAAATCATAACTCAGCTGAAAAACAGGCAAGGATATTGGTAAGGAGGGGATGAAAAAGTGAAAGTGTTAGTCGCTCTTTGGGACCACATGGATTGTAGCCCGCCAGGCTTCTCTGTCCATGGAATTCTCCAGGCAAGAATACTGGAGTGGGTAGCCATTCCCTTCTCCAGAGGAACTTCCTGACCCAGGAAACGAACACGGGTCTCCTGCACTGCAGGCAGATTCTTTACCGTCTGAGCCACCAGGAAAGGAGGGGATGCCTAGCACCAGGCAGCCGTTAAGTGTGTACTGCCTCGGATCACAGAGAACCTACAAATTCAGAGGCCAGCGAGGTGGGAGCGGGAGTGGCCTTGGGACAGAAAAAGGGCAAACGCTACTGCCCTTCCCTCCTTTCCCTTCTCCTTCTCCCCCTCCTCTCCCCTTCATTCAGAAGGATTTACAGCTAAGGTGGTGGCTTTTGCCCCTTGATAAGTCTGAAATCTGCCCTGCAAAGAATGTAAAGAATGTGACCTTCTTGGGCAAGAAGATGCTCCTGGAGTTGCCTGAAGGAGAAGCAGAGATGAAAGGGGAAAAGAAAGAGAAGGCTTCCCTAGTTCAAGAGAAAACCACATCAAAGTCCTCCACTCCCTCCTCTCTAACCGAAGAAAGGCGTTCCTGGGAATTCCCTGGCTATTCAGTGGTTTGGACTCTGTATTTTCACTGCGGAGAAAGGCACTATTTAGGCAAAGGACCAGGAGCAGGGGTTCAAGGATCTATTTGCCTGCCTATGTCTGTGTCTCCTAAGTCATGAGAGTTGCCTCATACAGCTGTGCAAGTTGTGCCCTGCACAATTCCAGGGTACTATATAAATGAAACCCTCCGGAGTTGGGTTACTCACTCACTTTTCCTTTTTTTTTTTTTTTTTTTCATAAGGTCACTGTTTTTAACGATATATGTAAAACCGTCATAGTGGAACTTTTTACACATACTCTCTTTCCCTCTCTGTTTCAAACCATATACAAATCCGTGGTAAACATGACCACCCTTTTATGTAAAGACGGATCAAGAGTAGGTGTCTACCTCTGTTCTTCTCTCTTTCCTCTGTCTTTTTGAGGGTTCAGAGTTTTTTTTTTTTTTAAGGGTTCAGAGACGACCTCAAAAACCTAATACTTCTTTTCTCTAAGGGGTGGGGAGTGGGGGATGGTCACCCATCGGGAATCAAAACGTTTCTGTTCCTAGACAGAATTCGATACGTTTCCATCCTAGATCTCCGTCGAGACGTCTCCCTTCAGTTCCCTAACTTTCCGCCCCCCTCCCCTCCTCTCCTACGACCCTTGGCTCCGTCCTCCACCCTGGAAGGAAAACAAATCAGTGAGAGGAACGTTGGGGTACCTGATGTATGTCGTACGGTCCGATGTGATAGGAAGTGGTAGAGGACCTCAAACGAGTATGAGTGCAGGTAGCTCAACCACTACGGTAGGTTGGTAGAGTAGGAGACAGTAGGGGAAGAGGAGGACGGGAGTTAGAAAGGGTCGTAGTCCCGGAAAAGGTTACTCAGTCGAGAAATGTAGTCCACCGGTTTCCTAACCTCGAAGTCGAAGTCGTAGTCAGAAAGGTCACTTATAAGTCCTGACTAAAGGAAATCCTAACTGACCAAACTAGAACTCTCAGTTCCCTGAGAGTTCTCAGAAGTCGTGGTGTCAACCCTGGAAGGATTTCTCCAGTTACTCTACAAGGGACCCCGTTGCTGTAGACGAAACGAAGTTAAATTCAGGGAGACTAGCAGGGTGGGAAATCTTCTCGACGAGTGTGTCTATGGAGACGTCCCTCTTTAGTTCCACAGACCTCAAGGGACCGCCCGGTCACCAATCTCGAGACACGGAGGTCACGTCTCTTTGATCCTAGGACGTACGATACACCGTACCGGTTTTTTTTTTTCTTTTTCAGGGGGGGTGAGGGGTGGGGAATCTCTCTTCTTCATAATCCAAAAACTCCAGCAGAGACTTGGGAATTTTTTTTTTTTTTTTAGACTTGGGAGTTTTTCTGTCTCCTTTCTCTCTTCCTTGTCTCCATCTTCATGAAGCTGAGAAAAACCGCGAACATCTGAAGGAGGTGAGATGCAAGTGTGACTGTCTTCTCTTCTGCTCTTCGCCTCCTGCCCACTCCTTTCTGGCCGCACTAGCCTTTCTCTTCCCCCTTGCTTTGATTTGCTGTTCTCATCCATGGTCACCCCTCAGAGATCTCCTTCCTTGGCCTCTGTTCCCACGTTGCTTCATCACGGAGACCTTCCCTCACTCGCCCATTCGACACTGCAGGCTGCCTACCCCACTTTCCCCCTCCCCCTTCTCTGCTTTGTTTTCCTTGTACTCTCCTTCTAATTACATAGATTTGTTTCATACATTGTCCTCTCTTCCCTAATATGTGTAAGCTCCATAGGAGCAAGAATTTTGGTCTTTTTGCTCCTGTTGTATCTCAAGCGCCTGGCAGAATGCCTGGCACGTAGGCCTTATGTGAATGTTAGTTGAATGACAAAATGACTGAAAGGAGAGTCCAGTGGAGGCACTTGTTCAGAGTCAGATTTAGCTTCCTGTAATTGGCAGGTGTCTCCTGGCAAGCATGCCCTTCCCGCAGGAGGTGAGCTGGGGGTGCACAATGTTTTTGGTTACCTCTCAAAAGGATAGGTCTGCGGCTGCATCTGGACTGGGTGGGTGACATCACTCTCCCATGTGCTTCCGCTTGCTAGAGGAAGGCGTGTGGTTACAGTTGTAAAGCTGGTAATTGCACCTATCCGATTGCTTATCTTATCTGTCCGCTCCTTGGTGTCGGCTTCTCAGGGCGCGGTTCCTACTGACAAGACTGGACAAAAGATTGTGGTGCTTTCATTTTTCTGTAACTTATTTGTGGGGTGGCGTCTCAAATCTAGGTGTGGTCACAGGATGGTGTGAACCTTGATACAAAATTAGTTCAGTTAGGTTCAGTCGTTCAGTTGTGTCCGACTCTTTGCTACCCCATGAACTGCAGCACGCCAGGCTTCCCTGTCCATCACCAACTCCCAGAGCTTGCTTACACTCTTGTCCATTGAGTTGATGATGCCATCCAACCATCTCATCTTCTGTTGTCCCCTTCTTCTCCTGCCTTCAATCTTTCCCAGCATCAGGGTCTTTTCAAATGTGTCGGTTCTTTGCATCATGTGGCCAAAGTACTGAACTTTCAGCTTCAACATCAGTCCTTCCAATGAATATTCAGTACTGAATATTCCTTTAGGACTCACTGGTTGGATCTCCTTGCAGTCCAAGGGACTCTCAAGAGTCTTCTCCAGCACCACAGTTCAAAAGCATTAGTTCTCTGGCGCTCAACTTTCTTTATAGTCCAACTCTCATATCCGTACATGACTACTGAAAAAAACATAGCTTTGACTAGATGGACCTTTGTTGGCAAAGTAATGTCTCTGCTTTTTAATATGCTATCTAGGTTGGTCATAGCTTTTCTTCCAAGGAGCAAGCGTCTTTTGACTTCATGGCTAAAGTCACCATCTGCAGTGATTTTGGAGCCCCCAAAAATAAAGTCTCTCACTGTTTCCATTGTTTCTCCATCTCTTTGCCATGGAGTGATGGGACCAGATGCCATGATCTTAGTTTTTTATTTTTATTCCCAAATTTCAGCCATTTATTTTTGTTTCATCTTTTAATTCCTATGGGGTTCATCAACTCTTTATCAGTAATGTTCTGACAAAGACCAATTTACATTAACTATAGTTATATACAGCATATCAAGGGAGTACACAGGAAAATCAGAACACAAGACTTCATCAGCTAAACAGAGTTCAAGTTTGCTCTTATGAAGACATACAAGAAAACAAATACACTGAAGCATAAACAAAAAAATCAGAGTAACACATTCCAGAAGGAAAGATACAATAAAGAGCTTAATTTACAATATGTATAATTATATAATTTATTAAAATTAACACAACTCGTGTACACAATATTAACATGGGAGTCATTAAGTTTGTTAAGCACTTCAACTACTGAAATGTTAAAACACAATGAAAACTGTATTAACTAACTTCTCCATCAAGGGATCTAACCTAGCTCACTAGTTCAGGCTGAACATTCACTCTCCAAAATACTTCAGGCATGCAAAAAACAGGGCTAACAGGTTTAATCTGTTCTTCTCCCAAAAGTGACAATCCAGCAATTCCAAACAGAGTATGAAAAGGATCTACCGTATCTCCTGGCCTATCTGCAAATCCTCCTGTTTCCTCATCTTGACATGGGAAGATGAAACTGCAGAGTTTTTCTCTATCAGTCCAATGAAACCTTTCAATTATCTTTAGGAAAACCAACACCCACCATGAATAACATACGTCTGGTTACTTCTCTGGCCTTACATTGAGTCTGCCTGATGGAAGCTGTTGTTCTCAAAACCACCAACTGCATAAATCAGAACTTACTTGGTGCAACTGAGTAGTAATAGACAAGAATCCTGCCCAGCATGGGATTCAGAATCTGGTCTGCAACCAAATCCACCATCAAAGTTCATACATGATAAATTCAATTGCCTTTTCCACATTAATAGCATCCAACTTCCCCAGTGGAGCCAAAGTTGCCATCGCACAAAAAGAGAATCTTGTATCAGTTTTCCCCCAAGTATCTCCAGCAAAAGAACCATCTTCTTTCTGTAGACTCTGAACATATTCCACAACTTTATTTATGTCAGTAACATTAATACCATCATAGAGAGTAAGTATCTGAACAGCACTAAGAGTGTACAAAAGATGAGGACCCTGTCCAATACTAACACTTATTCCACCACACTCGTGTTGACAAGACTTAATACATGTCAGAATTTCTTCTCTATTCATGCCATGTAGTTGTCCAGTGAGATCCATTACGGTCAGACCCCAATAGATGCCACTCATTCTCAAATACTCAGACATGCAATATTCATAATCATCTTTCTTTGAGCCATAGGATACAATATAATTTCCCTGCTTCTCCAGTAACAGGGTGTCAGGTGCATCTGACTTAATAATAACATCCTTCTGCCGTGTACCCCTATCCACTCTCCTACGGTGTATCTAGACAGCAATACAAAACATGTCCACACTCACCATAACCCTGATCTTGGTTTTTCTAATGTTGAGTTTTAAGCCAACTTTTTCACTCTCCTCTTTCACTTTCATCAAGAGGCTCTTTAGTTCTTCTTCACTTTCTGCCATAAGGGTGGTGTCATCTGTGTATCTGAGGTTATTGATATTTCTCCTGGCAATCTTGATTCCAGCTTGTGCTTCATCCAGCCCAGCATTTCGCATGATGTGCGAGATAGTCATATGCTATGTGATATCTTGTTCTTTGGGGACTTCTGTCCCAGGTGATGAATCTAAACCCCTCAGTAGGTAGCCTGACTCCTAATTAAACCTTTCATGACCTTTAAACCCTGCACATGCCATTGCCATTTTGCCATTCCTCCTCCCTACAAAGGCGCCTCCCTTTGGGGAAAACAGCCTGCGAAGGAGCTCTGTAATTACAGCTTTTAACACTTACTCCCTTTCTTCCGGAGGCAGCATTCTGATTTTCAGGGAAATCATCTCTCCCTAGTATCTATCCTTGAGGTCAGGTGTGGTTCGTGCTTCTCTCTTGAGGGGGAGCAGGCAGGTGGTGACCCAGGTCCAGTAGGCGTATATCAGAATGAGCTCCGCTCCCAAACTACACCCATTGGGGAAGGGGAGAGCACCTCATTCAAGCTGGCCCACTGAGAATCAGCTCTGAGACTTTCTTTTTAATTTTATTTATTTTTGGCTGTGCTGGGTCTTTGCTGCGCAGACTTTTCTATAGCTGTTGTGGCTCCTGGGCTCCAGGGCACAGGCTCAGTAGTTGTGGCACGTGGGCTTAGTTGCTTTGCAGCATGTGGGGTCTTCCTAGATCAGGGAATGAACCCACGTCTCTTGTATTGGCAGGCGGATTCTTCACTCACCACTGAGTTACATGGGAAGCCCCTCTGAGACTTTCAGATCACTGAGAAAGAGATACTTTCTGCTTCCGAGGCTGAATTCCCAAAGCCTGGGGCTGCCTATGGCTGCTGCTGCCACCACACCCAAGGGGAGAATGGGCCTGAGAATGAAGCCGCCACACATGTTCCTGAGAGTGAGCACCTGGAAGCCGACCCAGCCTGGAACTGTTAGGCTGCTAACGCTAATAGACGCCCTTTTCTGCCCAAGCCACTTTGCATTTGGTTTGCCATTTCCAGGGGAGTTCATAGACTGTCCTTTGAGATGGATGACCTCAAATGTCATCTTTTCTGTGAAGTGTTTGCAGATCCTCACCCCTACCTGAATCAGTTTCTCACCAGTGTGCCCTTGAGGCCTGTACTTCCCAAATGGGCTGTGTTTCCATCTACCAGCCCTGCCCGCTGGGCTAAGGGCCACATGGCAGGCACTGTGTAATGTTTCCCCCTCCCCTGCCCCCTGGAAAGACCAGGCTGAGTGGCCCTTCCACAGACAGTCAGTGAAAGAGCAAGGCCACGTTGCAGCTACTGACCATTCCTGCCCTTTTCCCCGGAGAGGGAGCCCAGCCTCCTTCTGGGGACAAGGCAAAAGTTATAATAATACAAGACCCCTGAAAGGATAGTTAGGGACTTTAGAAAGGTCATGTACACACTGTTCTACTCAAAATGGATAACCAACAAACAAATGGGACCTAATTAAACTTAAAAGCTTCTGCACAACAAAGGAAACTATAAGCAAGGTGAAAAGACAGCCTTCAGAATGGGAGAAAATAATAGCAAATGAAGCAACTGACAAACAACTAATCTCAAAAATATGCAAGCAACTCCTGCAGCTTAATTCCAGAAAAATAAATGACCCAATCAAAAAATGGGCCAAAGAACTGAATAGACATTTCTCCAAAGAAGACATACAGATAACTAACAAACACATGAAAAGATGCTCAACATCACTCATTATCAGAGAAATGCAAATCAAAACCACAATGAGGTACCATTTCACGCTAGTCAGAAAGGCTGTGATCCAAAAGTCTACAAGCAATAAATGCTGGAGAAGGTGTGGAGAAAAGGGAACCCTCTTACACTGTTGGTGGGAATGCAAACTAGTACAGCCACTATGGAGAACAGTGTGGAGATTCCTTAAAAAACTGGAAATAGAACTGCCTTATGACCCAGCAATCCCACTGCTGGGCATACGCACCAAGGAAACCAGAATTGAAAGAGACACTTGTACCCCAATGTTCATTGCAGCACTGTTTATAATAGCCAGGACATGGAATCAACCTAGATGTCCATCAGCAGATGAATGGATAAGAAGGTGAAGGTGAAGTCGCTCAGTCGTGTCCGACTCTTTGCGACCCCATGGACTGTAGCCTACCAAGCTCCTCCGTCCATGGAATTCTCCAGGCAAGAATACTGGAGTGGGTTGCCATTTCCTTCTCCAATGGATAAGAAAGCTGTGGTATATATACACAATGGAGTATTACTCAGCCATTAAAAAGAATACATTTTAATCAGTTCTAATGAGGTGGATGAAACTGGAGCCTATTATACAGAGTGAAGTAAGCCAGAAAGAAAAACACCAATACAGTATACTNGACTCTGTGGGAGAAGAAGAGGGTGGGATGATTTGGGAGAATGGGATTGAAACATGTATAATATCATATATGAAATGAGTCGCCTGCCCAGGTTCAATGTATGATACAGGATGCTTGGGTTTGTTGCACTGGGATGACCCAGAGGGATGGTATGGGGAGGGAGGAGGGAGGGGGGTTCAGGATGGGGAACAAGTGTATACCTGTGGTGGATTCATGTTGATGTATGGGAAAACCAATACAATATTGTAAAGTAATTAACCTCCATAAATAAATAAATTTATTAAAAAAATAAATTGATATTAAAAATAAATTGATATTAAAAATAAAATAAAACATTGGAAAAAAATAAACAAAAAAATAAAACATTTAATTTTATTTTTAGTATAATTTTATTTATTTAAAGTGGACGACAGAGAATGAGATGGCTGGATGGCATTACTGACTCTATGGACATGAGTTTGAGTAAACTCCGGGAGTTGGTGATGGACAGGGAGTCCTAGTGTGCTGCAATTCATGGGGTTGCAAAGAGTCAGACACTCCTGAGCAACTGAACTGAACCAAATTTTCAGGTGATTAAATCTAGTATTGAATAAAAGGAATGATATTCTTTCCATGGCAGGGGAGAATATATTAATAAGTCCAGTAGATCAAAATGAGTGTGTCTATATTTTATTTTGTTGGCAGCAGCCTCATAATGATTCTAAAGCTACTTTTTTTGCATGTTATACCTTTCTGATATTATGTGATTTGCTCTAGTAATATCTTCACATATTTTTCATTGTTGTTTAGTTCCTAGGTCATGTCCAATTCTTTTGCCACCCTGTGGACTGTAGCTTGCCAGGTTCCTCTGTCCATGAGATTTCCCAGGCAAGGATGCTGGAATGGTTTGCTATTTCCTTCTCTAGGGGATCTTCCCAACCCAGGGCTCAAACCTGCATCTTATGCATGGGCAAGTGAATTCCTCACCACTGAGACATCAGGAAAACCCCTATAGATGTTCCTTAAAATCTTTATGGAAAAATCCCAGTGAATCAATTAAACAAGAATCAGCCTTGGACACATTCCAAGATTCAGTGATAATTGCAGCTGGAAGGGATGAAATAGCCCACGATCTTCACCCCTAATAGAAACATGTTATTCGCTTAGTACCTGGCATAACAATTTCAGGAGGTCCATTCTATAGACTTATAGCATGATTTAAAAGTATCATGGGAATGTCTTTCAAAATTTCAGTCAATGAGTCTGGTTATGTTTATATGACAGAGTGAAAAGAACTGAACAGTCAAATACTATTTTTCTTTTTGAAGTTAGTAGGAAAGAAGTTACTTGTGAAAAATTTCCCTGCCGAATTACTAGTTAATTTCTTCTATGTATATGTAGGATTTGCTTGTCATTTTGATATATTTCCTAATGCAATAAACTTGATTATCAGTGTGTGCACCATGGTATTCCTTTCAAATAATCTACACTGCACATGAAAATGATCTGAATAATCAAAAGACTCCATGAAGCAAGTGGACAGACAGTCAAATAAACTATATGCTCAAGGAATGAGGCAGCCTTTTGCCCTCTGTTGTCAAACTGGATGAAAAATAATTCCAAGTGTTTATGAGTAACTTCAAGCTATTCTTCAGGTTATGAATAAGCGTCCAGAAGGTAAGACTTATATTAAATACTGGGAACCAGGCTCATAGTTGTGAGACTTTCTTTGTTATATAAGAGAGTAAATTACTAAGAGTAAATCAAACTTAGATTCAATTCTAGGTATATGACTTAAAAATGTGTATTTGAGAAAATTAATTAGATATTCTGAGCCTTAATTTCTTCACTTCTGAAACAAGAATTACAGCTCTTGCT
>SJYT01071623.1:1028820-1040809 GCA_006410635.1 Cephalophus harveyi
GCTGCTTCCATTCGGGGCTGATGCTCCTGCAGTATTTCCACACCATGTTCTTCCGGCACAGCTCCCGCAGCAGCTCTGAGGCCTGTGGGTGAGAGGGAGGTCAGGGCACCCAGGCAGCCTGGCTCCCTTCCCTCTGCAGACAACAGGCACGTGCCCACCATCGGGTCTTGGCCTAAGTGACAACCCCCCTCAACCTGGACCACCCTTCCATTCCTGAATTGTTTCTCTGCAAAGAACTCGCTCTCCATGGCCCAGCTCCAAGTCTCTTCCCTTCCCATGGATCCTCGGGTCACATGGTTATTAGGTCCCTCCGCTAGGTGAGTTGGTGGATCCCCAGTCAGCAGGGAGAGCCCACGGACCTCACGCAGGGCAGGTGGGGGCGTGGGCCAAGAAGTGTCCAGAATATTCCGGGGCAGCTGCCGCCGCAGGTTGAGCAGAAAAGAGGTGCGCACGTGGTCCACGAAGAAGGCATTCTCGGGGCAACGGGGCGCATGGCGCAGGATGAAGCCCTGGATGAGCCTGGGGGCGGGGGTCCGACATGGGTGAAGGTGAGAAGCCTGGTAGCGGACCTACCCACACTCTGCTCTGCACCCCCTGCGTGGCGCCCAGTGCTCACCGCCGGATGGTCTGTGCCGCCCACTTCCTCTTGGCCGCCTTCCTCCGGCCCAGCGTTCCTCGCCACCATGACTGGATGCAGATTGCTGTGGAGACCACAAATGGCTGACCTCTATCTCTTCCCATGGTGGCCCACCTTAGCCCCAGCCCCCACCGTCCTGAAGACTTCTGGGCACCCGAACCTGATCGCTTCACTCGGAGGAATTTCTGCCGGCAGTGAAAGCCCCTCCAGGCGGCCTGGATCTTCGTGGCTGTGGTTGGGAAAGAAAATCACTTGGCCAGAGCTCAAGGGACCCAGCTGGGGGCCTGGCCCTGTTAAGAGCTTACTGAATAAGGGGAGTGGCTGAACCAGCTTTGAGTGCGAGGATAAATAAGTGAAGGAGAGCATAGGAAAGGGCAAGGGCTGTTCTAGTGGTTAAGACTTCGCCTGGTAATGCAGGGAACACGGGTTCAATCCTTGGTTGGGGAACTAAGATCCCACAGACCGTGGGGCAACTAAGCTTGAGCTGTGCAACCAGAGAAGCCTGTGCATTGCAACAAAGACCCGGAATAGCCAAAAGAAAAAAAAGAGCGAGAGAGGGAGCAATGTGGGAACATGCTGAGTGTGTGTCCGGGAGCAGATGAGGTGGGCAGCCTGATGTGGGCGTGGCGGACGTCCCAGAGAAGAAGCCCGAATACAGCGATTTCTTTCCCACTTCCCAGAACGACCCCACTGGACAGGATGGGTGGGGCCCCTCGCTCACCCAGGCTCTGTCGTCGGATCTCCAAGGCGTCCTCTGTGGCAAACAGGGTCTTGGGGAAGCGGATGAAGATCTTGGTCCTGGGAGGGCAGCAGTGATCAGCCCCTGGTTACCACCCCCGTACCCCTCAAACCCCAGGCATGGGCGCCACTCACCTGCCCATCTTGTACTCTTCCGGCTTGTAGCCCAGGTGCCTGGCCAGCACAGTCACCCCATCCTGGGGCCGTCCTGTCCACGTGGGCCATGTCTCTGGGCACAGTGACTTGTACCTGGAGACAGGAGGAGCAGAAATGCACCCAGTGCCCCCAACCCCACCAGCGCCCTTCTCTGGGAACCCAGATCAGCTTTCCTGGTCCCACCGACTCGCAAATCACAGAAAGTCGGGGAGGTAGCTCTGTTATTACCCCTACTTTAAAGATGAGAAAATTGAGGTTTCTCATCTGAGATCCAACCAGTCAATCCTAAAGGAAATCAATCCTCAATATTCATTGGAAGGACTGATACTGACGCTGAAACTCTAATCCTTCGGCCACCTGATGTGAAAAACTGACTCACTGGAAAAGACCCTGATGCTGGGGAAAGATTGAAGGCAGGAGAAAGAGCCAACAGAGGATGAGATGGTTGGATGGCATCCCCGACTTGATGGGCTGGAATTTGAGTAAGCTCCAGGAGGTGGTGATGGACAGGGGAGCCTGGCGTGCTGCAGTCCATGGGGTCGCAAAGAGTTGGACTGAGCAACTGAACTGAACATCTAACTAAGGTCACGGGCCTAGAAAGACATGCCTGGTGACTCCTCAGACCCCTGACTGGGGATAACCACGAAGTTGCTTTCTGAGCTGACTGCAAACTCTGTCCCCTTCACAGGCTTTTACTGTCTCCACTGGTGATAGGGATGTGAATGCATGCCTCATTGGACCCCTGACCAGCTGCTCTGTGAGGCCAGGGCCTGGGTGTGGGGAGGGCTGGTCTTTGCCCTCTCAAGCTTAACATTAGGCCTGCACTATGGAGGGACCCCTGGCCTGGCTCCCACCGCAGCTGAGGGCTGTCCTCCTGCCCAGGATCTCGGAGGCTCCCACCCTCCCATCCCTTCCCCCTGGCGCCAAGCCAGGCCCCGCCCCCACCTCTGCAGGAAAGCCTCGTATTTGCGGCGGTAGGCAAAGCCGGCTCTGCGCACGCGCAGGTTCTCCATCAGCCCTAGGTACTTCACCTGGTGCCGGATCAGCACCTCATCAAAGCGGCCTAGGGGCAGAGATCACTGGCTGTCAGCGGGCTTTGACCAGCCTCTGCAGGGGAGGCCCAGCTCCCATTGGCCTACAGGGCGGAGGGCCTACCGGGCTGCTTGGAGTCATTGGGCTTGATGCAGCGGACGTAGGCAGGCTCCTTTGACTTCAAGATCTCTACCAGCTCCAGGAGGCTCATCTTGAATTGGGTGGCTACCTGGGCAGCCAAGATGAACAACAGGAAGGTTGGTGGTAGCTGGGCTGAGGCCACTGACCCCTGCAAATTGCCCCTCTCTGCTCAGAACCCCACAGACACCCCTCCCTGGGGCAAAACACCACCAGTTCCCACAGCTACCCCTGCTCTTCGTAGACCTTTTTTTTTTTAATTACAATTCTTTATTGCAGCATCTGCAAAGGTCAGATTTCTGAAGCTGATGAAGATGGTGCAGCATTTCCAAGTGAAATGTTACAAGTTTTCTGTCTGTGGGGTAGGGGATAGCAGGAAGGGTCTTCGGGAAATAACCCTTCAGTTGAGAATGAAAGGACAAGTAGGAGACAGCCAGAGGGAGAGGCAGGAATGGCATTCGGGCAGAGCAACAGAGTGAGCGAAGGCTCGGTGTACACAGGGAACTACAAGCCATGCAAGGATCTAGGCGGGGAGTGAAAAAGAGATTAGAGAGGCAGGATCATGCTAGGACTCAGGAACCACATTAGGGAGACTGAACTTTATCCTGAGGGAAAGAGGGAGCCAAAGAGGAATCTGGAGGGAGAGAGGGACAGGAACAGATCTGCCTTTTGGAGTATCTCTAGAGCACATAGGTGGAGGGTGGTTGGTAAGAACAGGTGGGAAGACAGAAGACCAGGGAGGAGGCTGACTGGCTCAGAGGACTAGAACTGGAATAAGGGTTATGGGGAGGGGCTGAAAGGAAGGGGTTTTCAGGCAGCAAAAACCGGCAAGATCCAGCAGTTGTTAGGATGAGGGCAATGGGGGAGGCTAAGGAATCAAGGATGCGGCCCAGGCTTCTGTCTTTCAGGACTGGGTGCAGGGTGGTCCCCGCCTTGAGTTAGGGAAATAGGAGATGCATTCTGGGACACTGGACAGTCAGGGTGCATCATAGACTAGTGGGGTCTGGAGTAGCTGTGGGTCCCTGGGAGGGGTCAATGGAATCTCTGGTTTGCTGGAGAGGCCTGGACAGGACTGGGTGTGTCCTCACGAGGGTGGGGCTGAGAACCATCAGAGAAGGGGTGGGGTTGGGGAACCGAGGGCAGGGTCCCAGGGAGTCAGACTCTGGGCAACACTGCCTCCACGGCCTCCCTGCCAGCATGTCTTGGCTTGCAGCTCCCTGGCTTCCACCTCTCCCTGACCTTGCTCGTCCTGGGACTGCCCTACCCTCCCCCTGCCAAGCCTGGCAGCCACACCTCTGGGCACAGCTCACTGGATGGAGCATTCCCCTCGTCTGGCACCACTGGCCAGATCTGCCTTCCCCCCGTCGCTCTCCTTGAAAATGGCACGTTGTGGTCCTCTTCCTGGTCTTTTTTGGACTATGTTCCTGTGTGGGGCTCTGCAGGGCCCTCCCTTACGTCTGACAAGCATCTATACTCATTCCCAAGTTACCTCAGAAGCTTCCTCCTCCAGGAAGCTTTCCCTGACTCCCCTCCCCTCTTCCGCTTCCGCAGGCAATTTGCTGCTCCCTATTGTAAGTTTCCATAGCACCCATGCACATTTCTAGGACAGCAATTGTTCTTTTTGTATCCTAAGTGCCCAGTAATGTCCACTACAAGTGTCTGCTGCAGGGGAGTGAATGCAAGCAAGCACCCACACAGACACAGGTGTGCATACGCGCATCCACACTTAGAGACGTTACACACCCAGACACCCATCAAAGTGGCACAGATTCACCCACGGGCAGCCTCCCAGACACACACAGATGTGCACCCAGGCACCAGCAAACACACAGACTCACACACACACTGCCAGCTCCCAGCTCAAGCGGGCACTGGGCTGGCTCACGTGTGCATGCACACACCCCCTGGGGTCCCCCCGCCTTCACACCGTCTCTGGCCGCTTCTTGTCGCTGAGCTCACTCCGATCGAAGCACTGGCTCAGGATGGGATTCTCTGAGCTGCACATGGTCTGTGAGGGCAGGGCAGGGGTCATGGAGGAAGCACAGGGACAGGCTGGTCAGCTTTCTGGGGCAAAGATCATTCAGAGCCCAGACCCCCAGCCCTCTCCCTGGAGGTCCTCCTCACCTCCTTCAGGTTCCGGAAGAGAAGGTTTGTAGGTCACCTCCCCAGCATAGTGCAGGAGGCGGAACTCCCCGCGGTCCAGAGATTTCCTGGTCCGCTGGTCAGCCAGCTTGTGCCTGGGGCGACAGGGAGAGGAAGCTGCCAATGGCTGGCCTGAGCCAGGCCCCTGTCTGCCGAAGAGACTTCAAGAGAGGAACCAGGCATCCAGTAGGAAACCAGCAGGGCGGGGCCTCCTCCCTCACAGAGGCCACCACAGAGGCTCAGAGAGGTAGATGGCCTTGTCTGGGGTCACACAGCGCCAGGACCGGGACCTCAGCCTCCAGGCTGCCAGGGCTCACAGGGTGGAGGGCTATTTGATTTTGCCTTTGGCTGTTGCGTGGCTCTGCTCAGAGTGCTGAGTGCTGCCTGCTACATTTTAAGAATGGAATCAGCCCCCAAGAGACTGCTGCTGCTGCTTTTGCTAAGTCGCTTCAGTCGTGTCCGACTCTGTGCGACCCCATAGACGGCAGCCCACCAGGCTCCCCGTCCCTGGGATTCTCCAGGCAAGAACACTGGAGTGGGCTGCCACTGCCTTCTCCAATGCATGAAAGTGAAAAGTGAAAGTGAAGTCGCTCAGTCGTGCCCGACTCTTTGCGACCCCATGGACTGCAGCCCACCAGGCTCCTCCATCCATGGGATTTTCCAGGCAAGAGTACTGGAGTGGGGTGCCATTGCCGTCTCACCTTAAGCATGTTTATACCCTTTAGTCCATTTTCTACTTTTAAAGAAGAATTCCAAGCAACTAACGAGAGAGACCAGGAAGAGATTTAAGGCCCAGGGGTAGATATTCTGTTTTCCCAGCAGAAACCCAGAGGCTGGACAGGGCCCTGAGAGGCCGGGTGAGAGCAGTGGTATGTCTGTGTGTTAGAGCCGCCGGAGGAAGTGTTTTGAGGAAAGTTTTCTGTTTGATGATACAGGAAGATACTCAGGATATAACATTACCCTGAGTCCTATATACAATAAACTCCCAACTGCAAAAAAGAAAAAAAATATATAGAAAAAGGCAGAAAGAAAATGTCTCAAATTATTAACAGTGGTGACCTCTGGGCGACAGGCTTACAAGTGGCTTTTGCATATGTTCCAACTTTTCTCTGAGGAGAGATGTTCTTTTTACAAACAGAAAAAAAGTTTTCTTTTTTTTTTTCAGGCAAGGCTTTACTGGGACCCCTGATGCAGCCCATGGGGAATGAGAACAAACAGGTTTCTCGCTTGCTTGCCCCAGAAAAAAATTGCTCAGGAATTCCCTGGCAGTACAGTGGTTAGGACTCTGCTTTCACCGCTGGGAGTCAGGTTCAATTCCTTGTCAGGGAACTAATCTGAGGCCCCGGGCCTGAAGCCCAGCTCTGGACTTGATGTGAGATAACCTCCGGCAAAAGGCTGCACCTCTGAGAGTCTCAGTAAAACCTCAGGGGTTGCTTCTAGTTAGAGGAAGTGATATGATCAAAATATGCAAGGCAAAGCTGGGACAGAGGGGCTTGTTTCTTTTCTCCCGTCATCCTGTTTTAGGGGATTTCTTAAATAAAAAGGAATTTCCAAGTAAGGAGGCTAAAAAAAAACACCTTAGCAAGTTTCATTCTCGAGCGGCTTAAGGAGGAAAAGGCGTTCCTCGCTTATTACTTGGGAGGCGCCAGGAGCCGCAGCTCTGTGTGCCTGGCCGTCACTGGCACCTCCCCTGGCCACCTCCTTGTGGCTGGCACTTTATGGGTGAGGGGGTTCCCAGGCTTCGACAGGCTCTGGCCCAGGACAGCCCCCAGCCCCACTCACGTCAGGAAGTGTGGATGGTGCTTGATTGTGTCCTCCAGCTTCTCCAGGAAGGTCAGGTCCGTGGCCTCCCCGGGACGCAGACACTCCTCGTCCTGGGTGGGTGGTGGCAGAGGGTGAGGGGTGTGTGTAGGGGAGGGACAGAGAGTACAGGGACTCAGGGGCCCCAGCGGGAGGCGCAGACACTCCCAGGGCTGGCCAGCGCCTCCCCTCATCCTCCACACACAGCCCTGTTCTGTCCCTCATCAGGGACAGATGACTCCAGCCCTCTGCGGACAGGCCGGCTAGGAGAGCGAGGGGAAAGGGGTGACATCATCCCGCCTAGCCCCCCGAGGAGCAGATGGCTCACCAATATGGAGATGATGCCCTTGAACTTCTCCTCCACCAGGTCACAGATAATCTTGTTGTTGAAATACTGGACCGGCTCCCACTGAGGGGCACAAGGGGAGAGAGGCATCACCGTGGGGTCGTGGCACCTCCCCTGGGGACATGCAGGCCTGGACCCTGACTGCACGTGGGGCTGCTCGCGGGTGGGCCTGCACTTACCGCGATGCCCTCGGCTTCATACTCCTCCTGCTCTGACTTGAGGGTGAGCTCGATGAAGAGCTGCTGCAGCTTTTCGTTGCAGTAATTGATGCAGAACTGCTCAAAGCTGTGAGGGAGACAGAGGCGTTCTCATATTTGGGGGTGGGGGTGGGGGCGCGGGGCGGAACAAGGCCCCAGCGCTAGCTGAGGGAAAAAAACACCGAGCGGGACCCAAGCGGCTGGGAAGTCACTGGCAGGAATGAAGGAGGCCGGGGGAGAGGTGAGGGACCAGGGCAGGGGAGACGATGAGAGAGACAGGCAGAGTCAGCGGGGCACTGACCTGTTGTGCTGGAACACTTCAAAGCCGTAAATGTCCAGTAGCCCGAGGACCGTGGTGCTCCGCCAGCTGGGGCTCTCGGCATCCTAGGGCCAGCCGACCAAGAGTGAGGGTCCCCACGTTCACCACTTTGCAGCCCCGTCCTCCCTGAACCACCCTCCCTGCCACCTGGGGAGCAGCAGGGGCCAAGCTGTCACCTTGGAGGCCAGCGACCTGTTGATCTTCGCGACCAGCCAGGTAAAGGTGCGACTGTACACGGCCTTGGCGAGGGCGTCCCGTGCATACGCAGCCTGTTCTAGGTTCAGCGGGCTCAGGAGCTGTAGGCGGAGGGTGAGATGGGAGATGAATGCAGTCCCGTCCCACCCCTGGCCCCTTTGACTCAGGAAACTGATCACTCTGCCCTCCCTGCCCCCAGGGAGCCTGGTGCTGGCCGGGGGACGGCCTCCAGGGGAGGACACAGTGGCCCCACCAGAGGGAAACTGGTAGAGAAACAAGAGGTCTCATTCCTGGAGGTGAGTCTTCCTTCCAGCCTCATCCTCTTCCTGTGTGACCTTGGCCAGCTCCCTATGCCTCTCTGAGCCACCTGCCTTATAAGCTTCCAATACTGCTAAGAGGACCAGCTGAGCAGACCAGGGCAAGGGGGGATGATGGGAGTGGGGGCTGCCTTGGAACAACCCCCCACCCCCTGGCCTCACCTCTTCGCCCTTGGCGATGATCTTCCTGTGGGTCAGGGCTTCCCGCAACGTTGAGCCTTCCACACCAAGGAGCTGCCAACGGGGTGGGTCTGGTGAGGGTGCAGCTCCCCCGCCCCAGCTGCCCCGCCCTCGCCTTCTGCTCGCCTCCTCACCCTGGTCAGGTACTTGAGCTGGTTCTCGGTGGTGACCTGGGCATTGCTCTCCTCATCGGCGGCAAAGTGGGTGTTGCCCAGATGCAGGACGCTGGCCACGATGCTCAGCAGGTCCTGAGTGGGGGTGAGGGGACAGGGAGGGGCAGGCGGGGGTTATGGGAGGGTCTGAGGGCCCCAGGAGGGCACATGTGGATGGTCAGCAGGAGCTGGGAACGGGAGGGGGCAAGGCGTGTGAGGGGAGACTGCGGCTAGAGTAGAAGCAGGCTGTAAAGGTCGCCTGGGATTTTCACGGGGTGACAGGAGGAAAGGGCGGGCCCCTGACAGAGGTCTCACCTCCACCTCGTCCTCGGTGAAGTCGATGACAGTCAGGGCCTTCCTGACCACCTTCCAATCACTCTTGTCATTGATGGAGGAGACTTTGGCGCACTGGCCCTGTGGCACGGGCAGAGCGGGGTTACAGCTCTGGCTGGGTGGGCTCCCTGGGTGGCACTGGGTCCTGCCCGCCCGCCCCCCTCTACTCACCTTCACCAAGTACAGGTAGCTCTGCGGGTTCCGTTCCAGGCCCAGCCTGCGCAGCGTCTCCTCCTCACCCCCCTCCAGCAGCTGGTAGAAGATGTGGAAGTTCCTCTCCCCGTGATTTTGGTGTACCACCCGGGACTTCTCCAGGAGGTAACTGAGGATGTGGCCACCCACGGGGGCGCCCTGTGGGCCGGGCAGGATGCAGTGACTGCTCAAAGGGACTGGGGACACAGCCCATCTTCCGCATCTCCCCCTGCCCTCCAAAGTATGAATTTCAGCTCTGGCTGCATGGGCTCAGGCACGTCGCCCCTCCTGGCCTCCATTTCTTCCTCTATGAAATGAGGATGCTAAGCACTTTCTTGGGCTTCCCAGGTGGCACAAGCAGTAAAGAACCCTCCTGGCAATGTAAGAGATGTGGGTTTGATCCCCGGGTCAGGAAGATCCCCTGGAGAAGGGCATGGCAACTTCCTCCAGTATTCTTGACTGGAGAATTCTATGGACAGAGGAGCCTGGCGGGCTACAGTCCATGGGGTTTCAAAGAGTCAGACATGACTGAAGCCACTCAGCACACATGCATGGATGCCCTTTCTACCTGGTGGCTCACACCTGGAGGCCCCATGAAGTCACTCAGTCGTGTTCGACTCTCTGCGACCCCATGGACTGTAGGCTTCCAGGTTCCTCCGTCCATGGGATTCTCCAGGCCAGAATACTGGAGTGGGTTGCCATTTCCTTCTCCAAGGAAATGCTTATGGAGGCCCCATAAGCATCTCAAACTCAACAGGTCTGAAACTCAAGTCCTGGTCTCCGCTCCTCAAACCAGCTCCCTCTTCCTACTCTGCTCACCCTTCTAGGTGTTTAGACCAAGAAGTCTGCAGTCCTCCTGGGAGCCTCCCTGTCTCTCACACCTCACGTCCAGTCAGCTAGCCAATCCTGCCGCCCTAACCTTCAGAATATCTAGAATCCAGCCACGGCCACCAGACTGGGCCCAGCCACCATCATCTGTCACCCAGATCTAATAATCATCAGTTTCCTAACTCGTTTTCTTGCTTGGCCTCAGTCTCTACCATTTATTCTCAACAAAGCAGCCAGAGCGATCATTTAAGAGGAAATTGAGGTCATAATACACTTCTCTTTCAAACTTTTGGGACTTCCCTGGCACTTCAGTGTACTTCCACTGCAGGGGGACACAGGTTCAATACCTCGTTGGGAGACTAAGATCCCATATGCCGTGAGGCCTGGCCAAAAAATTAAAAATATATATACATATGGTTCAAACTTTCAGGAATTTTCCTGGTGGTCCAGTGGTTAAGGCTCTGCACTTCCACTGCACGGGACATGGGTTCAATCCCTGGTTGAGGAACTAAAATCCTGCAGGCTGTGTGGGCATGACCACACAAACAAACCAAAAAAAATTCCCCAAAATGTTCTTGCCTCACTTCCACTCAAGAGTTTTAAAAAAATTCTTACAAAGACCCAAAAGGACCCACACCATCAAGCCTCCTCTTCCATTCCTTGGCCCCTTGCTCTCTTCTCCAGCCATTCTGGCCTCCTTGCTGTCTGTGAAAACATCCAGCATCTTGATCATCCACACCTCTGCACTGGTGGTGCCCTCTGTCTGGACCCTCTCGGGTATATGCACACAACTCATTCCTCTGTCTCCATCAAGGCTTTACCAAAAGCCACCTTCTCTATGCCCACTGTATCTGCATTATTTCAAACAGCCAATGCCCCTTCCCCTTGCCTCATTTTCTTTTTTGCTGTAACATGTGTTGGCTAGTTTACATTTTTCTGTGGACTATCTCCCTGCTAGTCGCTCAGTCATGTCTGCTGTTTGTGACCCCCATGGACTACAGCCTGCCAGGCTCTGTCCATTGGATTCTCCAGGCGAGAATACTGGAGAGGGTTGCCATTCCCTTCTCCAGGGCATCTTTCCAACCCAGGGATTGAAGCCGGGTCTCCTGCATTGCAGGCAGATTCTTTATCTCCCTAGAGGCAGGATTTCTGTCTGTTTTGTTTCACTTCTGTGTCACTAGCACTTGCAACAGTGCCTGGCACACAGAAGGTGCTCAATAAATGTTTGCTGGTGCCAAAGACCCAGGCCAGTGGGTGCCCACTACATGGGAATCCCATTCTCCCTGCCCTGCCCCGCCCCTTGGTACCTTGAAGTCAAACTGCACGTCCATGTACTTCCCAAACCTGCTGGAGTTATCGTTGCGGAGGGTTTTCGCGTTGCCAAAGGCCTAGGAAAGGGCTGGGGTGTGAGGGGTGCCTGGTGGCCTCTCCCTGCCCCTCCCACCCCCGGGGCGGCTGCCCCCTCACCTCCAGCACCGGGTTGCTCTGCAGCAGCCGGTCCCGCACAGCACCACCCCGCTCAGGGGCTGGGCAGGTCTCGGCATAGAACTGCAGCAGCCGCTTGGTGGCCTCGGTCTTGCCTGCCCCGCTTTCCCCAGAGATCATCACTGCCTGGTCCCGGCGCTCCGTGCGCAGTGCCCGATAGACAGTGTCGGCCACCGCGAACCTGGGGCAGAGGCCCATCAGGAGCTTAGAGGCAGGAGGGCTGAGTGGCTGCAGGGGCTGGGAATCCCAGAGGAAGGACTAGGGGTGTACCCTTGAGGACCGGTGACCCCTCCAGGATGTGGGTCAGGGAGATCCTTCACAGTTGAGAATGAGAGTCATATTCTGATGGAAAATTGAGGGGATCACTCATGGGTGAGGAGATTGGAAGTTATTCAGGAGAAGATTGAGGTCACTCATGGGTAAGCTGGGAGATCCTTCAGAGGTGCAGGTCAGAGGGTCACTAAGGTGGGAGGGCCATGTCCAGGCAGTGTTGGGAGAATAAGTCACAGGTGTGGGAATTCCCTGGTGGTTCAATGGTTAAGGCTCCACACTTCCATTGCAAGGGGCACGGGTTCAATTCCCAGTCAGGGAACTAAAATTCCGCAAGCCACACGTCAGAGCCAAAAAAATAGTCCTGGTTGTGAGTTGGGGTGGAGGATAGGAGGATCCTGATGGGATAGAGAGATTCACCTTGGATGAGGACTGAGGATATTCCTCAGAGATGTGAATTGTGATTCATCCCAAGTGGGAAGTTGGGTGGAATCATCTCAGTTGGTGATGCTGGGGGGCGGGGGGGGGGGGC
>SJYT01071623.1:1040942-1074431 GCA_006410635.1 Cephalophus harveyi
GGGGGGCGGGGGGGGGGGGCGGTCACTCACAGGTGAGGTGGAACCTCATAGAAGCTGACGCCTCGGTAACGCTCCATGTGCTGTCGGCTGTAGATCTGCAGGTCCCGGTAGGGGTTGACAGAAACCAGCACAGGGCCAATGTAGGTCTGGGGGTCGGAGAAGGAGGCTCAGAAGTTTCTCCCAGAGGCCCCAGCGCCGCTCCCCCGAGTCCCTGCAGCCCTGCATCTGTGGCCCCCGCGCCCCCTCCGCCTTCCCACTCGGGCCTCACATAGATCAGGTTCTCCCGGAAGCGCCGTCGCAGGTTCTCGATGAAGGCGGCCTCGCTGGTGAAGTTCTCCAGCAGCACGAAGTCCTGTACCCCCACCCGGTCACGGGCGGTCAGTGCGCTCTCCATGGTGACCCGCACCCCGTCACTGCCCAGGGCCTGCAGGGATGGGCCACGCGAGAGAGTCAGAGGTGGCAGGGTAAGGGAAGGCCTCTTCTCCCCTTCGCCACAGCCTGGAGGACTGAGGGGGCAACCAGAGCACGTGAACACAGGGCACACCTGGGAAACAGGTGTACCAGGCTGGGTAGAGAGGGCCCGGATGGCAGAAAGCTGGCACATGGGACACTGAGGACATGGGTCCCAGAAGCAAGACCATCTGGGGCACATGCGGCCTGAACACAGAGGCCCCAGAGGACATGGGGCCAAGGCCACGAAGCCAGGGAGAGGCTGGTTTTATGTAGAGAAAGTTAGGGGTTGGGGGGGTGATGTCATGAGAATAAAAGAAAGAATGCTCTGTTGACCTTGGACAAAACCCCTCCTCTCTCTGGAAGGCATCCCAAGGAGGAGGAGTTGAGGTAGACCAGGTGACCTCAAGTCCGCTAGCTCGAGGCCCTGTGTGACAGGTGCTTTGTAGGACAAATTGCTTGGAGTGAATTCTACAATCAGGGTGGCATTGTCTCTCCCCGTCTAACTCACCAAAATCTCCAGGGGGAGAGGGTCTAGGGAGAGGGTCTAGCAAAAAGATGCCCCAGGAGAGAGATTCCCCTGGGGCAGGGGCAGGGGTAACCTCACATCCCAGCTGGGCTCACCACTCAGCCCAGAAGGGGGCCCTCCCTCCCAGAGCGGAACCACACCCTCCCCGCCAGCTGCCAGGCTCCCCAGACACCCTCCTCCACGGGGAGTCGTGAGAAGTCTCAAGGGAGCCGGGGTTTTACCAGGGAAAACCCAGCTGGCAGCTGGAGCCCATCAGAGGGTAGGAAGAAGCACAGGCTCAACAAGACCCTCACCCCTCACCACACTCTTCAAAGGGTCTGAGAGCTCTAGGAAATTGACACCAAGAGTGTCAAGGGTCAGGGAAGAAAGAGCAAGCTGGCCGCTGGAGTAGGGATCCCCAGAGAGGCCACCAGGTCTCCTCCAACCGCAGACCACCCAGATCTCAGGCGGGGGGCACCCCTTTGGGTCTGGCCGTGGTCCTGCCTCTTCTAGGCCTGCCCCTCAGCGCCTTCCCCCCACCCCTCTAATTATGTCCCGAAGCTGCTGCCAAATCTGACCCAAACCCCCGCCCCCTTGCCCTCTGGGTGGCGGGTCTGTGCGCTCTCAGCCTTCCCCGGGAGTTATTGGCCCGGCCCGGGTCCGAGCGCCTCGCGGCCCTCCCGGCCTCGGCCTCCACTCTCCTGCAACTTTCCGGGACGTTTTTCCACCCGAAATTCCTGGGCCGCGCCCGCTTCCTGGCGGGGCCGAGGCGGCGCCGCGAGGCCGGCAGGGACGCCTGGGACCCCCCCGGCCCTGCCCCGCACCCCTCGCTCACCGACGCCCGGTAGCGCATCCTGCCCGGTCGGCCCGGCGCCCGTCTCCGCAGCCCGCGCTCTCGGCCCGGGGCTCGGCGGTGGCGGCGGCGTCACGAGGGAGGGGCCAGCCCGCCCCCCGTTCCGCCTCCGCTAGGTTCGGAGGCGTGGGACTCCCCGGGCGCCCCCGCCTCGCTCGGGGATCGGACTCCGGGGTCCCTCTCCAGTGGGTAGGGGAGGGGCAGGCGCTCAGTGGGGATGGCGGGGGCGGGGCTCCCGGCTGGGCAGGGGCTCGGCCTGAGTCAGGTTTTCCAGGAGGGACGTCGTCGGTTCTCCCAGGGGTGGGGCCCGGAACCCGCGCTGCTGCCGCGTCTACACCGACCCGGAACTCACTTCCGGGCTCGTGTCTACACTGCGCACTAGGCCAGGCTGGGGACTCAACTCACTAGGCAGAGAGGCCCGTGGGTCCCGGAGGAAGCAGGATTTCCCTCCCCCCCTCACCCCAACCTCGAGTCCCGGGAAAGTTAAAAATAGAACGAAATGTCCAAATACGGCCGTCGTGCCCAGGCAGGCGGAGCCTCGGTGCGGGGACACTGTCCATCCCCCACGCCGTACAGTCTTGAGGGTGGGTCCCACGTCTTTAAGTCCCAAGAAAATCTCTTGAGTTCACAGAACACGCGCCCCAGGGAGGGAGACGGCCACAGGGCGCCTGTGCCCAGCGTCGTTCGTGCAGGGCCTCCACGGAGGGCTCAGCTTTCCATCTGGAAAATCCACGGCCCGATTTCCAGCATTCGGAGCAATACCCTTCCCCCTACCCCGGACACTCCCCCGCCCGTGTCCAGGGGCTCCTCACCTCTCTTCTTTTTCTGTTTGGTGGGGGGACTCCCTCTCTGGTCTCTCTGGATCCTTCATATTTTCTGCCCCGGACACCCTCCAGCTACCCAAACCAGGCTCCGGCAGCCCCATCCTCGCTGAGCTTTAGGTGCGTAGTGGGCAGCAGCCTGCGGGACAACTCTAGCTCGGATCCCAGCGCAGGTGGGGGTGTAATGGCTGTGCTTAGTCACTTAGTCGTGTCGGATTCTTTGCGACCCCATGGACTGAGTACAGTCCATGGGGATTCTCCAGACAAAACTACTGGAGTGGGTTGCCATGCCTGCCTCCAGGGGATCTTCCCAACCCAGCGATCCAACCCACGTGTCTCACACTGCAGACAGATTCTTTACTGTCTGAGCCACCAGGGAAGCCCGGTGTGATGGCTAGTGCTTCCTGAAGGCTGGGCTACTTCTCACAAGCGGTATGACTGCCAGCCGGTCATTTCACTTCTGGGAACCTCTCCTAGAGCCTTGAAATGAGACTAACCTCTGTCTCAAAGGGCTGTTGAGAAGCCTAAGATAAGGCAACCAGGCACCTCCCAGACCCTCAGTAAATATCACTTCCCTCTCTGGCCAGACACTCTCTGCGCAGGCTTGGAGCAGACCTTCAATGCAATGCTAAGTCTGCTTCAGTAATGTCTGCCTCTGAGACCCTTAGGGACTGTGTAGCCCACCAGGCTCCTCTGTCCATGAGATTTTCCAGCCAAGAATACTGGAGTGGGTTGTCGTGCCCTCCTCCAGGGGATCTTCCCCTCCCAGGGATCGAACCCGCATCTCTAAAGTCTCCTGCATTGGCAGGCGGGTCCTTTACCACTAGTGTCATCTGGGAAGCCAGTGGGAACAGACACATACAGAGCCAGGTCCTGGGTCAGACAAGTCACACTTGTTATCTAGCAGGGAAAGCCCCTGAGGCGTGTCCCTCGGCCAATTAGAAAGAGCTCTCCAACTTTACCTCCACTGCACCTGACAGATAAGGAACCAGAGGTGCAATAATGCAGATGCTGACTTTGTCCTAGGGGGCAGAAGGCAGGGTTAGGACCCAAAACCCTAGCCTGCCCGACACTCTTGGACTTAGGCTCCCCGGGGAGGGAGTGAGGTGGCGGCAGGTGCGGGCTGCAGCCTCTAGGGGAAGGCTCATTATTTTGAAAACAACAGCCCGGCCAGAGTCCGCGGAACCGCGGCGGGGGGCGCCAGCTGGGAGATGGGGCCCTCTGGAGGGACCGAGGGGACTCGTGCGCCACCGCGCACAGCTGGGAGATGGGTGGGAACGGAAGGGCGGGGCTGGGTCTTAAAGGCCACCAGCTTCGGGCTTTGGGCGAGAGGAGGCCCCCTCCGCGAGGCCCCCAGGGTGAAAATGCAGAAAGGAGAAAGAGCGCGGAGAGGACAGCCTCCCGCTCAGCCAGAGTGGGGAGGTACTTGGGGGACGGGGGTCAAGCCGGTGCCCACCGGGAGCACGGCTCCGGGGGCCGTGCAAGCACCGGGTTGGCCGTGGCCCGCGGGCCCGAGGGGAGGGGCTGGCAAGGGGGCGTGGCCTCGCCGCCGCGGTTAGCGGCTGGAATGAGGGGAATCCGCGCACCGAGGGGTTTGGCCGGCCACCCCCGCCGGAGCCGCTCCGCCGCATTCCCGGGATGCCCGCCGACGCCCCCACAGCCGCCACTTGGTGGCGGAAGGAGGGGGCGGCTAAGCAGGCCAGGCGAGACCGCAGCCCCTGGCCAGCGCCACCGGCCATTCCGCCCCGCTAGGCGGAAGCGCCTGCCCCGGGGGGAGAGGAGTTAGAAAGGCGGGGGTGCGGTGGGGGTGGCGGTGAGTGGACCGAGGGCGTGAGAGACATTAGGGCTGCAGCGCCAGGCGCTTCCTGCGTTCGGATCGCTGTCTTCTGGTACTACCTTCAATGCCCTCGAACTGAGCCTTTGAGGTCTGGATTATTACACCCATTCTACAGACAGGGATATTGAGGCTCAGCAGACGAACTTCGTGTTCAAGATCCCAGGACTAGTAAAAGAAAGGGTGGCATTGGAACTGGAAAGTCTGCCACTGTCTATTCCTGCAGGGCTGCCTGAGGGGGAGACGCCTGCCTAGCCCTGGCAGATTTCCCAGCTTCTCTGTCAGGTTAACCTGCTGCCTGCCAGGTGTGACCTTCCTTAGTGAACCTGCGACTGCAGTGCCTAGTATCCGCCTTTGGCTGTGTTGTGTGAGTATTGACGTGTAGACCTTGGGAATAGGGAGTGGGCCATGATCTTTGAGTCCCCAGCATGGCCCTGAACCTAGGGGCTGGCTGCAGGCTAGGATGCAGCCATGCCTCACCCCTGAGTGACCCAGGACTTATTTTCCAAGGCTGCCTCTAGGTTTCTTTCCATCTGGAGAGGGGTTTCCCCTAAAAGCAGGGTTGGGCAGGCCCAGCAGACGTGGGTTATTCAGCCCCTGTTACCTAGTATGGGCCAGGTGCCCCCAAGCCTGTCCTCTGGGAGGGTAGTGAGCATCTTCAGGGGTTCCTTCAGGCCAGGGCTATGGAGGTTTGGAGAGGGTGTTCTGAGGACCTTCATATTGCCGCTAGAAACTGATTTCCACTGGGGGTAGCCTCCCGGCCCGTTGGGGCAGCAGAAAGAACCATAGCCTATCTTACCCCCAGCCAATGCTGGGCACAGAATAGGTGCTCGACTTTTCTTTTTAAATCAAACATATGTTAGGTCTGGGCCCACACTGCCCCACCTAGGACTGTTCTAGACTCAAGGGAACTGTTGTAAGGTGGAATGAAAAGGAAGGATGAGGACTTAGGGGTTCTACCTGATATCTCACTGGACCCCAGTCAAAGTTTTACACTCTGGCTTCAGAACCATGGGCCTTTTGCCTGCCAGATGCCTCTACCTGGACATCCAGTGGAAGTAAACAAAGCACCTTGCCCCCTAACCTGTCCTCCTGGCTCAATATCCCATCTGTTGAGAGGAGACAAGCACCTCCAGCTAGTTGTCACTGCTGGGCATCAACAGCCCTGCCCTCCTCCCTCCACTCCTCACACGGAGGAGTCACCACTTGCCAACACCCCCCCACACACACTTTGTTCCTCCATTACTGCTCTGCCCCTGGACAAGGCAAGCAGCCTCCAAACTGGCATCCCTGCCTTCCTCCAATTCATTTTCCTGCAGCCTCCTGTGGTATTTACAAATGCAAATGCGAACGATTAACGTCTCATGTTAAGAGAGTGAAGGTTCCCCATGCCAAGCACACCCACTGCTTCTTGCCAGGCCCTTGCTTGTGGACTTCAGCCACCCTCTCTGTCCTCAGTTTACCACTGCTCCTGAGTTCCTGTGTGGCCACAGGGGTACCCTCTCCAGTGCCTTCTCTCCCCACGCCTCCCTCACCACTCCACACAGCCAAGAGGCGCTCTGCGGGCGCCCCTGCCACCAGCCGCCCGGCTCTAAGCTTCTCGCCTTTGCACCTGCACCTTCTTTGGCCCTCGCACCCAACCCCCTCCCCACCTGACTGACTCTTAGTCATCCTTGAAGACTCGGCTCAGGTAGCACTTCCTCCAGAACCCCTTCGTGACTACCCGAAACACACAGCCCCCTCCTTGTCGCATTCCGCTCTAATCGAAGGTTTCCTAGTCCGTCGCTCCCAGGAGATTGCCCCCGCTCCAGGCAGGCACACAGTGGGGGCTCAAAAACTGCTCGCGGACGCCTGCGTGAATGAATGAATCACAGAGCCCGGGAGTGTGAGCAGAAGGCCGGAGCGTGCCGGGCGTTGAATAGGCCGTGGGCCAGCCATTCATTCTCTCATTCATCTTGGAGCCCCCCAGCCGCCGCACACACGCAGGGGCCACTCGCGCGCCAGGGCCGGGAGGCGGGGAACGGGAAGGGGCGGGGCCCGGACGGCTTCTCCGGAACCCCGAGGCAGAGCAGGCTGCCCAAGGGCCCCAAAGGGCGCGCGGGATGCCTGAGTCCCGCGGACCCAGGCGCTCCTCACCGCCCTCACGTTACCCGCAAAGAATCTAAGTCTCCAATAGGCCGAGTTCCGGCGCCACCGGGTCCTGGGTCCCCCGCAGCGGCCGTGCCGAGCCTATCCGCAGCCCCCGCGATCCCTGGGCCGGCGACCCTCGCCTTCCGCATGGTAGCTCCGGGACTGGGTCGCCGCCCGGCCGCTTACCGTCTTCTCCATCCTGCCTGCGAGCGGAGCACCCAGCTCCCCCGGGCCACGCGGCTGCGGCCCGCCTCGCGCCCTGTGTACCCACCTTCTCGGCTTCTCGGGTGCGCGGGCGGGGGCCAGGCTAGGCGGCGTGGCCGGCTCCAGAGTCGGCGGCCCTGGCACGCTCTCCCCGCCCAGGGCCCGCCCGGGGCCGAGCCGCTGCCTGTCGTCATCCCAGGCAGGGCCCAGGCCCCGCGCGCGCGCGCACCTTACAGCCCCGCCCCGGCTGGCCTTGGCCGGGCTCCGGCCCCGGCCTGCGTCCGTGTCCGCGGGGGGCTTGATGCAGCACTCTCCGCACACACACACACACACACACATGCTCGCACGCACCGTCCTCTGCCGACGACCTGGCCCACTTGCTGCAGTGCTGGGGTGGCGGGGTGTCTTGTACGTTTCTCCTTCCTCACCCTAGGGCGCCTTTGCAAACCGGACTCTCCCCTGCTTACCAGGCCAAATCAGTTCTTCCCTATTTGCGCCTGCCTGACTCCCTTCACCCTCCTTCCCCACCCTCACTACCGCTCTGAGCTGGCCAGTGTCAGTTTTTCAAGGCAGACGGGAAAGCCAGGCGGTATTAACTGAGCCTGTGCTATATGCACCTGGAACTTTACAGGCACTGTTCGTTAGATCCCGGAGTGGCCCTGTCATCTCCGTGTTGTTAACCCAGTTCATAGCCGGGCCCACTGAGGATCAGGGAGCTGGAGGAGAAGGGAGTCAAACCCAGATCCCCACTTTGAAACACTCGGCCCCTGGTGGGCTTAAACCCATCCCCCTTCCTTCCATTTAGCCCTTCTTGTCCCTTCTTGTCCCGTCCCTTCACGTCCTACCAAGGACCAGAACGCTTCCCCACTGCTCACCTCTTCCCCAAGGAGTTTGCTTGGGAGGGGCTTCTGGGCACTGGGGAGACACTCTCGCCCTCCTCCCAGCCCAGAGCATCCCAACTTACTAGCTTGCAGGGCCTGTGGGGGTGAACCACGCGGATGATCTCCCCGGTAGGTATCAGCTCCACTTACTAGCTTGCAGGGCCTGTGGGGGTGGACCACGCGGATGATCTCCCCGGTAGGTATCAGCTCCACTTGCAGTGCCATTCCGCCTGTGGATAGCCAGCGAGCCGAGCCCCAGGACCTCTGAGCAAAAGCCCGCCTGCCTGCCCGCCTGCCTGCTGGCTCTGGCTGTGCCCGGAACCAGGAATCTGGTCTCACGCTGGGATGGCCACTTGGTTCAGCTTCAACTCCAGCCCCAAGGGATGGGTCTGGTCCAGTGCCTCAGGACACAGCTGGAGCAGCCCAGGTCTGATTGGGAGGCCTCTTGGCCCAGCAGGGTTGGGGCAGGAAGAGGAGGGGCTGAGGGGTGGAGGAAATGCCTGTTGTCCCAGGTAACCAGAGGAGCTGATGCAGCCACCCCTGGGGGACCCTGGGCTCCAGGTCAAAGGGTAGGAGGCCGTTCCCCCCAGCAGCTCCATGACTGGGCCTCTCCTGTTGCCTTCTCACCAATGTCAGCTGGAGGGCACAGTGACCACTCCCCAAATCAGAATGTACATCCTGCCCTGAGCCAAGAGGAGCCATCATTAGGCACTGAGCCTTCTGCATGTCCCCCCAGCTTGCCTGCCTCCCAGAGCAGGTGAGCCACGGGGCTTTGAGAGGCCAGAGCTGCTGGGGACTAGCCATGGTGGGCAGAGGGAGTTGGCTGGAGAGGCAGGAGGGCACCATGAGGAGGCCCCTATCCTGCCCTCCTCTGGAGCCTCGAATGCTTGAGACATTGGTCCCTGGGTTGCTTGGCCAGCCGGGGGGAACCTTAGTCTTGTTTGCTCCCTACTTTTCCACAGCACCCTCAGTGCTCCCCACCCCCAAGTGTTCCTGTTTTTCTGTCTTTATTGTTGCTAAATCACAGCTGACACTTTCCTGGCCTGGGACTGAGCCCTCGGGTCTCTGGCCGTTCCTTATAGGAAGGGCAAAGTGGATGGGCCAAAGTGACCTTTCCAGAGGAAGATGCTGGCAGGGGAGGGGTGGAGTCCCGTGGGCCTGCACTGGCCTTGACAGCCCCTCTCGGGTGGGCACCTTCCCCCAGGCACCCTTCCTTGCCTCCCCTCAGCTTCCCCCGCCCAGGAAAGGCCAGCAGAGCTTCCTTCCTTCCTCCGGGAAGCACATCTATCCAGGGCAGGATCATCCCGGCGGCCACACAATGGCCCTTATCAGCCGTGGAGCCAGGCGCAGAGACCCAGCGCACACACGAAGTCTCACATATTTCCTGTTTCCACTCGGCGGGTCAGGGCTGGGCCCAGAGCGGCCATATCCTGACTGGGGCCAAGAGGAGGGAAAGCACCCCCCCTTCCCCTTCCCGCCTCTCAATCACTGCTGGACTCAGCCCTCCTGGCCACAGGAGGCAGGGGTAGGCGTGTGTGAAGACAGAAGGGCAAAGGGGAGAGGTGGGTACGTAGAGGACACGCATGACCCAGAGACAGAAGGAGAAACACGGGGATCCCTGGAGTCAAGAGCCCTGGGGTCCTGCCCCAGGGCTGCATCGATCAGTTTGAAGAGCTGGGTAGAATGTTTTCCAATTGTTCTCGCACAGTAATCTTGCGAATTGGAATGGTATTTGTTATTTTACAGAAACTGGGACTTCTAGAGTAGGGTAGACGAGGGAACCCTACTTGTAGAGTAGGGGAGGATAGGGTAAAGAGGGGACTCTCATTCGAACTCAGCTCTTGACCCCATTCCTGTGTTTCTGCATGACACCACAGTTCAGGGGACCACGCCATCTCTCTGAGCTCTCGCTTCCCCCAGCTACAGAGGAAGGGCGGCAGCATCCACGATGGCCGTGCACGTGAGAAGGAAAGACGCAGGGGAGTTCCAGGGTTGGGCTCCTCAGGGGTGTGCGTGTGTGTCGTGGGCAGAGAGAGGTTACCGTGGGGACCTCGGGGTAGGAGGATCTGGGGAGAGGTGAGGCAGAGAGAAGAGATGGTGACGTTTTCGGAGAGCTTACCTGCACCACAACTACTGAGGCCAGGGTGCGGCAGCTACTGCCGCCCGCACGTGCCGGAGCCTGTGCCCCACCACGAGGGAAGGCACCGCGAGAAGCCCGCACACACGAGGAAGAGTCGCCCCTCTGCAGCGAGAGAAAGCCCAAGCAGCAACGAAGACCCAGCAGCCAAAAACAAACACTAGATAAAATGATTAAAAAGAAAAATACTAAGGTATGAAGGAGTGCCAGGTGAGGAGGGATTAACTGGTGAGAGCAGAGTGAACACCTTTTCTGAGTTCAGCCCCAAGAAGCCCACTCTACCTACTTGGCAGGAGTAAGCCAAGTGCCCAACAGCAAAGGACGCACAGCCCCCTGGGACCCAGGACCCAGAGGGCCACCATCCCAGAACCTCATTCTCCCATTACCACACAGGCAACCTCTGTCACCCTCATCAGACAGGCTAGTCTGGACGAGAGGGCCCTCATCCTGGAGTCAAGCAAGAGCGTGTGAACGTGGGCACATTCCCACCACCATCACAAAGGAGTCACACACAGGTGTAAAAGCCACTTTCTAATTAACCCCCAATGCAACAGCCACAGAACATAGCCAGCCATGGCCCACTAGAGGCCAGAGGGACAGTTCCAGATGGCTCCCAGGGTGGAGTCAGGATACAGAGCAACTGGTGTCCCTCCTTCTCAGGTCCTAGGATGGACCTGATGGTCACAGAGCAGGCTCCCTGAGGTGTCTTCTCCTGGAAGAAGGTGACCACTTCAGCCACTGTTGACTCAAGGGAGATGGTGGGCATGGGGCCAGGCCGCGTCTACACAGCACCTGGAGAATGCTCTCTGAAGACCCCCAGGCCAAATTCTCCAGACCGTCTTGATTCCGGCTCCACCTGTCCCCACTTCTAGGTCCCAGGGCAGAGAGGCCAGATCTCTGGCCAGTGACAGCAAGCAAGGATAGGGGCGGATGAGATGGACTGGGCATGGACCGCCCTGCCAAGGGCTTGGCCAAAGTTGTGGCCAAGCTCTTCTACCAACTGCCAGCCCTTCTCAGGAGGGCACGTTGCGGGCATGGAGCCCGACCCATGAGCAGAAGCAAACTCGGGTGCAATCCTCTGCTCAGACCCTGGAACTTTCTGGGCCGGATTCCTTGAGCTGGGGGTGGAGGTGGGGGTATGTGTGCACTGTTGGCAGGACACCTCAGCCTGTCCGCAACAACAGGAGAGCCTGGGTGGAGGGCTCCTCTATCCTGCCTACTTGGCCACTGCTTCTGCTGAAAGCAGGGATCTCAGACCCTCTGCCCACCCCTCAAGGGGACAGGCAACAAGATGTCAAGACTCCTGGGACCCAGTGCTCTGTGCGCCAACCAGTCTCTGAAGCCTGTACGAATATGGGAGCATCTCCCCCGCCCAGGCAGCCTAAGGCCCAGGGCGGCATGACAAGAATGCAGGCCTGTGCCAGATGGGGCATGTGCCTGGCAGGCCCGCCTGGGAGGGGCTGGAAGTGTGTGGGGAAAATTCAGAAGTGAGATGCGGGAGGGAGGGTCCTTCCCGCATCCAGGGGCCTGTCTCTAGATCTTCACTGTTGACAAACTAGCTGGTTTCACTCACACCTCAGCAACAAAAACCTGTATTTAAGGGGCCCATTCCAGAGATCTAGACTGAAGAGAGCAGAGGAGGGTGGCCAGGGTCCCCCTCAGAGGTGGAGGATGCCACTGCCTCCTCCGGGGGCTGGGCTGGGCCCCCAGCTCCTGGCAGTGCTGGGCAGAGCTGGCTGCCAGCTCCGGCCTCCGCCCTGGATTCACTCTAGCCCGGCTCAGATCTGTGGCTGGGCTTCATCCAGTGGGTCCTCCTCCAGGAAGGAGAAAGGCTGGATCTGCAGGGATAAAATAGGTGGTAAGTGGAAGGGGCAAGGGCAGGTTTTTGCTCCATGCCTTCTGTCTCCCCTACCCTCCAATGGATGCGGCTCCACGGTGGCGGGGGTTGCGGGGCTCCTCGGCCCATGGCCTCAGGGAACCAGCAACGGGCTCAAGTCTCCTGGGCTAGCCTTCCTTTTGTGTTGTTGCTGTTTAAGTCACTAAGCTGTGTCCAATTCTTTTGCGACCCCATGGACTGTAGCCTGCTGGGCTCCTCTGTCCATGGGATTTCCCAGGCAAGAATACTAGTGTGGGTTGCCATTTCCTACTCCAGGGGATCTTCCCGACCCAGGGGTCGAACCCAGGTCTCCTGCATTGCAGGTGGATTCTTTGACGCTGAGCCAGCAGGGAAGCCCACCCTTCCTCTTACCCACCAGTATCTGTTACCTTGAAGGGTTTGCTTATCCCCACCACAGAATGTAGGCTGTTGCTATAGTAAAAAAGGAGAAACTGATCCTCAGTCTCAGGGATGTCACTGATGTTGATGTACACCTGGAAAGAAGGACAGACAGATGAAGGTCAGCTCTATGGCCTCAGGCCCCATCCAGCTCTCAGCGACTAGGTATCCAGCCCTCTGCTCCTTCCAGAGGACAGAGGAGAGCTCAGGCAAGCCCCTCTGCTGGCGAGGTGGAACACCTGTCTCAGGTAAGGGGGAAGGTACCTGGTTCAGCCTGTCACTGAAGGAGACCTGGTTGTCCTTGACCCAGACATAGGAGACATAGTCATTAATGTGGCGCAGCCCCACCTGTAGGAGGGGGGGATCGGGCGGGTGGTCAGTGGTTTGGGAGGACACTGGACCCATGTCAAGTCCTAAGGAGAGGATGGTCTCATTTCTAAGGCTGGCCATCATAGCATTATCTGCCTCCTCCCCTTCACGGCCAGCCCCTCGGTAGGCAAGGACCCTACGCCCAGCTCCCATGAGCCCTCAAAATGGATAAACCAGGGGGGTGCAGCTGATGGGCCCCGTCACCTTGTACAGGCCAATCCAGTCCCAGGGACTGCTGAGGAAGTCTGCGGCCAGGCAGTAGCTGATCAGCAGGTCGCTCTCCATGGTGCACGGGCCCTCGGGCAGCAGGGTGATCAGCGGGGCAGACACCAATGGCTTCAGCTACACACAGGGGTCAGAGGGGGTTGAAGTCCCACAGCAGCGTCCCCCTCCCTGGGATGAGAGTCCTGACTGTGCCCTTCCAACAGGTCAGGGTCACCACGGGGGTAGGGGGACAGCCAGCAGGGTGGGGTTAGCTCTTGCTAGGCTGCCCGGAGGGTATCAGACCTTGGCTGGGCAGCGGAAAGAAGAGCCAAAGGCTGGTGGGGGGTGGCTGGCTCCACCAGGGAGTATGGGCCTGGGGCCGAGTGGGTGGGTAGCCTGGCAGAGAGCCAAGTACAGGGGGAGGAGTGTGGGGGTGGGGGAGACTGCGGGAGCTGATGACAGGATGAAGAAAGCAGCCAGGGAGTCGCTCTCAGGATTCCACGGTTTCTGACCCAAAGGACCACATTCAATTTGGGGGCCTCTGGTGAGAAGAGCCGGAGGCGCGTGGAGGGATACAACGATATAAAGACACGCAAGGGGAGGGCAGCCGGCGGCTCAAAGGGGGCCACAGCGCCTCGGTCATTAGACGGCAAGATACAGGAAGGGGGCTCCCTCTGCAACCTGAGCCTGACAGGTTCAGGACAAATGAAAGGAAGCCCCACCTCACATGGTAGCTAAGAAGCATAATGGAACTTAGGAGTCCAAAGGGACAGTACCAAGAGGCAAGGGAAACCTTACTGACAAAGGGTTTGAACACGTTTTTGACAGACAGAGCCAGCAACGGCTCCTAAGAACAGGGAGACACCTGACCTGGGAGGAAAGGCAATCGTGTCCTCCTACAGGTCTCCCCGGGGGCCCTGATGAGCTCTGAACCCAGGGCAGGCGGGTCTGAGATGTGGCCCGGCACAGCTGTGGCTCTGCCAAGTGCCAGGCAGCCTGGAGATCTACCTCCAAGTCAAAGGTGCAGGTGACAGGCTTATGGTCACTGATGGTGTACACCATGTGGCTGACGTAGCTCCTCAGGAACAGGGAGAAGGGGGCTGAGAGCGCGGGGGTGTGGAAGTCAGTCTGGGACTGCCGCTTCAGCCTCCAAAGGACGCGATCGGTCCAAGCAGGCTTGCGCTTTTTCTCACTGGGGGTGGGGGGAGAGGAAGAAGGGGAGAGAAGGGTTAGCAGGCCCGCAGGAAGGTACCCCCATGAGCTCCTTGGAGCCCCTAATGCCAGGGCCTGTTAGCCGCCATGAGATGCCCCAGGACAGAGCTGGAGCCCAGCCTGGCAGCGGGCAGGAGCGTGCCCCATGGAACCAACAACAGTACATGGGTCTGTGTCAGACTCAGCCAAGGACCCTTGGTCTCATCTACATTTTTATGAATCAAATGGTGACTCAGAAACACTCTGTCTAAAACCTTTCTTACTTCTTGAACAAAAGCAGCAGAAGATCAAAGAGGCTGAGGTTTGGAATGTAGGGTTAGAGCTGAGCTGGAACTCGGCTCCCTCCCCCTCCGTGCAACTACAGATTGATCATGGGAAAGGCAAGGGAAGTATTTAGGGAATCTCCCCACATGCCTTCGACCAGGACCATTTATCCCCTCTTCACAGGTGAAGAAAATGGGTCTTAGAGGGGTTGGGACTTGCCAAAAATTGCCCAGCCATGGCGTGGTGAAGCCAGGACTCTGGGCCAGCCAGTATGACCACAGGGCACATGCCCGTCGTTGCCAGGCTAACCCCTCTTAGGCCTCAGCTCATCAGTAGAATGGAGATAAAAGTAGTTACATCTCAGGGTTACTGAGATGGTTAAATGAGATAAAACACAAAAAACAGATAGTGCCGTGATTCACACAATGCAAGCTGCCCACGGACACTGGCTCTCACGAGGCTTTGTTCTCAAGAGTCCACTGAAGACCTGCCACTCCTTTCTGCCACTCCTTTCTGCACTCCCAGCTTCCCCGATGGGCATGAGACACACCATACAGCCTGGTCAGATGATTCACTGCTTTAAAACTTTTAAGGATGTACTTCCCTGGTGGTCCAGGGGCTAAGACCCTGCGCTCCCAATTCCGGGGCCTGGGTTCCATCCCTGGTCAGGGAACTAGATTCCACATGCCGCAACTAAGACCCGGTGCAGTCAAATAAATAAATGTATATTTTTTAAAACAGCAACAAACCTAGCAAAAACGTTTTAAGGAGTCTTCACTGCCTCCAGAATAAAGTTCAGGTCTCCAAATGTGGCTTTCAAGGAGCCCAGGACTCTGACACCCCTTATTCTACCTTATCAGCCACCTCTGCCCCAGGCCCACCTCGCCCTGGCGACCCTCTCGAGCCTCTGGGCCTCTATTCTTGCAGCTTTGCTGCCTGGCACTTCGTCCCAGGGAGACGCCCAGTTCCAGTGCTGTCGTTGTCATAAAGCCACCCTGACCTCTCTGCTTCCAAAGCACTTGATGTGAGCACGGCTGCTGTTACACTCTATCGTAGCTTGCTGTTCCCCACTCAGCCTGTCAGTCAGTGTGAGCTCAGAAGGCAAGGAAGGGCTCTTGGTGTCTCCTGTGTGCCCTCGGCATTAGCACAGAGCCTGGTATGCAGCAAGCACTCAACAGTAGTTAGTTCCTCACTTGGGTCCAGCTCTTTGTGGCCACGTGGACTGTAGCCTGTCAGGCTCCTCTGTCCATGGACTACCTCCAGGCAAGAATACTGGAGTGGGTTGCCATTCCCTTCTCCAGGGGATCTTCCCAATCAAGGGATCGAACCCATCAACAAGTGCTCATGAAAAAAAAAAAAGTGCTTGTGAAATACAAATAACTGAAAAAAAAAAAACCCAAGCTCACTCTCCTTCCTCAAAAAATGCCCTGTCAATTTTAACATACATGACTTCACATGCTTATAGCTTGAAAGGCTATTTTTGTCTTCTGCTTTATTCACTTCCTATTTTAAACAAACATTCCTGCCACACTTTCATCACTTCAATAGCAAAATGGCTCTCTAGCAATAGCGGCAGAATGGTGGTGCCCTGGTGGTGAACTTTGGCTCTAAAATCAGAGACTAGTTGGTGAAAAGTTCTGTCCTGTTAATGAAGAGTTCTGGGTTGGTGAACTTGGGGCTTGGTGTGCTTGGAGAGGGTATTGAAACTCTATGCCCTTTCCCACACCTTGTCCGACACATCTCTTCCATCTGCCTATTTCTGAGTTGCATACTTTTAAAACAAATCAGTGATCTAGTTTAAAAAAACAAGCAAAGTTCTGCCCTTGGCAAGTGACATCATCACTCCAAATCTCAGTTTCTTCAACTCTAAGATGGGGTGATAACAGTATTTACTTCAAAAACCTTATCGAGGGAGCGTTCCAGAAGTGGTAACTGGCTACGTCACTTCCACTCTGTGCTCCTGGTGTGTTTTGACCTTTCACGCTTCTGAAGAGTGTTTGTGGGATGTTGGAGAAACTACAGACACAAATCTCTAATATGCCAGTCTCAGTGCCTAGCAATTCTTGAGACTTGGTAGTGAACCACACGAATGCACCACTCTCCCTTTCAAAGCATCCTCCTGCCCCCACTTCCCTATTATGGTCAGCAGCCCATACGTGCAGTCCCGTCAGAATCCTCCCCAAGTCCTGACCACAGCCCCACTCTCCCTCCCCCGCAGGACCTCCGCCTGTCTCCCTTTCTTCCTTTTCCATGGCCTGGCCCACACTCATCACTGGGCACCCGTACTGTTCATCCTTTTGAAGACCTTTGTTGTTGCTGTTCAGTCGCTAAGTCGTGTCCAACTCTTTTTCAATCCCCACAGACTGTAGCCCGCCAGGCTCCTTCTGTCCAAGGGATTGCCCCGGCAAGAATACTGCAGTGGGTTGCCATTTCCTCCTCCAGGGGATCTTCCCAATCCAAGGATTAAATCCAAATCTCCTGCACTGCAGGCGGATTCTTTACCACTGGGCCACCAGGGAAGCCCTCAATCACTTTACTGAGCCCTTGTTATAAGACAGGAGACTGGGGAGGATCTGATAAATGGGATTGACAAACTTGTTGAGGAGCTCGTTTAACAAACAAAAGGCAAAGGAACAAATAAGCAGAATAAATATGTACAAACTAAATACACTCCCCAAGGTCTCCATTCCTGTAACAGCTAAACGCGGGGTCCCTCCATGCATCACGTGGCTGCGGCAGGCATCTCAGACTGTTCTCATCTTCCTAACCCTGGGAGGGCGCCACAGGCCACATCTCCCTTCCTCTCCAGGAGACCGACGCTGAGGGAGCCACCATGTGCAGGGCGAGCTGGGTGCCCACCCACGGTGCTGACCAGGGAGTCAGCTCTCCTCCACTGCACCCGTCTCCTCCCAGGCTGTCCCTCAGTGGCCGATTCCCAGTGTGTAACCAGAGTGGGGCCTCACTAATGCTTTTTTTTGGCTGAATGGTCACGACTGAGAACAAGAACTGTGTGGTTTTTTTTTTAAATAATTTTTATTTATTCATGGCTGTGCTGTCTTGGTTGCCGCACGGCCTTTTCTCTAGTTGTGGAGAGCAGGGGCTGCTTTCTAGTTGTGATGTGAGCGTCTCTTTGTGGTGGCTTTTCTTGTTGTGGAGCGTGGACTCTAGGGGCGAGGGCTTTGGCAGTTGTGGCGCATGGGCTCAGCGGTTGTGGCTCGCGGGCTCTAGAGCACAGGCTCAACAGCTGAGATACACGGGCTTAACTGCTCTGTGGCATGAGGGAATCTTCCTGCATCAGGGTTCAAACCCACGTCTCTGGCATTGGCAGGTGGATTCTTTACTACTGAGCCACCAGGGAAGCCCGCAAGAACTGTTTCTGGAGACGACAGGCACACCCCGGGTTACTGTGCTTTTCTTACATTAACACTTAGGCTGAGACTGTGATTTTTACAAATTGAACGTTTCTGGCAAACCTGCCTTGAGCAAGACTACTTGGAACCATTTTTCAAATAGCATTTGTTCCCTTTATGTCTCTGAGTCGCATTTTGGTAGTTCTTATAATAGTTCAGGCTCTCTTACGGTTATAATGGTTAGGTGATCTGTGACCTTTGATGCTACTATCACAGAAAGGGAGGACTTGCCAAAGGCTCCGAGACTGGTTAGCATTTTTTTTTAGATACGTTATTGTACACTCAATAGACTACAGAACAGTGTAAACCTAACTTTTCTGTGCACCAGGAAACCAAAAAGTTTGAGTGACTCTATTGTGATACTTGCTTTACTGTGGTGGTCTGGAACCAATTCCACAGTATCTCCCAGGCATGCCTTTGATATGTCTTTACTTTCTAAAAATTAAGACCAAGTAGCTCTGCAAGATTCTCCAGGCTTAAGAGCCTAGAAAACTTGAGCCAATTTACTGGCCCCAAAGGAGAGATGTGTTCCATTTTTGGGTCTGGGAGCATTTTCCTCTTGGCTCCCTACAGATGGTTTCTAAGTGTCCCACTGAACTCTGGATTTGAGTCTTGCCTAGACTGATCATAACATCCTCTGCTCACTGCCGAGCGGGGAGGTGGCCTAGGTTCCTGTCGACTGTAACAAAACTCTACTGCAATCCCTGACTTTAATAGGATTTCCTGCCCTCAGCCCTTTCACCCTCCCCTGTAACGGAGCCGACCTCGTTTCTCATTACATCTTGGCTCGGGTACGCTGCCGAGGCTGGGCGAAGCTGCAAACCATGTCCTGCACACAGCTCAGTCCTTCTGTACAGCGGGGCAGCCCCACTCAAAGTGCCTCTCATCAGCGCTGCTGCTGACTGATGAGAATGCCTGTCCTTTCTGTGAAACCTGCTGCCTCTCTGACAGTTATTGACTCCTCCTGGCTTTAGCTGCTCGCCTCCTTACCAGTCACTTCGCTCTCTTTTACCAGTTTCACACAGAGTTCTGGAACCTTCTACTGGCCAACTCCTGGACTCGAGAGTGTTTATTTGGCTCTCTCGCTCTGGGTGGATCCCTCTACTAGACTGGCTGCTCCTTAAATATCTTATCTTTTCCTTTTGTCCTCTCAGGCTCTCAGTTCAAACACATGCCAGGCACACTGTGCTATATAACCAGGGATGGTCGTAAATCAGATCCAGCCTCTGCGCTCGCCATGTTTTAAAAGACACACTGAATGTGCAAGGCTTGCAGGCAGCATAACAGCAGGAGAGAGCTCTTAGCGAAACTGGCAGGAGTCAAGGAAGATTCTCCAGTAGAGATGATGCCTCAACCAGGTTTCCAAGGATGAATAACAGACTGATCACACAGGAACGTTTCTGTTCCCCATGTGGGGTTCCTGCCAACAGCAGGCACTGCCAGCTGGGGATATTTCAGTCGTGATGTCGCCCTGTAATGCCGTTGTTCCTGTCCAGACATTCCTTCATTTCCTGGGCTCTAGGCAAGGGGAAGCATGAGTCTGGATTCACACAGACCTCAGCTCAAACTTTTGCTCCATCACTTAACTCTGTTACTACCTTACTTAGACCTTCTGAGAAACAGTTTCCTTATCTGTAAGAAGTCAGTATCAACACTGTCTACCTAATGAAGATACAGTAGGAATCAAGTGAAGTGATGTGGGCAAAGCCCTCTGCCCAATGCCTGGCCCGTGGTCAGCACTCAGCGATGTCAGTCACAGTGTGGATTGTATCTATCACGTAGAAATAACATCTGCCTTCTCCTTGGCAAGCTTTTTGCTATCCCAGCCCTGACCTCCTTTCTGCTGCTAGCTGGCAAGACTGGCTGTGTGGGACTTCCCTGGTGGTCCAATGGTTAGGACTCCACGGTTCCAAAGCGGGGGGTGTGGGTTGGATCCCTGGTCGGGAAACTAAGACCCCACATGTTGTGTGGCACAGCCAAAAAATAAATACACATTAAAAATAAATACAATTCATCAAAAAAGAAAAAAGACTGGCTGTGACCTTGGAGGCACTGCAGGCTAGAGGAAAGCCTCATGGGCAACACAGTCTGGAGAGGTCTAACCCCGGGTCCACTATCACAAGCACAGCCACCTGGGAAGACCGTGAATGTCTCTGAGCCTCTCCCCACCGCCTGTGTGACTTCCAGTCTTCTGCAGCTTCCCTCCCGTACCCGGGGGTGTGAGCAGGGTGATGCCTGGCCACATGGCCTGTCAGCACCTCTCTTCCTGCGGGCAAGTGTCAACTGGTAGAGGATCCTAGCTTGTCCCACAGAGGCCTGACAATTTCCATGATGATCCTCATTTCCAACGGATGGCCGGGGAGATGAGCAGTTACGGACCTGGGCCCATAGGCCAGCGGGAGGTTGCCCTCTTCCCTACTTTCTGGCTTGTGCTGCGGCCCAGGCTGGCCCTCGGGTTCCAGTGTCCATGGCCTCTTCTTGTGTGCACTGCCCCTGGCTGTGACCCCACCCTGTCTTGTTCCACACGCCTCAAATGGCTCACGCTCTCCCCATCGCTTGGCGGGGACGTTGTGGCTCTGCCACATGGCTTCCGGCCCTGGGCCAGCAGGGTCCCTCTCATCCTGGCCTGGCTGTGGACAGACCTACTCACCGCCTAAATCCCAGAGGCCTGGGCTGCCCTGGGGGCACCTCCTATCTCCCTCAGAAGACAATTCTGCTAGGGGAATACTAAGAGCCCCAGAACGTGTAGGGGGTTACTCTTCTTCAAAGAGATGAGGGTCCCTGCCCTAAGTTGGGTCAGGGGCTTTGGGCCCGAGCTACTTTTGCCCCATTGCCTAAGTCTAAGGTTTTGGTAGTTACCTATCCCTTTCTCAGTTCTTTAGAAAGGCTTTCAGCAAAACTCCTACCTGAAGACTTGAATCTAAAAACAACAACATGGGGTGGGATGTGGGAGGGGGATTCAGGATTGGGATCTCATATACACCCATGGTGGATTCATGTCAATGTATGGCAAAACCAATACGGTATTGTAAAGTAAAATAAAGTAAAAATTAAAAATAAATAAATAAATAAATAAAAACAACAACAGCAGTTATCATGGTGCCTACCGGGTGCCAGGCACTAGGCTAACATGCCAGGTCTTATTTATTTCTTTTTAAATAATTATTTACTTGGCTGCCCTGGGTCTTAGTTGCAGCACGTAGGATCTAACCAGGGATCGAAACCGGGCCCCCTGCTTTGGGAGCCGGGGGTCTTAGCTACTGGACCACCATAGAAGTCCTTTGGTGGTCTCAATGAATCCTCAGTCCCATGAAATAGGTACTGTTATCATCCCCATTTTATAGACAGAAAAATTGAGGCTTAAATACCATGACCAAGGTCATGCTGCCGATAAAGCACAAACTGTGCTTCTAATTTCTAACCAAGTGCCCTATCTCTGCGTTGTTCCCCATTAACTGCCCCACTGACAACTCCTATTTCATCTTCTTTAACTAGTACTCAACCCACTCACAGCCAGGGCAGGACTACTTAACACCAGTGTCTGGCTGAGCCAAGCTTTCTGTCCCCACCATCATCTGGGCAGGACCAGAAACCCTGCGGGGGCAGGAGGGCAGGAGTCTGAAGGATGCTGAAGTATAGTCCCTCCCCGATCTCCCCTGCCCTGCAGCCAGCAATCAGCTGTCTTCCCTCCCCTTTGGCTCTCCCTGCCCCGGCCCCAGCCCCTATTCTGGCCAGCACCAGCTCCTCTTCCTGCTCCCTCCTGGGACAGCTCCCACAGGCAGCATCTCATGAGGGGTGCGGAGGCACTGCTCCTGAGAGGTGATGGCTGGATCTAGTCCTGCTCCCCGACACTTCTAACTGAAGGTGGCTCCCATGATCACAAGGGCCGCACAGTCTGACTTCCCAGGCCCAGATCTGTGACAGGCACATCCTCTCCAGGTGGGGCCCCCTCACCTGGTGTCATAGTTGTTGGAGTTCTTATCAAACTTGTAGGTGGGTGGGAAGAGCAGGGAGCCTTCCTGGAATTCCCGCAGCAGTGGGTCGTGTCTCTTGGCGATGCTGAGCTGGTGGAAAAGGGACCGGCACTTGCCATCGCAGTGGGGCAAGATTCAAACCTGGTGGTGCCCTCCCAGTCAGACTGCCCCTCACTGCCCCAGTCCTGTACCCCACCCCCAGGACAGCAGTTGAATGCAAACGCAAACATCACCCCCTCACTTCCACTCCATAGTCCCCGGGGAGGGAGCCGCCTGCCACTTCCCAGTCCTTGAACCACAGGGACCAGGCTCTGAATTCTATTTCCCTAGGAGCCACTAGCAGAAGTGTATCAGAGGGGAGGCTGGAGTAGGCAGGGTGTTCCAATGGGTAGTATCTCATCCTCCAGGAGGCAAGTCAGGTTGGGAATGGGAAAGACCACAGGGACATTCAGGGCTGGTGCAGGGCAGGCCAAAGCCCTTCTTGCTCCCTGACCTCACACACACCTGGTGCTGGAGCGCCTCTAGGTGGAGACCAGGCTGGCCAGACAAGCCTGGCTGCCCCGCTCTCAGCAACCAAGGCCTATGAGACTCTGTCCTGCCTGGGGTCAGGGACTTTTGAAGGCTTGGGAAAGGAGAACGGGTGCTAGAGAACCTCCCCACATCTCCTGCTGATCTCCCTGGCCTTGGGCTCAGAACTCTCCTCTCTTGGGCTCAGATCCCCACTCTCAGATACCTGATCCTTCTCCCACAGATCACTGTAGCGCTGATTTTTTATGGATTCTCGAACAAAGTGCAACCCGAAGTCCTCGATCCGAAAGTTCATGTCTCCAAACCAGAGAATGAGGCTTCAGAAAGAAAGGAAGGCAGGTGGCCTGAGGGTCTGTGATGGGGTCAGAGCAGGCAGGAGGCCACAGGGGCTCTGACCGCTCACTGCAGGGCTGCCAGGGAGCAGAAAGCTCGAGGGGTGGGTGAAAAGCCAGAGGCTGAGGGAGGATCAGGGGAAGACAAGGGCGGGCCCCAAAGGGCCTGTTCTCCTGGCCCCACCGGCCATTCAAGCCAAAGGGACCAGCCCTGAGGGGCAAGTGGCAAATATGGAGCAGGCTCTAGCCCTCCTTCCCTGGTCCCCAGCTGGGTACCTGGCACCAGGTGCCCCATGGGGCACACCTGAGAACCAGCCCTTCCCAGAGACCTCAGGAACCACAAGGTTCTTGACCTGGGATGTTCGGAAGCATTCAGAGTTTCTAGGCAGGACAGAGGAGCCAGGGAAAGGGAAGGGGTCCCAGACCCCAGGCAGGCAAAGCTGGAGAGGAGAGTAGACAGGGCATCAGGGAAGAGGCTGCGAGAGGGCGGGAAACGGGGGCAGACTGACTCTGGCGGGGGAGCAGTGACCGGGCAGAGCAGGCTTGCCGGGGCTGGCCTGGGGGAGGGGGTTGGGCACGGTTCACAGCAGCACGCTCACTCATGGTCCAGGATGTTGGGGGTATCCTGTGCCTCAAAATTCTGCATCTCCAGGATCCGGTCAAAGTGCTCCAGCCGCTGGTCATTGTTGGCCATGTGGGGGGGCAGGTGGCAGTTGATGATGCTGACATAGTAGCCGTAAAGCTTCAGAAAGATGTTGACACCCCCTTTGTTCCCCTGGTAGGTGGGCAGGAAGTGGGGGGACACACCTCTGTTTTCCCATTCGGGGCCTGAGGGCAGATGGTCTCAGTTCCTGCGGGATCTCCCAGGGTCAGCAGACACTCACCTCCGCACAGCCCAGCTCACCTACCTGCCGTCCCAGGGATACTAGGCCCCCCAGAGGAGGGAAGGCAGCTATGCGGGGCACTGGCCTGGACAGAGTGCCAAGATTCATTTCACCCCCTCTTTTCAATTCATTCATTCCCTTTTTCAGTTGCCCAGCTCTCAAGCCACCAGCCCTCCCCCATCCAGTAAGAGAAGGCCCCCAGCTCTTGACTCAGAAAATAGCTCAGTCCTTACCCAGTACCCGAAGAGGCCGGTGGGGGTGGATTTAGTAGACAGGACCTGGATAAAGGGCAAATGCTCGTACTTGGCAAAGATCAGTAAGAGGAGCCCTTGCATGCGGACACTGGAGACCTGCGGGACAGACAGAAGGGTGACAGTCATTCATGTCCCTCCAGGGCCTATGCTGGGCGCCCTTGAGAGCCCTGAGCCACACGGATGTCCTGCCCTAGGGGTCTACGGCATCTCTGGGCCGATGGAGTCTCAGCTGCCAAATGAGGCAATCTGGGGGCTCCGCAGCGGGTGGAGACATCCCACCATCAGGAGGGCCCTGACTCTTTCGCCCCAGCCCACGTATGGCCAGGTGCCCTTCTCCCTAGTGTCCTCCTGAGCTCCCACGGGTATCATGCATGGAGGGGCTCAAAGAACTTCAGAGATACTTTACAGGACAATGGCTAAGGGCCAGATCTAGGTTCAGAAACCAGCTTGGGCTGTTAGTATTTGATGCCGGACAAGTCTATTTTCTCATCGATAAAGCAGGAATCTATCTTAAAGATGCTGGATTAACTGGTAGCTCTTGATATTAATTTTTACTTTAAGGATTCTTGAAAGTAAATGCAGAGAAGGGACATGAGCATGAGAGAGCGGGAAATACTCTGTATCTTGATTACATGGGTGGCAGCATGGCTACATATATGTATAAAAATCCGCCAGACTCTACATTTCATTTCTCCATACATTATAGCTGAGGGAGAAACAATTAAGGAAAACGCTACTGGAAAATAATACACACTACGGGCAGCTGGTGTCCGTGAACGCCACGCAGAGGGGATGAGAGTGAGCACAGAGGACGCGTGTTCACAGGTTGGGGGAAACAGCTAATTCTGGCCAACTTTTGAAAGAAACGTCCCTGTTCTCCAGAAGGACTGAGGCACAAGGAGACTAAGGAATCAGCAAGACCACTTTGAATAGCAACGTCAAACGCCCAGGACTGCCAGAATGCCCGCGCTCAGCTGCCGTGGAGGTGGAGTGGGAATGGGCCTGTGACCCTCTCACAGCTTCAGGCTGTCTACACCCACCACCCGAGTAGCTATTTCCGGAGCATGAGGTGCAGAGGCCAAGGAGGAAATCCCCGGGTGGGGAGCATGTACTGGGGCCTTCCAGGAATTATGAAACTTGATTCCACAGGCCAGGAGCTCTGGGATGGTGGAGGAGTCAAGGGAGGGGGAACCCTGAACCCAAGACCGAGGGAGGGAGGCGTGAGCACCCAGAGCTGGACACGGGTTGCTACAAATGTGTCCCCAACTTCACTTTCCACCCCTGTCTTGGTCTCTCCCCTTCACAAGCAAATAGGACAATGGAGTGGGGAAGGGCTGGCTCCTGGGGGTGGGGGGGACTGACTCCCAGGGAACTGAAAAAGATTTGGGAAGAGTTTCAAGATTAATCTGATCCCACAGAGCAGGTCTGGGCTACTGAGTCCCCCACAGGCTAGAGCCCACTCTGAAAGAGCAGGGAAGTGGGGGTAGGGCAGGGAGGATGGAGGTGGGGGTGGGGCAGGAAAACTTCAGATTGGGAGAAAGGGTGGGGCTATGGGGAAAGGCAGGAGACTTGTAGGGGAAGTTCTAGTTGGAGGAAATGAAGGAGGAGGAGCTAAGGAAGGGACTAGAAGGAGGGAGGCTGGGAGCCTAGGAGCCGGCAAAGGGGATCAGCCCCAGGCTTCTCAACCTGTGGCCAGCAACTTCCGGCCTCAGGAACAGGCTGCAGGCAGGGCTCGCCCTTCACCTCTACTCTCTCCTCTCAGCCGTTCGAAGGAGGGGCATCTACTGTGGGTGCCTGCCAGGCCCTCAGGCTGGTCTCTCAACCTCGGGAGGCCCATGGAGAGAGTGAGCTGTGTCCCTGCCACGGGATGAGCTAATTTCCTTGGCTCAAGTCCATCCCACCGATCCCTTGGCAGTGAGCTGAGGTACAAGGACGCCTCCAGTCTTGGGAAGGGAGTGGGTGTTGAGAGACAAGATTTTGCCCCCTGAGAGGGGCCAGCTCCAAGTCTGCAGGAAGAGGCCCGAGTTCAATCTGGAGGGAGCCAAGGGCTTGGGGACTGGCATCTTTTAGCCTCATCAGCAGGATCACATCTGATGTGACCTCCTGGCTCTGCCCTTCTCCAGAGGACTCACAGCTCTTGCCTCAGCACCTCTGGGTAGATTAGGGTAACAGAGTGAATTCTGAAGCAATCCAGTCACCCAGGGAAAGGAAAAAAGGAATTCTGGTATTTCTGAGAAGTAATGCTTCTTGGAGGTATTTTTAGTGGGACTGTGTTTCATCTCTCAGCTGTGCAGGGCAGACAAGTAAAATCCAGCAATCTAGAGCATTCCTGCAGATTCTCCTACGGTCTAAAGATTTCCCAAAGAATACTGGCCCTATAGACTGAGAACCCTTCTTCCCCACACGTGTCTCTAACCTCTGGGTCTCTGAGGATTTGAGGTGCATGTCTCTTAAGATCAGAGGACACCCTCTGATACCAGCAAGAGAGTCACAGGATACCTGTCAGCCTGAGAGATCACCAGTACAATAATAACGTACAGCAGTTAAGGACATGGGTTATGAAATTTGAAAGATCTGGATCCAAATCTGTCATGATCTCTGAGTCTTGGTTTTATCCATATAACACATATTTCAGAATAGTTAAGGTTTTTAAATAATGTATATAAAGAGTCTGTTTATAATGCTGATGCTTTCAAACTGTGGTTCTGGAGAAGACTCTTGAGAGTCCCTTGGACAGCAAGGAGATCAAACCAGTCGATCCTAAAGGAAATCAACCCTGAATATTTATTGAAAGGACTGATGCTGAAGCTGAAGCTCCAATACTTTGGCCACCTGATGCCAAGAGCTGACTCACTGGAAAAGACCCTGATGCTGGGAAAGATTGAAAGTGGGAAGAGAATGGGGCAACAGAAGATGAGATGGTTTAATGGCATCACTGACTCAATGGACATAGGGTTGCAAAGAGTTAAACATGACTGAGTGACTGAACAAAACACCACCACCAATAAGCACACCATAGATAGTGGCAATTATTATTACACTCTGAGATTTCAGGCTGGGTCTTTGAGTAGAGATTGGAGGCTGGGGGTGGGGCAGGCAATCAGGTGTTACATAGCCCTGCTGCACCTCCCCAAGGAATTCTCCCAACCTGAAAAATATCGAGGTGTTAAACTAGCCCCTGGGGTTCCAGCTCAGCTCCAGCTACTTCAGAAATACACAAGGCAGGCAGGAGCCCCAGGGAACCAGGTGCAACTGGGGTTTGGGTCTTTAAATAAAAGGGTAATAGCATGACAGCTGGACTGGGAGATAAAGGACTAGGGATTAGTAATAAGAGCTGAGACACATTTCCCAATTGCCCATGAACTTGCAAGTTACCTTGACGAAGCTCAGAGGGGAAAGCACGTCCATGAAGTAACTGCTCCATGGGTCTTCAAAGGCAGTGTCAGAAAGGAGGCTCATGATCCCACAGTTCAGTTCCTGCAAACTGCCCATCCCAGATCAGAGGCCTGCCCCCTGGCCTGGAGGGCCCTGCCTCTGCTCCGACATCCAGCACTGCCCTCAGCCGACTGTCCAGCCCTGGGTTCTCCCTCCCCTGTGGCTATTGCTCGCCAGGCCCTTGCCACTGCTAACCCAGGACAATAGATGTGCCCTGGCTCTGATGCAGGCTGAAAGTTCTTGGCCTTCACACTCCAGGGCGAGAGCAAACAGGTTATAGTGGTTCCCCGTGGGGAAAACTTGGGACTGGCCAGGCTTACCTGACCCTGATCTCAGATACAGGAATGCGTGGTGGGTCGTGTGGACACCTACCCAATGACATATATGTCCAGGTTCAGGTTCAGGTTGTTCAGCTGAAGCAGATCACTGAGGTCTGGAGGGGGTGCTGCAGAGGCCACGTTCCACGTCACAACATGTATGCTGAGAAGGGAAGCCACAGAGGAAGGACAATGAGACCTCGTCCAGGTAATAGATCAGGGGCTGCGCCTGCTAAGGGCTGGACCATTATCTGTTGTAGTCAGAATGGGAAATGTGTGTTTTTCTCACCCACTGGAGGGAACAGGGGCACTGAATCACAAGCCCTTCATCTTCAAGCCCTCTGTCCCCTGAAGCAGGAAATGCCCACCCTGGATCGGCTGCCCCGTGCAGGTATATGGCTGCCACGGCTGGCGGCACCCGTGCTGCTGACACCAGGAGAGCTGCCAGCGAGCAGGGCCGAAGGTTTTGGAGTCAGGCAAGCGAAGGGGTGTGAATGGGGTGGACAGTGAGGACTTTATTCATTCCAATAGCCCTTCATCTGTGGCTCGGTCAGAAACGTCCCACCACCACTCTTCAATCCATGGAGTCCCAGGACCACTAGAAAGATTCTGGAGGTTCAGTTTTCACCTTGTGAGAGGCCTGAGCACAGCAAGACAGGGAATTTCAAAAATAACAGATACCAGCACCACCTTTCCTTCCTCCCTCATCCCTGGAGCACAACCAATTCTGCCAAGCATTTTAGAGAGGCTAATAAGATTCTATGGAGAAGGCAATGGCACCCCACTCCAGTACTCTTGCCTGGAAAATCCCATGGACGGAGGAGTCTGGTAGGCTGCAGTCCATGGGGTCGCTGAGGGTCGGACACGACTGAGCGACTTCACTTTCACTTTCATGCATTGGAGAAGGCAATGGCAACCCACTCCAGTGTTCTTGCCTGGAGAATCCCAGGGACGGGGGAGCCTGGTGGGCTGCCGTCTATGGGGTCGCACAGAGTCAGACATGACTGAAGCGACTTTGCAGCAGCAGCAGCAACAAGATTCTAAATAACAGGTTTCCCAACATTTTTCTCAAGAGTCTACCCAATTTGGGGAAAAGCCATCAGTTGGATAACATCCAACTCAGCTTCATATAAACCTCAGGGAAACAAAAGATCTAATCAGCAGCTCTCAATAACACTGGCTTCCTCAGAGGCTCAGGGGAAAGAGAGACTTGAAAATCTCTTCATTTGAACAGTTGCTCCTGGGAAGTGCTCCTGGGAAGCCCCCAGACTGCCAAGTACACAGCAGGCAGGGGCTAAAACCCCACAGAGACCAATAAGAGCCAGCAAGCTCCAGGTAAGTCCTAGGCACACCATTAGGAGGTGGATCTGTAACAGCAGAAGATTTAGAATGGGGGCGAGAAGAAAAGTGCAGGATTTCCCCAAAACATCTTTTCTCCACCGGATGCCCGTTCTTAGAGGTTCAAGTTCTAAAAAGCACAACCCGAAGAAATTCTTGGCCAGCTTAAAGCAACTTCCTGCCCCTCCCTTTGAATATCAACAAAACAATAGGAAAACCACCTTCCCACGCACTCAGCCAGAGGTTCTGCGCACCGTTTGTTTACGATCTCCCCCTGCTGTCCAATGGAGGATTAAAAGGTAGCTCTTTTACTCCAAAGCTCCTTGTTTTCCCAAGGACCTCCAGAGCGGGGATTTCTCGTTCCCACTGTTAGGTCCCACGATTAGCAGCAAATCCTTGCATCGTGACTGGCACTAAGTTGGTGATTAGCGTTGTTAAAGAGCAAGCATGAGACCAAGCTATTATCACTTCACTAAAGGATCTTATCTAAATCTGATTGTGGACTTCAGGAGGTCATAACGGGATCAGGCAGATCCCATGATGTATGTGCTGATCTAAAGAACAAGGTTTCGACTCTAGATCTAAGGAGAGAATGCTTTTTTATAGCTTTAACTTCAAACAGTCTAACACTGCTGCCTCCTCCAGAATCTAACTGAGACACCTGCTAGGGGCGCCGAAGTGGGAAAAAGCTTGGAGGCCTGAATTTGGAGGAGACGCAGGGTTTGAGCCCAACATAGCCCTCTTAGATACTGGCCTGGGAGAATGTGAGAGGCCTCTGAACTAGAAGCAACCTATTGGTCTGGCCCCTTCTCTTCCAGTCCGGTTCTGGCCCAGATCCACAGCACTGACTGGGTCGGAGGTAGCGATCCCGCCCCGGCCAGCCGGCCTGCCCGCAGCCGCCTTCCTCACCTGAGCGTTCTGCATCTCGGCTCGGTCCGTGGGCTCATGGCCTCCATCGTCCCCACGCAGTGGCCCGGCCGGCTTGAACCTCGTCGGTCCTGGCCCGATCGGCTCTCTCTGGGAAGCAGGTGCCAGTCCGCTCACACTCTCGATTGTTTTTCTTCCGGATTCCGACCCTCCGACTCGGCTTCCGTAAGAGGCGGGGCCGGGGCGCACGGAGGACTCTGGGTGGCGGGTACGCAGGAAGAGGCAGGACTCTCCAAGGAGCGCGAAACGGGGAAAGGCGGAGGGAAAGGGGCCTAGGAGACCGGGGACGTAAGAGAGGCGTGTCCCCGTATCAGCAGAACCCGACGCAACACTGCCCGGCCCGCGGGGCGCGGCGGCCCAGACTCCGCCCCCGAGGCTCCCAGGCTGCCCCGCGCGAGGCTGGCCGGGAGGGGCTATCTTCCGGCGGAAGTCGACGCCACGCCCTCCCCGGCGCGTCTGTTTTCACTAGCGCCGAGTGGGGTGTCTGGGTTCTAGGGCACCGGTTTCTTCAGATTCCCAACGCCCGAAGGGGCAGAGGGCGATCCGGATGGGACGCAGCCAGCCACTGTACGGCCTGTAATCCACTCTTACCCCCTAGCTACAGGTAACCTCCCTCCTCTAGGCCTGTGAGCGCTTCCCATTCTCCACTTCAAACGTTCAGGTGTTTTCCTCTTTCCAAATCCGTGCAGACTGTTACACCTTGGACGTTTAGGGGCTTCTCGACTCAGAAAATAAGCCGTTGGTGAACGAAAAATAAGTCACTCCCTCTATCTACGCCCAAACATGAGGATTATTTACTGTGCCGAAGATTTCCTTCAAAGCACTGATTCGTTAGTCTTTTTGGGGTGCGGGGCAGGACCGTGCATGGGATTCCTTTGAGGATCTGATGAGAACCATGACTCTCCCAAGAGAAATGCACGACAATTTTACAAACAAGCTTCGTAAGGTTCAGACCCAGAAGCCAGGGTAAGAATTCCCTTAAATAAATGTTTTGCTTGGTAGGAAGGATAAAGGGAGATGTGGAGTAGGGGAGACAAAAGCAAGAAGCAAACACCACCAGTAGAACATGGCCCAAATACTTTCAGGTATGTGATGTTTGTCTAATTAAAATGATGAGCGATTGTCTTAGTTTACAGAAATCCATGTGCCACAATTTTTAGATGTATCTTGGATCTTTCTAATCCTTCCCTGGTAAAATGGGGGATGTCAGCAAGAGTTTGAGGATATCTAAGTTGTAAAATGGACATGAGAACATCACCAATAAGCTGGACTCCAGACAGCTCTGTCTAGGATTTTATTAGACTGTTTTTTTTTCCCCCAATATACCTGTATTGGAAGATTGAGACAAAAAGGCACAAACTCACATTAAATAAACAAGGTAATCTAATCAGGTCTACAAAGTGTAATTTGTAAAAGAAGTAGCACTAGGAACCAACCAAAATAAGTCAGGGAGTCCCAGCAGGGACTGTAAGAGAATTGGGGAAGATATACACGTGCCCACAATACTGACCCTGTCCCCTACGCCTCTCTGTGAGAAGGCCAGAGCCCAGCACCTCTCCTCCCCCAGAGGCACCGCTGCTTCCAGCTGGGCCTGTGGCCCTGGAAATCCCATTGAAGCAGCTGGTCTGAAGGGGCTTGGCACATCCTCAAAGACTACCCTTGGAGCTAAGCCTTGTATCTGAAGCCCCTCTGAGTACTAGTCAGTTTGGGCAGGGTAAGAAGGGAAGGGAGGTACTTAAAAGGTATCATTGCCCAGCAGCAACACTCTCCACGGGGACAGAATAGACCAGGCTCATCCCTCCTTACGCTGATGTGGACTGGAGCCCCAGATCCAGCTGACCTCTGAAAATTCTAGTTTGGCTCACATGGATGCTGAACTGGGGCAACTGGTGGAGGCGGGTGGAGCTAGAGAAAAGGCCCACAGAGAGCAAACCCCGCTGCTCCCCAAGTTGGAGTGATATGTATGAATTTCAGAGAAGAACTGAAGGAAGGAGACCAACATCTGCTGACCCTCAAACCACGTAAACAGTAGTCTGTTTACATTATTACTGCTTGTTTCTCCCAGGCTAATGCACATCTGGACTTCACTTAGTTGATGAATGAAAGAAGGGAAAGCTTTAAGCACAAATATAATTACAGCTATTACAGAACTTGTAGGAAAACATTTACATTTTTCTCCAGCAGGAATGCCACTTCAACTTTCCCTGTCAAATACGACCAGCAGTTGGGCTGCTAATAACCAACTGAATTGCCCCAGACCCATTACTATAGACCCCACAAGGTGTGGAGACTAAAAGGAAGGTGTGTTGGGGTATCTCATGGTCCCAGAGGGGACTCAGTGAAGGCAGGAGCTAACCATGCTGAACCTGTCCCCCCCACCCCTTGCCCCAGGGGGGCCACAGGGAAGGAGCCATCAGGAAGTCCCAGGCATGACACTCCCTTATTGCACTTAGAAATCAGTAAGGCAAAACAAACTGACAGAAACCTAAGGACAGATCATCCCATTCTGCTTCTCACTCCCCCAACAGAGATTTGGTCTCTCGTTAACTTGAGTCACTGCACATTTGGCCAACAGACTTCACGAGGCTTGGGTGATGTCAAGTGACACCACGGCTATCTCAGATTCTCCCACTGGGAAGGCGTACTCCAGCGCTGCCAAGTCACAGGCAACTAGGAAGCCCTCAGCAGTCTCTGCTCCCCCGCAGGCCTGGACTTTCACACCAGCCAACTTTGGTAGAATTCGCCACTGCGATCACTCCTGGCTCTCGACTGTCCAGGGCAGAACTCTGCGTGGGGGCAGGGCAAGCTGAGCTCTTGATCCCCAAATTCCTTTCCAGCCACTGGAGAGGAGCGGGGAACATGTTCTGGGAAAAAGCTTTCTGCATGCTTGTTTTGTGCAGCATGAAAAGATCAAGACCCCTTGTGTCCTGACCAGCCTCAGACAGAGGACAGGAATCTTAAGAAAGCACAGACAGGAGGGGGTTATTGCTGAGTGGCAGCACCAGCCCAAAAGGGAAGAAGAGTATGGACGCACAGCTCCTGTGGACGGGGGCAGCGGGTGGGCACACTATTAGGTATATAGGGGCAGACTCAATTCTAAGGGCCACGCTGGACAGTCCCCTCCAGGTAGAGTTGACCCAGGCATATTACAGGCTCTGCAGAGATTCAGACAGAGTGGGCAACAGGAGGGCCAAGGAGCCATAGGTATTTCTAAGACGAGTGACCAGAGATGCGATGCCCGGGGCAGGGGTTATCTGTTGTTTAATCTTCAAAACAGACTGGCTGGGCCTTGGGTACTTCCATGGTGCCTAGAGCACTCTTAACAGTGGGTTCCTGGGAGCAGAGATCAGAGTTACAAAGCCACACTGATGTTCTGTGGAACTGGGGGGAAACAAATCTGTTTCTGCCTCATCCCCTCTACCCCTGTGAGCACTCAAAATTGCAAAGACCTGCCCAGGAAGCCAAACACTTCAGTTTATCCCAAGGTTGAAAACAAAGTAAATCATTTAAATCACCACATCACAAAAGGTAGCTATTTTCAAAGACTAAAAATGTCACTTGGAAATAAAGTCGGGGCGGGGGCACACAGTAATGGGTCAAGAACACAATGGTTGGAGAGGGAGGTGCTGTAAATACAGCCGCCTACAACGCCACACATCTCAGAGGGGCAGGTTCCCGCTCACACGGGCTGCATAATACCAGATGGTCTATTTGTTCACAACAGTAAAGGGCATCTAGAATTAGCTACGGTAAGGGGTCAGAGTTGCCTTAAGAATGGGCACAGAAGGCTGCGTCCGGAGATGGCCTGTCACTCAGGAGCGTGGAGCTGCTGGGCCTTCCTGTTGACCACTGTCTTGCAAAACTGGAAGAGAAAGAAAACAGAAACACTAAACCATGGATGGGGGAATTTCAAAAGGAGGAAGGACGCGATGTGTATAAGAGACAGTT